>CAKNXH010000061.1:433665-610710 GCA_932178445.1 Andricus quercusramuli | reverse complement strand
TATTATTACTTGACATTATGTGGAAGTTTTTAAACATATTTCCATTTTTTCATATTGGCCCCCTTGTTTGAAATTTAAAGAATGTCCACTTTCATAAAAAGGCAGTATATTATAACGGTACAGACGTTTAACAAATATAGACGTTCATATTTTATTTCTGGCTGACTTTTATGAACCCAAATTTCTGTTGATTCAGCCTACAAAGATATGATGCTGTAAAAATGTATTCCTCTAAAGTCAATATCAAGACATCTAGTAATTTTATTAATAATCTCATAAAATAGACATATGCTGGAACTAAAAATATTTGCTATTGTTGATCAAGTTCACCTTAACTGAATATTTTAAAACTGGCGTAATTTATTATACCAAAAGAATGTGAAGAAATATTGTATGTACATCCGCATCGCAATATTTTATCGTGAATTTAACCTTGCATATTACCTGGGATTTATTATCCACAAATTTTATTACAAACACATAAATTTCGAAGTGAAATATTTGTCCTCGCTATGAAAATTTAGGAATTAGATTTTGTGAATTGAATTTTTTTAAACTTAATCTTTCAGAGAATACGACTTTATATTTTTTCTAAAAAACACCCAAGATTTATCTTCAGCAGAAAATTTTATTTTTTTGACATCTGACCTTTTCAGAAAGTAAAACATGTTATGTAAAAAACAAATTTTTAACTTGTCGACAAGAAAAATTGTACAGGTGTGCATTCCTAACTATTGTCTTGGTATGTTTTTCACGTATTTTACATATAAATTGAAACATTTTTTGAGGCTTTGAACTTACGGGCAATGAATTTAAATTTTTCAATAATTATTTATAGAAATTTGAATTAATGCACGCTAAGTATAAAATGGAAGGATACACATGGACTACATGGCTGCTTCATTTTTCTAAATATTCAAGAAACGATCCAGAATCCTGCGAATCACTTACCGAAGAAATCGACGCCTCCATTCAATATGAGTCTATGTGCTGACAGCGCCGTGTATGAGACTATGCGCTGTGTATAAGCATATCAAATAGTTTCATACAGAGCGCTGTTAGCACATAGACTCATATTGAATGGAGGCGTCTAAATAGCACCGTGGTGTTTTTGCAAAATAAATAATTATGCTCTAGAATGACTATCATTCCACTGCTAAATTGTTTGGTTGTAATAGTCATATTATAAAAGATTACTTCTCACAATGAATATTTGTTGAAATAAAGGTTTCATACAGAAAAATAAATCAAGTAAAAAGAGCGACAAAGAAACTTTTCTTTCAGCGTCGGCAGTGTCACAATCTCGTGGTGGTTCAGGTTTTCCTATAGTCACTCAGGGGTGTAATGTGCCTGTCATACCAAAATTTTTTAATTTGTGTAAATTTTGTCAACATTTGTTATACAAGACATGACCAAAAAACTGTAAAATTAAATTAATTTCAATTGAAAAATTAAAAAATACCTAATTAGCTTTCATAATCATAGAAAAAAATTATATCTTTTAAACTTTTACAATTCGGCAGCACAAATTTCATTCCAAATCTCATTCCTTGCATAGAAATAAAACTTGTTCAGCCTATCTATATTGTTTGCTATACAACCTGTACAGGTGACGAAAGATTTTTGTTATAACTCGCACAATTTTAAGGGAGATTTTTCCTACAATACAATTACGGTTAGGGCATTTTGGCTCTAAATTTGTGATAAATTTTGACCGCAATGCAATAGTCAGGTGTTCCAAGCGTGTTAGTTTGGTCACAATGTGAAACACTGAATTTATAAGTAGTGACAAGCGAAAAGCGGGTAAAATCGCCAATTTCTCGAAGTAGATTCTGGAGTGATTCTTTCCTGTTTTGAAAACCGTTTAATATATGGATGTGTCTAGTTGTGCCGAAAAATTGAGGAAGTTGGAAAAGGGAATGGACTAGTCGTCCCGAATTTTCGGGACGACTAGCCAAGCTTATGAAAAATATTGAACTAGACATCCCGAATTTCGCGACGACGAGACACTTCGTAAAGTCACTGGTAGTTCTTACTCAGGAGATACGGAGATAGATTTTTATATTTTTTAATTGGCCTGTTATGAATAAAGTGAGCTACAGACGAGCGGTGACAAAAAAATGACACTTTCTGTGGAAATGCCCATATATCCACCTGAATATAAATAATAAAAGATTTATGAAAAGAATGAATAGTGTTATAATTTTTAAGTGGCGACATAAAGCCGCACAAATTACAGTATACGATTAAGTATGTATGTATGGGTTAAAAAAAGCAAACTATATCATAAATCACAGAGGGGAAGAAATGAAGCTTATGTATATTTTATAGGGAATTGAACTCCATCTGCTTGGTTCACCCTTTGGCCCTGTCCACATACACAGTGCATTTCTCTTTCTAATCTGCTCCACACGGCAACATTCGCCATAAATTTAAACTGCTAGTCCTACTTGATTTCTCGTTAATGTCCTTTCATACACATAAAGTAGATATATATACACAATATATATGTATATATATATATATATATATATATATATAACAAATTTTCAATTTATTTCCATAATATAGAAGTATTTCAAAGAATTTTCAAGAATTGGACTGTTTTTTAAGAGGATTTTCAACAGATTTCAAAGTTGAAATAACCGTGAACTCTAAGAGACAAAAAAAAGAACAAAGAAACATGGAACTTGACCGCCTCGAATTGGTCCATAAGGTCCATAAGGTCCTATTCCCAAGACAAATGAACTATAAATTCTCAAAAAATAAAATTGAAATATCTTGGTAATCTATTATATTCTCGCGCGATTATTTTGCAATTATTTTCCCGTTCATGAACAATTTAATTCACTTTCAATACAAAAAAAAAATATTAAGAAGCGGAAGTCAAAAGTGCACATTATCAAATGGAAGGAATCTTCGAAGACAAAAAGCGAAATAATTGAGGCAGCTTTTCCAGATGAGTATCTTAAATACTATTAATTTTGAGGATAAAAGAAACCTCAGAGTTTAAACTTTAGTTGCTGTTTGCGAATTTCATAAATTGAACTATTTTGACTATCCAGGGGGCGGGGGGATCACACTCTTTTTATATTATGAATCCTATTGCAATTAAACGCTTTATTCGTAAACTTAATGGAAAATTCAAAAGTTGAACGAAAATAATTAAATTTATATACAATTCTGGTGATTTTGAATTATTTTGCTCATGTAATGATAAAGCAGGGGAGGGGGTGATATCCAAAAGAAATTTAGAGTGGTTAAAAATTCGAAAAATAAACTGATGACGATCCCCTTGACGTGCTATAGCAAGCTTCTCAAAAGCATTTTAAATACATGGATTTTTCTCTAAAAACCCTATAATTTTTGCATTCAATTATTTCGAAGTATGCTAGGAATTTGCAGATGGGAACATATGAACTCCTATGTAATACAACGCTGCTAAAGGCTGGTCACCTCCTCAGCATAAAACACCAACCAATTGAGACACTCGGTTTCCATTCTCTGTCCTCACCCCTCCCCCTTTCCAGTAACAGAAATTTTGATGGGACTGACGTTACAACTAGACTCTCCACCATACGATGAATCACTACTTAACTTGACATGATTTCAACTCGCAAAACAAATTACGCGCATAAAGGCGGTAGTTGTGTGTACAATCTAAACAATAAATGATACAAACAATAAAACAGCGTCATAATAGACTAAAATTTGGATTGATGAAATGCGTGCACACGTAAATATTGACTTTCAGCGCAGAAAAAACAAAGGGGAAATAGTGTTGCAGGTAACTTCGTATTTTTACCTATTCGTATTGGTAAAACACAAATATTACCCTCGATGGGCAGAAACTGTCTTTTGTTCTCATAAAAGTTGTCACCACCGTCTTGAAAATTGGAAGCCACTATAGCTTTGATCGCTGAAGTGAAGTTAGCTTATGGTTGGTGTAACAGGCTAATCGGATAAGTGCGGCTTCATAAAGGCTGACTTGCCGAATCGTTAGAGCTGTCAAAAGTTCCTTACAGGCGTCGTTAAAAGCAGAAAAATACCGAGACGTCAGGGAAAGTTTACCCACATGGGGTAATTTTTGTTGAAGGTAATCTTTACCCCCAAATCCGGGTAAAGTTTACACTTCGTTTTTTCTATGAGGCGATGAATGAAGACTGGGTCTTTGGAATGCTAGAGGAGTGAATGATGTTGAGGTAAGAGAACAACAAGAAAAAATGCACGTCAGCACGATAAACAGCAAAGGTGAAATGCAATCTGATACAGATGGGATAGTAAATGCTTTGAAAGACTCTTTCAAAGAATTATTAGGAGGTGAAGATGTAGAGCAACAGAACTGGACATAGAACATAATGCATTAGAAAACCCAATTGAAAAAGTCTGTGTCACTGAGGTTAGATATATAATTAAGAAATTAAAAAACAGTAAGGCTGCTGGTGTAGACAGTATTTATTAGCGCTCAAATGCCTAAATACGGTGGCGAGCACATGCCTCACACACTTAGAGAAAAGATTGAGTTGATTCAACAAAACAGTTTTTTCAACCTAATTTGTTTGTTGAAACTAAAAAATTTCGTCAGCGCAAATAAAGCTTTCGTCAATTCAAAATAATGATTTAGTTGAGCATGTTTAGTTGATTCAACCAAATAAATGTGTCGAGAGGAATATAATATTTATTAGAAAATTACATGTTTAAAGTAACGAAATAATTTGGTTGATTCTACCAAATATTTCCATTAACTACACTAAAAATACCGAAACAGATGATCTCAGCCCACGCCGGTGACCAGTTTGCGTATCGAAAAGTTTCTCATCATGCGTCGTGTCGCGAATTAGTGAAAAAATTAGTGATACGAACGACACTAACAATGTCAACGTTTTTAAAAAACTGGGGTCTGAAACAGTATGCAGCACATTTTGAACCTAAGTGCAACCTTTAGTTCATAAGTGACGAAAGAACCTCACACAAATGTATGGAAGAAGCCTTTCTGTCAAATTGGGTGAAAGTTCGGTTTTCTATTGCTGCAAATGATGCTCATCAAAATTTTTGTATCCAAATTTTTTTCCTAGAATACAATTTTTTGAAACTCAAGATCTAGATACATTCTTATTGAAAGAAACAACCAAAATATTTGTTTGGATAAACCCAAATATTTGGTTGGATTACACAAAATGTTTATTACAATCAACCAAAATATTAATTACAATCAACCAAACTTTATTAACCAAAAAATTTGGTTGAATCAACCAAGCATTTGATTGACCATATATAGCAATGTATTTATTTGTTTGATCCAGCCAAACTTTTGTTGAATCAACCAAACTTTTTTCTGAGTGCAAGTTGTGCGAATTGATAAATTTATATATCGAGACGGGAGAATTCCCAGACGATTGGATAAAAGCGATTATCGTACCAATATACAAAAGAAAGGGAGATAAAAGAAACTGCAATAATTACAGATGTATCAGCTTGTTAAGTACCGTAAGTAAAATATACTCAAAAATACTTATTCGTAGGACAATGAATATTACAGAAGAAAATATATGGGAAGTCCAAAGTGGATTTATGCCAGGAAGATTATATACAGATCAAATATTTAGCTTAAGACAGATCTCAGAAAAAAGCTTGAGAGTAGGAAAGAAAGTTTTCTGTGCATTTGTTGATCTAGAAAAAGTATTTGACAAGGTAAACTTTAGGAAGTCCTTAAAGAGTACGGAATCAATGGATGGCTCCTACAAGCAATAAAAACAATATGTATATGCAGGTAGCAAAGTGAGTGGGAGTACGTATGGGTTAGCTTTCGCAGATGACAAGATTGTTATGGCAGAATCAATCGAGAACTTGCAAAGAATGTTGAATAAACTTAATGCAAGCATGAAGAACATGGGCCTCAAAATTTACGTAAATGAAACGAAAAGCATGGTGTTCGAAGGAAACAGTTATAAAACAATATGCAACATTGTCCTAAATGATGAGAGATTAAAACAAGTTGACAAGTATGCATATCTGAGTAGCCTATTCACTAGCGACGGAAAAATATATGGGGAGTTAGATAGTCGCATAAATGAGGGTAAGAGGGTTATCGGTAGAGCAGGGTCCATTCTCAGAAATAAAAACATATCAAAAAAAGCTAAAATGGCCATACATAATTCTATATTTATACCGACTATGCTATACGGTAGCGAGACATGGACCTGTCAAGAAAAGGACAAGAGTGAGATTAATGCGATTGGTATGAAACATCTGCGCACAATATATGCGGGAAAACAATCATGGACAAAGTCCGAAACGAGATAATCCTCAAAGAATGTGGTACAGGAGAGACACTAGTTGACATATGGGAAAGGAATCAGTTAAGATGGTTCAGACATGTTGACATTTTGATATGTAGACCGCCGAAAAAATGTTTAAAATCTGTGAATTAAACATTAATCCGAAGGAACATAAGAAGCCATAGAAACGCGAGAGCTTGCACGAAGACATGCATGGGCGTGAAGGAACTCATGAGTTGTATGCCAGGACAAAAAAGTGTGGCGACAAATAGTTTATAAACTGGGTGACAATAGAGTGAATGAGGTCTCAAACAAAGACCTTAGATACTAATGAGCCCAAGTGGGAAACCACGCATAACAATTTTGTTAGGCTCTTCACTTGAGGTGATCGCTAGAGAGATTGATCAACAGCCTGGGTCGGAGCAGTGTTGCAGAACGAAAATGTCATTAAAATAAATAACACGAGAATTCTAGATCGATCTAAAAAAATCTATACAACCTACCTCACATTACTCCTTTCCTCACCGAGCAAGTCACGCCTACCCCAAGGGGGAAATGGCTTAATGGTATAATATCAATAATAATAATAATACAAATATATATATATATATATATATATACCTATTCTCACGCACTATGTGCACGAGCCAAGAAAGTAACCGATAATCGAAGAAGTCGGTCGAGCTAAAATCGATAGACCGGCTTTTTCACCGTTTTAGCCGTGAAATGCCGTCCCTAACGTCATTAGGATCTTTATAGAAATTCCCGTCTAGAGTACAAATCTAGACACTTTAATGATATTGCTCCAGATATTGTCTCAGTTCGCTAAGTGCTTGGAAATTTTTTCACTAGTGGGAAATGAGAAAAGTTGTCGCAAATTGTTCCTGCGATTGTCCATAAGTGATAAAATGCTGAAAAAGTTACTCTTCAAATTTGAATCTCCGTGAGAGATGTATCTAAACCAAATAATTCATAATTTTCACACAGAAAACACCGAATTATGAGTTTTGATAGAGACTTGTACAAAACTCATTTTCTGCTTTGACTAACCTCAGATTTTAAAAGTTAATGATGCACCTTTCACGTTATAATACAGATTTAATAAAATTTCACTCGGAAAAATCGATTAAAGAAACTGAAATGCATGATAGAGATTAGTCATTCTTGAAAGAAAAATAATGAAAATGAGATGTCATCGTTTTTGAGGTCATTTTCTAAACTTTTACCGAATGTAGATCTTTTTGTTATGTCGCTGTCTGTCGGATATTAATGAACTGATAATGAATCCTTAAAAAAAGTTCTATGAGAGTCTCAATTCTAAAGGTTGCCAACTTTCATTCCAGCCGCATCATTACCGAACCCTCAATTTTTCCTGTGAAATATTATAGAGAAATTTTTCAGTGAAATTTCACTGATAATAATCAGTGACTCTTTTTTTGCAACCACGTTCATATCTTCCTACTCAGATGTTAAGAGGGTAGTCCGGTAACTGACACTTTTTTTAAAGGTGTTTTCGCGATTTAAAAAATAAAATAAAATGCAATCATTTCAAATTTTTTCTATGTTATTTATAAGAAGAATAAAATTTCTTTTTTTTACGTCTGGGAAATTTATAATTCAGAAACTCAGGATAGAACCTAATAAAACGACATCTTCCAGACTCAATTTTCAATTCAAAATGCTTTTATTATTCATAATTTTTGTGGATACATACATATCATGGAGTATTTCTTTACATATTTGGTGCCTATCTGGAGCGACTTAACCCTGAATTAATTTGTATGATTGAAGTGGTAGTATTGATATTTTTCTTAGGAAGATTTTGTGTGGTTTACTTAGGAAAAAATTTTTAAAAACCTAGCAGATCTTGTGTCGATGTTCATATATTATTTCCTAACCTAAACTATTTACACTATATACAGAAAGACTTAATTGCTAGAGAGCGAGTTTTGTGATGATGAGTTAATTAACTAGATCATTTGTAGTAAGTGTTGCGGTAATTTGTACTTTATCTTGAAGGGTGCGTCCTCATATCTTAGCGAGGCAGTACCCTTCAAGATCGGCAGTGTGGAGAGTCTATTGGTATAAAACTTTCTACTTTGGTTATAAATTTCTTCATGAATTTTTGAAATTTGGAGTTTATTATGAAGCTCAGCAATTTTTGTTTTCCTAGAGGCATTAAGTGCCATTCTTAAGCATCTATTTTGTGCGATTTGTAACTTATTGATGTGAGTTTTAAAGGTATTGCTCCAAATTGGTGCCGCATACAGCATTCTCGGTCTAACTATCATTTTATAAACTGTGAGTTTATTCGAGGTGTTCATTTTGCTTTTTCTACATAGGAGTGAATATAGAGATCCTATAGTAGCACAGGCTTTGCTGTACGCTTTTTTCGCATGACTAGAGAAAGTAAGCTTAGAATCTAATATAACTCCTAAGTACTTCGCTTCTTTCGTGGGCTTTATAACCGTGCCATAGAGTGTGAGTTCAGGAAAATTAGTGTCCGATACGTTATGAGAGAATATCACGAGTTCAGTCTTGTCTGTGTTAATTTTTAATTTCCATCTATGATAATATTTCTCTAACTCGTAGGCATATTCCTGTAGTTTGGTTATCGCTAGTTTCTTACGTCTCGATTCAGAATATACTACTGTATCGTCGGCGAATAAGGCTATTTTTACTTTTTCAGATTCTGGCATATCATTAATATAGTATAAGAATAGAACTGGTCCTAACACGGATCCTTGGGGGACTCCTGCTATAATAGTTTTATCAGACGAGCTCTTATTATTAATTTCTACCACGAAGGTTCTATTACAAAGATATTTATCAATTACTCTGACTAGGTAGTGAGGAACCTTGTAATTTTCTAATTTTGCAATAAGCCCTTTGTGCCAAACGGTATAAAACGCCTTTTCCATATCGAGAAAAAGAGCGGTTGTACTATGTTCAATGTTAAAATTCATACTAATGTGATCAGTGAGTCGAGCAAGCTGTTGAACTGTCCAGTGTCCTGCTTTAAAGCCAAATTGCTCTTCGATTATGTTTTTAGATTTTTTCTCATGTTCCTGTATTCTATTGAGAATTATTGTTTCAAAGATTTTCTGATTGTGGGTAACAAGCTAATTGGTCTATAACTCTGAGGTGAGGTTTTGTCCTTTCCAGGTTTGTAGATAGGCAAGATTTTTGCTTTTTTCCATTTAGAGGGGAAGTAGCCTAGTTTAAGAGATGCATTGAATAGGTGCGTTAATTGTATAATAGCCTTCTTAGGAAGGTAATTGAGAACAATGGTTTGTAGGCCATCCAGCCCCGGGGCTTTCATTGGTTTATTTTTGCAGATAGCTTTCTTTATTTCTTTAGGGGTAACAAGTTTAATGTCATCCTGGTTTATTTCAGTAAGTGGTATCTTTGAATATTGTTCATCAATTTTAGCATTATTATCAGAGTCTCCCATGCCCCCTGTTAGTTTGTGAACTCCTTCAAAGTTAATAGCAATTGCTTCTGCTTTATCCTCATCTCTAAAAAGTACTCCATGTGGAGTTTTGAGTGGGGGTAAATGTCTTTTATTTTGCCCTTTCAATGATTTGGTAATTTTCCATAGCGAATTGTCTTTAGTATTAAGTGAAACGAGTATGGTATCCCAGTTATTATTTTCATGGTTTATAATTGCTTCTTTAATTTTTCTATTGGCTTCATTGAGTATAGGTTTTAGGTGGAAATTGCCTATCTTTTGGGAGAGCCTTCTAAGCGCAATTTTTAATTCAAAGGGTTTGCGAGTGGGGATGGTGTCGCGGATGGTGTTTTTAATAATCTCAATGAAGTTATCTAGGCACTCATCTAAAGTTACAATGGTATTGAGCGAGGGGTTTATCTTAATTCGACTGTTTATGAGCTGTTTGAACTTACTCCAATCGGCTTTTTTATAATTTAAAAGTTTAGGTCGTTTTAGAGATTCAGCATTTATTTGTTCATCGTTAAGGTGGATTATGACTGGTTTGTGGTCAGAGTACAATTCTTCTAGGGCTTCGATATTTTGTACGCTAGTGATGTTTTTAATGATAGCCAGATCTATAGTGCTTGGTTTAGCTTTTGTATTATAAGGAAAAAGGGTGAAGCTGTCAGGGTATAGCAAGGCAAGTGGTTTTCTACTGATGTAATTGAATAGGATGTTTCCGTTTTTATTATTATTGAAGCAATTCCAACTGTTGTGTTTGGCATTAAAATCCCCGGCTAATATAACTTTGTGGCTGAGTTTAAAAATATGGTTAAGTTCTTGTGTGGAGATTTTAGTTTTAGGGTGGGCATAGATAGCTACTACAAGTATATTGTTCTCAAGTTTGACACCATGTGCCTCGAAAGATTTTATTTGATCAAATTTAACTTCAATAGCAGGAATGTGGTTTTTAATGTATAAGGCTACCCCCCTCCCTGATGGTCTCTTACTGATTCTGTCTTTCCTGAAACATTTGTACCCTGTCAAGCGAACTTTTGATTTGGATTGGAACCAAGTTTCCCCAACTAATAATATATCGATGTCATAATTTTTAAGAAAGACGGGGATCTCTTGCTTTTTGTTTTCGAGCCCACAGGCATTCCAGTGAACTATTTTAAAATCATTATGTTTCGGAGGACTAGCCATCGAGCTCAACAGCCATTTCGTTAATTGCCTGAAGTCTTTAGAGATTGTTTTTACATCCTAACAGTTTGTCTCTCAATTTTAAAGGTAGTTTAAATAATTTACCTAGGTCGCAGATTTGGTTTATCTCTTGGAAGACTCCCAGAAGTTCTTGAAGGTCAGGTGTATCGGTTTCGTGATGTTGTCTTGGAGTATTTCTTTTCTCTGTCCACTCTGATTGCTGCGACGGTCTCTCTGTGGTTTCTGTGAGCATCCTTGCTCTGATGCGAGGTAATGGTGGGAAATCCTGGTCTCTGTACCCATGGAAGTTCTGCACCAGATGTCGCTGAGTTGTTGTCTGCTGGTCCTTTTTTGTTCTAAGTTTTGCAATTTTTTCCAGGTGCTTCAGGTATTCTTTGCAACCGCTGTAGTTGGCTGGGTGCTCGCCTTGACAGTTGACACATTTTGGCTTGTCACTTGTTTCCTTCTTGCAGTCTTTCGTGAGGTGGTTTTTCATGCACTTAACACATCTCGGCTCCATGCGGCAGTTTTCAGTTCCGTGCCCAAAGCGTTGACAATTCCTGCACATTGTGACTTTCTTCTTGTTGCGATATTTCTTCCAGGTTACCCTCATAAAGCATACGGCTCTAATTTTGAAGGCATCTTGGATTATGGAATCCTTCTTAAGGACCACCATGTAGACGGGTGAGTCGAATATTTCAGTTTCTGGAGCTTCTGCTCTGTGCTTCAGTTTTATAACTTTTTCTACTTTGAGCCCTTGCACCTCAAGGCTCCTGATGATGTCTGGTGGGTCAAAATGTCCAAGTCCGTAGATAACGAGTATATCCAGTTTAGTTTGCTCATTGGAGTAGGTATAGAATGGGATGGACTCCTCTTCAAATAGTTTCATAACGTTTAAATAATCATTTTGACAGGTGTTGTAGATGATAATTTTTGTCGCTGCTCTGTTCTTCTTGATATCTGGCTCTCCACTGGTGACCGCATGTACCAAGTTGATGAGGGATGCAATGTCTAGAAAATGTTTTTCTATGATGATGGGAGGTATCCTCGGTTTCTTCTTCTCCTTATATCCTCCTTCAGTTGCGTTTGCCTGTTGGTCATCTTTCTCTTTCCTTTCAGTATCTTGGGTTTCACCTATTTTGGTTTCACCTGTGCGGAGGCCCTTTCGTTCACCTGATTCGAAGTCTTGTTCCATCGGCGTGGTTGTTTCTGCTAATGGATCAAATCGGTTGAATAGCTTAACCGCTGTTCCTTTCACATACTCATAAGGTTTGTACTTTTCGTTGCCAGCTTCGTCCCACGATCTCACTTTTAAATTGTTCTTTGTTCCAACCATTTTGGAATGGTTGGGAGGCAGAGCCTCACAAGTATTCACTTACACTTATTTATTCACTTGATGATACAAATCGATTACGTTTCGGAAACATAGCTATAGTTTCCCTCATCAGATCTGTATAAAAACGTATTAAAATTATAATATGGAACAATATAATTTAATGACAATTTATCTAAATATAATAGGAGAGATACCTGATGAAATATCTATGAAATATCTGAGAAATATCTGATAAGGAAAACTAGCTATGTTTCCGAAACGTAATCTATTCGTATTTTTTATTTAAATAAAATTAAAACTATTAGTCTGGAAGATGTCGTTTTATTAGGTTCTATCCTAAGTTTCTGAACTATATGTTATTATTGATATCTAAAACTGTAAGCAAAAATTTTTTATTTGTTTACAAAATTTGTTTAGGTTTTTTTACGGACAAAGTGAGTATCTCAAAAAAAAAGGTATATGGCTGGCCCGGGTGATTGCGCCACTTCAGCGCATCTGAATAAAAAAAATCGAGTTAATTATTGTTCTGTAGGGTTGTCATTCTGGTCTGAACTAGGATTGTTCATTTCGAGTGAAAAATAACAAAATGGCGGACTTCTAAAAAAAAAATACAACGTTTTTTCAACGTTTTTCCTTGGAAATCGGGCTATAAATCAGAAAATAATGAACGGAAAAAAAGATCCTAGTTCCTGCCATAGCCACTGATGTGTAGGAAAACGTGTTGAAAATTTCAGTTTGATCGGTTCAATAGAATATTTTTAATTACCCGGGCTGACCGAAAAAACGTTGTTTCGAGAAAAACGCGTTTAGCTCTAATAATAGATTTTGTTGAGAAAACTCCTACGCTCATCGGCTATGCCTAGTGCATACAAGCAAACCTTCCTTTTCCTTATAGGGATCATTTTCAGCAACTTTTTCTGCCCTACGACTCGATCGCGCTATTTTAGAATCGTCAAACGTTGCCTTCCGACCGTTTGCTACTGTTGTGCGGCTGCAACTACGAAGCGCTCTCGACTACGTGCTGTAGCTTCGTGAATTTTTCATATTTCATTCTAAAATGTTGACAATATTATTATTATTATTATTATTATTATTATACCATTAAGCCATTTCCCTTTCGGGGCTCGTTTGGAAAATAGTGAATAGGTATATAGGTATAAAGTAGGTCGGTATATATGTATAGGGTATATAGGTATATAGGTGTTAGGTATAGATTTTTTAGATTGGTCTGAAATTCTCGTGTTATTTATTTAAATCACACGTTCATTGCGCGAAGCTGCTCCGACCCAGGTTGCTGATCAATCTCTCTAGCGATCATCCCAAGTGAGGGGCCTCACAAAATTGTTATGTATGGTTCCACACTTGGGCCCATTAGTATCCAAGATCTTTGTTTCAGGCATCATTCACTCTATTGTCACTCTGTTTGCGAACTATTTGTCGCCACACTTTTCTGTCCTGGCATACTACTCTAGCTTTCTTCACGTCCATGCACTTTTTCATGCAAGCTCTTGTGTTTCTATGGCTTCTCATGTCTCTTCGGATTAATGTCTCAGTCACAGATTCTAACCATTCATTCGGCGATCTACCTCTGAGCATTCTGCCATTTACTTTACCTTTATACACTTGCTTGGTCAGTCGTTCATCTTTTATTCTTTGAAGATGTCCGAACCATCTTAACAGATTTCTTTCCCATATGTCAACTAGTGTCTCTCCTGTGCCACATTCTTTGAGGATTGTCCCGTTTCGGACTTTGTCCATCAGTGTTTTCCCGCACATTATGCGCAGAGGTTTCATGCCGATCGCGTTGATCTTATTCGAACTGTCCTTTTCTTGACAGGTCCATGTCTCGCTACCGTATAGTATAGTACTCTCAATTTATTTTACTTTCGGAATATGTAAGAAAAAAAAATCGATTCTTTGAAATTTAGTTACCAGACTATCCCCTTAATTTTATTTCCATTATGAAACGCTTTGATCCACCTTTGGATACAAATTGGACTCGCTGTCATTTAGTGTGTTGGCTTTGAAATCCGGTTTATTTTTACATTCTCATTCAAATCAGAAGGTATTGGTTTTATGTAAAATTTGACTTGGTAGGTTTTCATCAAATCTCCACGTTTTGAGACCCCCTGAGTCCGAAAAAACGATTTTTATGAAGGTGTCTGTCAGTCAGTCAGTCAGTCTGTCTGTAGTCTGTAGTCTGTAGGCACGATAACTTTCGAAAAAATAATCAGATTGGATTGCGCTTTGGCACACTTTTTCAGGGCATAAAAAAGAAAGAACAAGTTCGTTAACCTGCTAATTTGGATCAAAATTTAAAAAGTTGAAGCATTTTGAAAATTTTTGAGACAATTTTTTTCAAAATTCAAGAATTCTATGTACGGCTACTCATAGTACTCTAAAACTCGAACAATTCATCCTTATGACTTTTTCGAATTAAAGGAAAATTACCGGAGTTATAGCATTTTCAAAATTCAAAAAAACAAACGAAAATTAACATTTTATGCCGAAAAACGCACGATATGAAAAAAAGTCAAGAGGAGAAAAATGTTTATTTTTGAACACCCTACAATATTTTGATGACAACTTTTTAAATTTTTTTAAAAATCAAAAATCCAAATTTTGATCACACAAAAAAAATAATGAAAAATCAATCATTTCATTTTGCTGTTAAACTATGCAAGATACGACCAAAGATGAATCAACCAAAATTGTGCACCTGAAAAAGATCTCCAAATTTTTTATTATTCACTTTTTGATATGATGCGTAGTTTTTGTTTTATTCGTGAAAAACAGCATTGGAAATAGTAAAATTAAATTTTTAGACGAATAACACAAGCTACGAGAAAAATGACAGAGACAAAATTTGTTTATCCAAAGAAGAGGTACAAAGGTGTTATAAATCATGTTCTGATGGGATGCGCGGTTTTTGTTTTATTCGTGACTTTTTCATTTATATCATAGGGTGCACAGAACCGAGCGTGGCACGCAAGGTTCAAATGATTTTCAAATCAAATATCGAGCGCGAAGCGCGAGTGTCTGGATGAGAATGTGTTCCATTTCAGTTTAAAATAAAAACAAATTTAACAATCACTTCACATGTAGAGGTTTTGATAATTTTATAATATTTGCAAATAAACTTTTTCTTTTCATCAAAGTCGAACACGAAGTTCAAAAATCTAGAGGAACCGAGCGTAAAACTTACGAGCGACGCGAGCCGCGCGACGAGAGTGTGCCCGCGATGCGGGCAGATTTTTTTGAATTTTTTTTGTATTATTCTGAATTCTTTTTAATTTTTTTGAATTCTTCGAATTCTTGAATTCAGGTCTATACATCAAAGTTTCTAGCGGTTAACTCCTCGATGACAATTTTAGGTATAGTTTCTTGTGAAAAAAATAAATGGTAGTGGGGTCTGGCACAGATCAAGTAATAATAAACTTTCCATTACATACATGCAGTACAAGTTTTGACAAATTTATTTAATTCTAAAGTTTTTAAATGAAGGTTGTCACAGCATAACCAATTAAGTGACACCATTTTCAAAATACGTTTTATTGGCCTTAAAATTCTCTAGAATATCGCTCTGCTGAATAAATTACATAAAATCCATGTATTTTGCACAATTTTTTTCTAACCAATTTGTTATACAAGAATTGTGAAACACATGGATTTTATGTAAGCTTGTTAGTTGAATCGAATGGCGCTATCAATTTTTCCGTATCACGCATTTTTCAAAAAATTTTGAAAGAAAGTTTCTTTCCAAATCAAAAATTACTTTTGCGCTATTATTTTTCCAAATGTTTCATGACAAAATAATTTTTTTGAAAGTTTTGAGAAACGGAAAAAATGTGATTTTTCACTGTTGAGACTTCTATGTATAGTTGAATTTCCAACTCGGAATGATGGTGGAAGGGGGACCTACAGTTTAAGGTGGATTACGAATAATTTTTTCTTGGCACTTGCATGTTTCTGCCATGATACCCTTTAAATGAAAACCTATGGAAAGTCTACTTGACTTAAAACCACAAATTGAATCCATCATTAAAAAGGATATAAGTTTAACTTTTGAAGCTTTTAAATTTGAATAATTCATAATTAAAAGGGTCAGTTATTGTGCAACGAATCTCTATTATTATCGGTCATAAAGTTTCTTTGAAGAAAATCAAGTTTATATAATTGCTAATTTATTACGTAAAGTAGATAAGGGAACGCGTTCATTGTATGTAAAAGATGGGTCGTAAATAGGAACATCATATAAATTCAAACAGACAGATATAGTTTCTTTTAAAAAGACTTCACAGACGTTAATTTAAATAATAAATTTCATGTTTAACGATTGCTGTTATAAATTTCTTGTCTGCATTTCGTGACAATTGAAAATAACTGTTGCTTACACTTTTCTTAACTATCGCATCTGAGTATAATACATATTTGTTCTGACAAACTAATTTCTGGTCGTTTCTTAGCTTACATAAATTCGATGACGTTTTCAGTAAGAAATATGTTCAGGGATATGTCACACCCATAATCTGATGAGCTCTTCACCAAAATATATATGTATCTATTTTCAAGAAGACTGTTTGTCAGGGTGACACTTAAATAGAAACATATATAATGTCTACGTGGAAACTAAAGTGTTATGGGTGAAACAGCTGCAAGCGTTTTGCACACGATAGACATTAAATTGTAACACTATAATTAGAATGTATTGTTCATTGTTAGGCACGCACTGCGAAAATATGATGCTGTTTGCAAAAGACTTTATAAGCAAACGCGATTATATGAAGGACATATGCATTATGTGAAAGCAAGATAAACAAAATTTAAAATGCAAGTCTCTGCAGTAGGTAATTATATAATTCACATTGTTCTTTAAAGGAATTAAATTAGCATTTTCCTGTTTTTTCTTGTTTGTTTAAATACAAACATTATGAATTATTTTTTTCCTACTTATTAGTTCTAAATCGTTTAAATGTATGTGAAAAGTCTTTGTAGGGACTGTACAAACTAATGCAGGAATACATTATACATGTTTCAATGTATATCTACGCAGCGATCAACAGGCGCTTATTAGTGGTATCGTATAATATCGTTCACCAATCTCGAAGTTGGCTTCAACATATATTCATGTTCACCGAGATAATTAGTTTAGTATCTACGCGATGTGTGATCACCGGACGTAACAAACACGGCGCGTTAGTTTGGCATTCTTGATTGTCGTCATTAACGTCACGCGTAGGGTGTTAACTTGCTCTATCTTCCATACTCCATATATAGTGCACCTAAGCACGAAATGCAGATGTAGTGTATCATGAAAGACGTAGCGAAATGTTAAAATTACTTTTCATTTTACAGTAAAGAAAAAATCATTCGAATAACAACAAGCAAATAAATATAAACATGAAAAATAAGTGGTCACTTTTGGAAAAAAATAATAGAAAGTTCTATCTCACCACGATTCTAGTAATGTGTATTTAATAGTATATTATGCACCAAAGGACAGCAGTGGAACTTTTTCGACTAGTACTAAAAGAATACGCAAGTCATAACAAGTCTCCTTCTTTTTGTTGCATATACAATATTTTGTATAACACATGCATGAATAATGAATATACGGCCGTTTTTCGTGCCTCTGCGCGAACCTGAAGTTCCTTTTTTCAACCCATACATGTATGCGATGGTCATTATGTACCTATGACGTCAAAAATGATGACGTTATAATTTTTAACGGCATACATATACATAATATCGTATGAATCATGGGGGACAGGGACTTTTTTGATGTGTCCATTTTTTCAGTACTCGTCTTCGGCTCATACTGAAAACACCCTTATGAAAGAGGAGTATTAGTAAGTATTGGATCCAATAATTACTTCGTGGATCCAGTACTTTTTTCGCGAAAAAGTATTAGATTTACAATACTTATTCGCGAAAAAAGTTTCAGGTCCAATACTTACCAATACTTCTTTTTCATAAGGGCATACACTCGTCAATAAAGTCCCTCATCTCCCAATTAGTGCATAATATGCTATTTTATGACAAATTCATGATATCAGACCTTTTTTTTAGCACCGGCATGATTTCTGATAATATGGAGGCATTTTGAAAACTTTATTTTCATTTTAATATTAAGTTAGGAAATTTTTCATTTAATTTTTGGAAATTTCCGGCAATTTATGATAATTTATGGTAAATCTGTAAAACAATCTTCGAACGCGATCAACTTATTGCTTCACGATTACCCTTTGGGAGCCCAAAATGTCTAATAGATGCATAATTTTCATTATTCATCTAGGCCATCACACTTTTGCTCACCTTGACGTCACCATGCTTGAAAAGCACTACTTTAGCCCCGCTTTAGAGGCATCGAAAAGGACGAAAATCATGCATGTGTTATAAAAATACTTTTTTATACCAAGAATATTTCATTTCTAGTCAAGTTTTCTGGTCAAGTGTTAAAATTTCCAAAATAAGGGGGAAAAAGGACCAAACGTTAATAGCATATTACAGCACAAGTAGGGTTAGACAGATCTTTACCATGGTTTTCCGGTCGTCCTTGCGAACATTGTGCTCCACGTGAGTACCTGTCTAACCTTACAAGTGATGTACGATATTTTATTCGAAAGCAGCATGTTATGAGACTGTAGGGGCCCATGAAAAGTGTGTCGTGATATTTATAATATCCAAGCAAGTGTATAAAGGTAAAGTAAATGGCACAATGACCAGAGGTAGACCGCCGAAAGAATGGTTAGAATCTGTGAATAAGACACTAATCCGAAGAGACATAAGAAGCCATAGAAATACAAGAGCCTGCATGAAAAAATGCATGGGCGTGAAAGAAGCTAGAGTAGTATGCCAGGACAGAAAAGTGTGGCGAAAAATAGTTTGTAAACAGAGTGACAATAGAGTGAATGATGCCTGAAACAAAGACCTTGTATACTAATGGGCCCAAGTGGGGAACCATACATAACAATTTTGTGAGGCTCCTCACTTGGGGTGATCGCTAGAGGGATTGATCAGCAACCTGGGTCGGAGCAGTGTTGCGGAGTAAACGTGTCATTTATATAAATAACACGAGAACTCCAGATCAATCTAAAACATATATACCTAACACCTATATACCCATCTACCCTATACCCATATACCGACCTACCTCACACCTATATACCTGTTTCACTACTTTCCAACCGATCAAGCCACGCCTACCCCGAAAGGGAAATTGCTTAATGATATAATAATAATATAATTTGGTTGCGAAAGCATACGACTGACACGTGTCAGTCATCGGCTTGGCTGTGATTGGTTATCTCGTATGGCACGAAATTTGAAAGTGGTTCGGTCGGAGCTAGAATGCATTGTAAGTTATTGAGTGGCCATTTGTGGAATTAGTAATTTGTCAGTGTGGCGGCGTTTGGAACTAATAATCAGTCAGCAGCTTACACCGTTCGAGAAAGAGTTATCTAATGCTCACTTTTCGGGGGGCGTTATAGGCTCATAACATGGTGGTTTCGAATAAATACAATTATTGGCAATGTTCGGTAAGGAAATATCATAATGGTGTGATGATTTACTTACGCAATTAATGAATTTATAGATATCCAAAAATGATTTTCGAAAAAAAAATTTTTTTACAAAAATTCTGAATTTTCATTATTATAATAACCCAGTTTTCTATTTATGTGTCATCGTTTCCCATTATATAATTCTTCAATCAATTAATCAATTAATTAATGGTTAATCGTAATCCGTTGCAATGAGGTACAACTAGTTACATTTCATTTTTTATATTGTTTAATTCTTTGAATATTATGAAACCTGTATTATATTTAAACAACATGGTTCGCTGTCTAGTGGCGCGTCGGGGGGAGGGAGAAAGCGGGACGGTAGGAACGAAGGAAGAGAGAAGGTAAGGGAGAGAACGTCGAGCGCAAGTGACGGGGAGGATCGCTTGAAGAGGAAGAGAGACAGCTGAGAGAGTCCAGATAAAAGTGAAGTAGAGAGTCCGTTTAAAAAAAAGCGGGAGAACACATAGGACACCCCCCCCCCCCCATGGAGGGAAACTCGGAAAAGGAGGCTCTCGGGATGCTGATTGGCGAAATCAGGGGGCTCAGGGAGGACGTACGTGGGACTAAGGAGCAGATGGAAGGCATGAGGGAGGACTTGAGAATCAGAGGTGAGAAATGGGAAAAGGAGGTGAAAGAGCTGAGGGAGAGAGTAGAAGGCTTAGAGAGGGAAAGGAAAGAAAAAGAAGTTAAAATAAAGCAGATGGAAGAGGAAATTAGGGTGTGGAAAGAAAGGACGGAAAAAAGGCTTGAGAAGATGGAGGGCTGGACGGATAGGGAAAGGTTAAGGGCAATGGAGTTGAGAATGGAGAGAAAGGAGAAGGCAGATAGGAGGAATAATATTGTGATAAGAGGGTTGAAGCTAAAGAGCGCGGAAGAAAGAGAGGGGGTGGAAGCGCTGCTACAGAGCATAGGGTGGGTTAAAGGCAGGTAGGGAAAGTCAAGTTGGACGGGAGAAAGGACGAGGAAGTGGCGGTTGTGGATTCGGAGAGCTGGGAAGAAAAGTTGGGGGTAATGTGAAATAAGAATATGATAAAGGATGAGGGTGTTTTTATTGATCATGATTTAACGAGAAAGGAAAGGGATGTGCAGAGAATGCTGAACGACAGGGCTAGGGGGAAGAGGAGTGATAGGAGATCGGCGAAGGTAGGATATCCAAAAATAAATGTAGACGAGGAAATGTGGGATGAGGAGAAAGAGGTGTTGAACGAAATGCAGGGGAACTTCTTTCGTAGGAAGTAGGGGGATGGGGGTAATGCAGGATAGAGGAGTAGTGAAGGTGCTGTACTGGAACGTAACAGGATAAAAGATGAAGGATGAGGAGTTCTGGAGGTATTGAGAATGAAAACATCCACCGCGCCAGAAGGGGCGCTGCAGTGTCATATGAACATGTCCGCGGAAGCCACATGGATAATATGGAGTAGTAGCAAGCATTTAAATAAAAAGTGTGTTAAGTTTACAGAATGGTATTTTTGGACTTATATAGTTTGTGTAGTTGCGCAACAGCTACACCTTCATCCAGAAATATGTTGGGAGGCCAAAATATTCTTAAGTCTGGTGTGATTTTAATGTGCGGAGCTATACCATACAAACTCTCAGAAGTGTTAAAATATATTCATTGTGTCTTCAAACTAGTCCTTTAACTTCAGAACCACACAAAATAACAGAAAGGTTAATTATTAAAAGTGGCATATTTTTATTTATTTTTCCTATTTGTACATTATAAGGCATATAAATAGCGTCTCGCTGAGAAATCGTCTTTTTGCGTCTAGCTCTGTGAAACAGTAAAAACAGCAGGTCATAACGATTACATCTTCGTTAAATAATAATATTAAATCTTATTTATTTAATTAATATTCATTATACCAACTCGGAAACCAGTAATCATATTTATTAAAATGCAAGGAGCAGACAAGTAAATTCTTGACATTATAATCTTTCACATTTAAATGTCTCAACCACTTACTGTGTTTATCTACAACTTCAGTTTTTCCAAATAAGTTTCGCCTTTTTATTTTAACACTTTCAAGCATTGACACTCTATGGAAACCTAAATTGAGGTTTTTATTCTCTTTGAAGTCACAACGACTGACGCAACAGCCTCCAAAACTTGTTGATTTTTGATATTGACGTGCAAATTCCATTATGGGAGCAAATAATTACCAGCTCGAAAGTATTTTGCTCATCAGAGCTACTCATTATAGCACTTATTTATTCAGTTGGATGATTATTACAGTTGAACACTATGTTTTTGCTGGGTTTCGTGATGTTCTACGTGTATTTAATACGTCATCCACGGCCATATTGGTTAGTTCACGTAGGGGGCGACCGTGCCGCATAGCATGTTTAAATCCCCAATATCCAGGAATTGGATGTTGTGGGACTGGTAGAGACGTGGGTAGAAAGATAGGAATGGGATAGGATAGAGCCAAAGCTGCCAAGGGGGTATAGGTGGAGACTCCAGGAGGCGGTCAGAGTGAAGAAGAAAGAAAAGGCTAGTGGGGCAATCATAACGGGGGTTAGAAATAGATTAGAGGAAGAAGTTCATGGAGAGGAATAGACGGAGGGAGTGCAAATGAGGAAAGTAAAAATAGGAGGAATGGCGTGTAAGTTTGTGACAGTATACAATAAGGATGAGATGGAAAGAATTAAAGAAAGGGTGGAAGACTTGCTAGGCGAAAGAGAGAAGGGCATGGTGGTACTGGGTGGGGATTTTAATGCGAGAATGGGGAAGAAAGGGGGCCTTTACAGGAAAGGGGAGAGTTTCGAAAGGAAATCGAAGAATAAGATAATAAATAAGGAGGGGGAGAATCTAAAGGACTGGATGGAGGATAGAGGATGGGCAGTGGCGAATGGTATGGCAAGCGGGTCGAAGGGGGAGAATACACATATGTAAGTAGGGTGGGGGTATCGGTGATAGAATATGTGGTCATGAATACGCAAGGATGGGAGGAGACGGAAAAATTCGCAGTAGAGGGGAGGGTGGAATCAGACCATCCGCCATTAAGTCTGTGGATAAGAGGGGAGAATGGCGGAAGACAAGGCGGGGAAGAAGCGTCGATAGGGGAGAGGGTGACCTGGACGAGGAAGACGATAGGGAAGTATCAGGAGCAGCTAGAAAAGGTACACTTTGAAGGGAAGTCGGTGGAAGAGATATCGGAGGATCTGAAAGAGAAGGTCAAAGGGTGTGTGTAAACGAAGGTACTTAGAAGGAAGAAGAAAGGAATGCTGAAGCCGTAGTGGGTCGGGGAATGTAAAAAGATGAAAAGGAAGGTGAAGAGGAAGTACAAGAAGTGGAAAGAGGGTAAAGCGAAAAGGGAGGAGTGCGTAGAAGTGAGGAAGGGGCTTCGATTGATGTGTGAGAAGAAAGAACAGGAAAAGGAGCAAGATCTGGAAGAGGAGTTAGGAAATGTTGAGACAGAGGGGTACGGCTGGAAGATAATAAATAGGTTTAGGAAGCGTAGTGTGGGAGTTAGCGAAAAGATAGTTAATAGTGCCACTGTATAAGAAAGGAGATAGGGATGGACAGGAAAATTATAGAGGGATTACGCTAATGAATACGGCGTATAAAGTACACGCGACGGTGGTGGCAGAGAGACTGCGGAAGGATGTTGAGGAGAAAGGAATATTGCTTTAGGGCAGGTAGGAGTACTATCGACAATATCTACGTTCTGCAGCACGTGGTTGATAGAGAATTAGCGAAGAAGGGGACGAGAGTCTACGCGTTTTTTGTGGATCTCAAAGGCGCGTTTCCTTCGGTGGATAGGGGGAGGTTGTAGGAGGCGATGGAGGATAGGGGAGTGGAGAGAGGCCTGACCGAGAGGGTAAGGGAGATATATGAAGAGATCAAACATAAGGTAAGAGAAGGGGAGGAGATTTCTGAGGGATTCTGGATGGATAGGGGTTTAAGGCAAGGGTGTCCACTTAGCCCAACGCTTTTTGCGATTTTAATTGCGGATATGGAAAGTAAGCTGGAGGCCGGGGTGGTAGGAGGAGTCAGGATAGGAGGGGTTAGAATTTGGTCACTAGCGTATGCAGATGACATAGTGTTGCTGGCAAGTAGCTAGGAGGTCTTAAAGGAGATGATGAAGAGGTTGAGAAGACAGCTGGATACGAAGAGGTTAGAGCTGAATGCGGAAAATTCCAAGTTTATGGTGTTCAGAAAAGGAGGGGGAAAGGATAAGGGAAGGGAGTGGAAGTGGAAGGGAAAGGACGTGCAGGACGTGAAAGAGTTTATGTACCTGGGCTTCGTGTTTCCGAGGAATGGGGGAGTGGACGGTCACATAAAAGAGAGAGTGGGGGGGGGGGGAATGTGGTGATGAGGCAAGTGTGGGGGTTTAGGAAGAATTATCTGTGTTCAGTGATTTGAATATTATCCACACTGTAAAAATTTCCTTCGACCGTTGTTATCAATAATGAAGTCAATTCATAGAAGAATGTGTTATTTTGGTCATACGGTCCATTTAAAAATAATAGTGGATTCAGTTGTCAAGAATCAAGCTTTATTCGTCAATATTATTAAAAACCAACGTACGTTTCGACCTTGTTGCAGGCCTTTTTCAAGGTAATATATAACCTAAGTTAACATAATATCCCTTCTAGAAATAATCAATTGGAATTAATTTAGAACGATAGACCAAAAATTTCAATTGTTCTCAATCGTGTTTCTTAATCGTGTCTGAACGATTGACAACGATTGAGTGTTTCAATCGTTCCCAATCGGGGTTAAAAAAGCGGCCGTTTGATGGCAGCACTTTCATTCCGCTGGAATTATTTGAAAATGTTTATTTACTTTTTTTTTAATAATACATTTTTAACATTATGGATTATTAAAAGAAATTAAATAAACTGTTGTAATAATTCCCGCGAGCTAAGTGTGCTGCCATATCAACATATTTTACCACAAAAAATGCCTAAGAAAAAAGTTAATAATTATTTTTGTCCAAAAATTAAATAATTTTTTTCTCGATTTTTCAGCTTAAAATTAAATTGGAAAATAACAAAATTTCGAGGCGAGAAACGTAATTAATCGGAGTTTTAAATGGCTGGAAAAAATAAATTGAACTTTGAACTTTTCCTACGTGAAATATTGCACCCTCGTTATTTTTTTGGTGAAAGTTCAACTATTTCATGTGGAAAATTTGACTTTTTTGTAAAAAATAATCTTTATGGTTGAAAATTTATCTTTTTGGCATGAGATTCAACTATTCTTTTTCTTTGAATATTTCTTGGTTGGAAATTATTTTTTTTTCAAATGAAAATGAACTATTATTCCAGTTGAATGTTCAATAATTCCAGTTAAAAATTCATTTTTTTTAATTCTTTTTTTTTGCTAAAAATTTATTTATTTGATTTTTGGTAGGAAAATGATCTTTTTTAGTTTAAATTCGTCTTTTGGTAGAAATTCATCTTCTTGGTCCAAAATTCCATTATTCTAGTTAAAGATTCATCATTTCAGTAAAAAATTCATCTGTCTGGTTTAAAATTCAACTATTTCAGTTGAATATTCATTGTTTTAGTTGAAAACTCTTATGTTTGGCTTAAAATTAATTTTTTCTACTAAAAATGTTACTATTCCATTTTCGGTTGAAAACTATTATTTTGATTAGTTTAAAATTCAACTATCTGGTTGAAAATTTGTCTTCTTGAATCAAAAATTCAACTATTTTGTTAAAAATGCATGTATTTTGTTGAAAAATTGTATTTTTTTTTTTACAGAATAATTATTTTTATTTGAAAATTAATCTTCTGGTTCAAAAATTCATCTTTTTGGTTGAAAATTCAAGTGTTCCAGTTGAATATTTATAATTGAAGGTGAACATTTATTTATGTTTTAAATTTAACTATTCAGTTGAAGATTCACAACTTTATTTGAAAATTCACCACTTTGGTTAAAAATTCAAGTTTTTTGTTGAAAATCCGTTTTTTTTGGTTGAAAATTAATTTTTTTAATTGAAAGTATAACTATTTAATTTTTTTCATGGAAAATTGATGTCTTTACTGGAAACTTTAAGTATTTTTTGAAAATTGATTTATTTTGCAATGTTTTGCTCTGTTGAGTTGAAGGATGTTTAGAATAAACGTCATGAATTAAAATAAATGTTTGAGTTTTCCGTCAAATACGAATTTGTTACTTTTAGTTAGCCGGGAAAATTGAAAAACTTGACCGGGGAAAACCAGGAATTTGAAATCGTCCCCCGAGTCACCACCCTGAAAATTTCTGCGCTTAAGGAAGGAAAACCAGTTGTACAATTAAAATTTTCAAACCTTTAAAATTCAAAGATTTTAAGATTAGGCATTGCAAACCATATTATTTGAAATATTCAAAATTAAGTATTTTAAATATTCAAAACTAGAAATTTTCGAGAATGTCAAATCAAACTTATTTATAGATTTAAAATTGTTATACTGGAAGACATTTAAAAAGCTTGGATAAGTTTTTCTACTCAAAATTAAAAGAATTTAATGAGTTACCTATAATTTATTTAGTCTGAGTTTCACAATATTGGCGCCATCCTACGTTCTAATGATTCCAATCGTTTTCAATTGGGTATCCATTATTCTGAATTAGAGGTTAAATTGTCACTACAGCATTTTAATATTGTGATAATTATTTACAAGCGGTTTTTTACGCTTTCAAACCAAAAGTGTCAACAATATGAATTTGAAAAGAAGTAAATAAACGTTTTACAATAACATACCCGCTAAATCAAACTACTACTGCCTGCTTGATAAAGACACTTATTATCACTGTCACATCGTTAGGTGGCATGATTTTTACGTACTCTTCACCCTCATAGTTTGGAGTCTTCATTCGGTATACCGCCTGAACAAATATTCAATTTTTTGTACTTGGAATTTTTGTTGAATTATTAAAATTTTAATTTCCAACCTATAAACACGTGCGAGTCGTGTGTGTTACAAACAAAAACTGCAGAGGGCGCACTGCAGGCAAGTGCATTCACTCAATTCAACCCGATTGGGAACAATTGACACAATTAGCAACAATTCAAAAAGAGTCAACATTTGATCACACTGAATTGTTATGAATCGTGTCCAATCGATTATTTCTAGAAGGGATACGTAGATGTAATAAACTAAAAACATTTATGATGAACGAAAAATATAAAAAATTTTTTTAAACAACAAAATGTTTTAAAGTTACCTGTATTGATATTTATCAAATTATTGAAGACATTCCAATTTTCGTCTATTTTCCAAGAGAGACAACATGTTTTTGGAGTGAACCAAAATTAGTTGTCTTTTTGTTTTGTTTGTATTGTTTTAACATAAACATTTATAATTAAAAGTATTTAAATTGTGTCCTTTAGAATATTTAAAAATTGAAACCTCAAATTTTCAAAATTTTCAAAATAATTAAAAAAGGGCAGTAGCATGGGTGAAGGGAGTGTTGGGTAAGATGGAGAAGAAAGAAGGAACAGGAATGGAGAAGGAAAGATTGTAAGGAGGAGAGGAAGTAGATATAAGTAAGCTGTAAATATCGTAAATTATTGATAAGTAGTAGGTATTAGCCGCGAAAACAGAGGTTGGTAAGCGAGGCAATGCGAGAAAGTAGGGACATGCGAGGCGAGGCGAAGCGAGAAAGGCAAGGCGACAAGAGCGTGCGGTCTTAGAGATGAGGAATGGACGGATATTAGTTTTCAAGGCCTAGATTTAAGAAAATTCCGTAAAAAATGGAAGTGTAATCAAGTCAATTTTTTAAGGCCAGCAGGCTGAAAAATAAACGTTCATCTATCTATATTTTAATCAAAAAATTCTGCAACAAACAGAGTCACGATTGTCATTTAATTTCTAGAATGATGAACTTTTTTCTTCACTGCTATCTGTATCAAAAGTATATTACTCAAAATGTAATTTTGGCCTGGTTTAAAAATGAATCACTGAAGAAGACTCTCACATTAGTCGAAGCGTGTGATTAAAAAACAGTTTTTTTTTATGATTGAACCCTAAGGCCCATACAAAGAAGCACAATCACAAACTGAAATGCTCAGAATGGAAAGAGTGAACTAGCGAACTGAAGCCTTCAAATTTAAACAATAACAATTGGGTAGGGTGGAGGGTGTACATTTTATCATTTTTAGCGACTTATTAGCTGATTTAAAATCTGAAACGTCAGAAAAAAAAATTGCTGAGGAAATAAACAATAATCCAACACCAAAAGTTTAATTATTATCAAAAATTTGAAATAGATGGATAAAAAAAATTCTTCATTCTTAAAGTCTTGACACAATCGCTAATGTTATTTTTTCTCAATCTACGTATATGTAGCATGCCCAATTTTTATAGATTTTCATAGCATTTAATATTACATTTTCAGCGCTAAATCTTCATTTTTGTGGACCTCTTAAAACTAAAGTACGATTATTCAAAGTTCTCGCAGGTTTAAAAGAATTTTATAATAATTTCCAGAGCTTTTAAAATTTATTTTATATCATAAGGTCCATAAAAATGAGATTTTCATCTAAATAAACTCAAACTAAGCATCTAATAAAATTCATAGAAATTGGACATATTATTAGAGTGGACGTACCAGTTGTGGCACTGTACCGCTAGTGACCATTCATTGATAAATTTAAACATTCAAACTATCAGAGATAAATTTTATTGTAATAATCTAAATTAATTGAACATGCATTACTTGGCCACTCTTGCTTTCCATCCACCTGATTCAAAACTTTGAAAAATGTCATTTTTCTTTATCAAATAACTAATATTTTTTCACACATTTATCAACTATAGAAGCTTATCTCTGCTATTTTTGTTATACTGAATTATTTTCCAAAGAATTCTGCGACTATTTCTATATATTCCTAAACCCAAAATGCTACAAAATGTATAGAAAAGAATCTTATTGTTATGGAATAAAATGATAAAACAGGGTAATCTGGTAGTCAGGTAATCGGAAAAAATTGTACAAAACTGGATATTATTTTTGTAAATAAGGTTATTTGATAGCAAGATTAGAAAATGAAGTACGCTTGCAAAAACTTGTTATAAAACAGATTTAAATTCATGATAAAAGAGGATAACTAAAATTCATTAAAACATTCCCTTTTTGTCTATTAGAGTTCCAAATTTTTATCCCTTGCTATCTTCTTTCCAGCATTTTACAAAAGAACAAAAAAGCTCAAGAATAAAACAGCAAGCACAATGAACCCAAAGTGTTGTATTATTATCATTATTATTATTCCTCTTCAAGAAAAACACCGAAAACTATGGAAAAACAGGGAAAAGTATACCCTTCACACTGTCATCTCCAATTTCAGTAGCATAAAAAACCGCTTTCAAATTGGATGGGACGTCTTTCTGGTACACAGATCCAATCATTTCACGGGAGAGAAGAGAAACACGATCAAGCGATACAAAGAGGAGTATCCAATTTAAAGTGTCGTATTCCGCTTCACGCATCGCCGGGAAGGTCCTGTGGAATGCGAAACTTTTCGGTGCCAGTTCCAGCGAACGGTGGCCTGATTAAAAGTTGGTCAAATCGACTTGCTTCTTTAGGGAATGGCAAAATAATTAATCTCGACGATGGAAGCTGGAAGGCAAGGTTTTGTTCCAAGAGGAACGAAACGGCCCAGAGCGGAGAAGCCGTTTCGCGTCAAGTATGCGCGGAATGAAAACTGTCAGCCTCATGACGGGACTTTGGTTGGGTTGATAGCTTGCTAAATGCACAATCGGCCTCGCACACGAGGGCGTGTTTTATGTGTATTCGTGAGGGTCATAAACGAACAAATCCTAACGAAATCGGTGTCCAACCGTGTCAGAATTCCCCGCGGTGAAACACGCTGAAAAAATTTTACAATGCGGCTGACATGTGGTATTGACATTTCATGATCATTAACCCCTTGACGACAGTTAGACGAAAATAAGAGAAAAGATGAGGACGGAGCTTTCAAACGAAAAGGCAGTCAACCGAAATCGTAAAAATGCATTGCAAGGACAACGAAATCACTGATAAAGTTGTGTGGTCATGTTCTTACCATACATTTTCCTGGATTGAAATTCATTACATTTTTATTGCACACCCACCTCGAAAGCTGGACTTCGCATGCCTCTGAATCATGTAAAAAGTACCTTGTTGCAGTCGACGGCATGAGAATAATATTTGCGCATGCGTACTTTGTAATATAGTTATTTTACACCCTGGTGGGATCTAGCTCAAAAGCCTGTATCAGACCTGGGTATTAATCGAAGCTACAATTCGTATTAATTTTATCATTATAGATAGCTCTTTACATTTCGAAATATTGTGAACAGAAAAAAATTTCGCACACACGGACAAACATTTCTTTAAATTGTATTTTCAAGTTCCTGGGTCTGGATCATGCCAACCCCCGACAAGTCACATTGCGGCATCTCTCATTCGGAAAAATTTGAAGTCTGGAAAAAATTGGTAAAGAGTGGCAAGTCACTTGCCTCCTGGCTCCTGGAGTCGGATTATATGGAAATATGTCAAACAAATAGATGTGAAAATTTAGGTCGTTACAAACCTTCCTCGATGTCTATGAGGTAGCAAAAGTAGTCCGAAACAAAGCTATTGAAAAGAATACCTAATATAATAAATCAGATTATTGTTCAATGAACCCTTTCAATACAACATTATTGAAAAGTTGTATAACTTTTTTGCCTTCTGATAATTTTAAATTCAATTCTTCACAAAATTAGGTTGTTTTGCAATGATCATAAAAATGGATCTGAAATGAAAAAAATCTGCCCGCTTCGCGGGCACATTCTCATCGCGCGCTTCGCGCGCGGCTCGCTTCGCTCGCAAGTTTGAGCGCGCCTAGGGCGCGCGACTATTGGATCTCGCGCTTCGCGCTCGATCATATATTTATCTCGCGCTTCGCGCTCGATTATGTATTCACCTCGCGCTACGCGCTCGGGCGTATTCACATCGCGCTTTACGCTCGATTCCTCTAGATCTTTGAACTTCGTGTTCGACTTCGATGAAAAGAAAAAGTTTATTTCTGAATATTAGAAAATTATCAAAACCTCTACATATGAAGTGATTGTTAAATTTGTTTTTATTTTAGACTGAAAAGGAAATTTATTTACTCAAGGTTCTATCGACCTTAAGGAACACATTCTCATCCAGATACTCGCGCTTCGCGCTCGATATTTGTTTTCAAATTCATTTGAACCTTCCGTTCCACGCTCGGTTCTGTGCACCGTATAATAGAAACAAAAAAGTTTGAGCGCACTTACGGCGCGCGATTTGGGCGTCGCGCTTCGCGATTTGTATTTGATTTCAAATCAAGAATAATTATATAAATTAAGCGACAAATTTTATTAGTTAAAATGTTATTTTAGATTTTCCGTTTTTCAAAAAAGTTATTTTTTTCATTTTGAATATATTCTTACGACGAAAATGGATTTTTCCAAAGTTTTCCAAAAATTTGATTTCTTTTACTGTCAATGTTATTTTCACGAATAAAATAAAAACTACGCGTCCTATCGAAACATGATGAATAACAAATTTGTACCTCTTCTTTGAATGAACAGATGTTGTCTTGGTCATGTTTTTCGTAGCTTGTGTTATTCGTCTAAAAATTTATTTTTTCTATTTTCAATGCTGTTTTTTATTAATAAAACAAAAACTACGCGTCATATCAAAAAGTGAATAATAACAAATTTGTAGATCTTTTTTAGGTGCATAATTTTGGTCCAGTCATCTTTTGTCTTATCTTGAATAGTTTCACAGCAAAATGGAATTTTTGATTTCTCATTATTTTGTTGTGCGATCAGAATTTAAATTTTTTATTTTTTGAAAAATTCAAAAAGTTATTATGAAAATATTGTAAGGTGTTCAAAAATCAACGTTTTTCTTCTCTTGACTTTTTTTCATAACGTGCGTTTTTCGGCTTAAAATGTTCATTTTCGTTTGTTTTTTGGAATTTTGAAAATGCTATAACTCTGGTAATTTTTTTTTTATCTGAAAAAGTCATTAGGATATTTTTTTCCTCTTTTTGCTTACTACTAACAACCGTCCATAGAATTTCCAAATCTTCAAAAAAAGTGTTCTCAAAAATTTTCAAAATGTGCTCACTTTTTGAATTTTCATCCGAAATAGCTGGTTAACGAACTTGTTCTTTCTTTTTAGGCCCTAAAAAAGTGTGCCAAAGCACAACCCAATCTGATTATTTTTTCGAAAGTTATCGTGCCTACAGACAGACAGACAGACAGACAGACAGACTGACAGACACCTTGGTAAAAACCTTTTTTTCTGGCTCAGGGGGTCTCAAAACGTGGAGATTTGATGAAAACCGACCAAGTCAAATTTTACATAAAACCAATACCTTCTCATTAGAATGAGAATGTAAAAAAAACTTTAATTGTACACGAATTTCAAAACCGTATGAAAAACATTTTCAAATGATATTCAAATTTTTTTAAATATCGAGTAATACTTGGAAAAGTATTGAAAGTAGTCATGTGTTTTTGAAATTATAACATGTTTTAAAATATTTAAAACGTTCTTTGGACATTTTCAAACAATTATTATTACGAGCTTGGCGGTACCTTGAATTATTATTGTTGAAATTTCACTAATTTTGAAAAAAAATTAATAATTAAGATCGTGATAATATAATAAATCAAAGGTAAGACTACCATTCTCGTATTTAATGTTATAAATTAAGATACAATTTAAAATGTTCTAAAATTGTTAAAAATATTATTTATATTTCTTCGCTTTTTTGAGATGTTCTTTTAAGAGTAGATAGTATTCAAAAACATAAAAAAGTATTCGTTTCAGAGATAATAAAACGCTATACGACAAAGCGCACACCACTAGAACCAACAGTTGTATAATTAAATTAACAATAAATCATGTGATCATCTGTTACTTAGCTGGATTGCCAAAAATAGACACAAATATTTTAATATTCAGTCAATATTATCCTAACAATGTATACTTTGTAAAGATGAAGACAGGTAAAGCATGGCAAGAAACGTTTCCATACCTATAATTAGGTAGCATTTGCCCAAATATTCAAAGACAAGAATAACATAAAGATAATGTACTATATGTTAAAAAATATTTATTTAGTAAATCAATAAATTATATTTCATTAACTCTAAAAAGTCCAAAGATATACACAACCACCTAGAGGCGGTGGAGCCCTAGGGCCTAGGGGCCTAGGGGGCACAGGGGCCTCGCAGAAATCGACTAGGGAGGGGCAAAGTATTGACCCCCCCCCCCCCATGAAATCGAATGATCGAATTCATCGGATCGTTCGAACTTTTTCAAAAATCTACCTGAAATTTTTGTGAAATTATTGAAATCATTGAAATCTTTGTGCACTCTTTGAATTCTATCTGAAATTTTTGTGAAATCTTTTAAATCTATCCGAAATTTCAGCGAAATATTTGGAATCTTGAGGAAATCATTAAAGTCTTATTCAAATCTATCCCAAATCTTTGCTAAATATTAAAAATCTTTGTGCACTCTTTGAAATCTCTCGGGAATCTCTGTGAAATAATTGAAGTATTTGTTACATTTTTGGAATCTTTGCGAAACCGTTTAAATCTCTGTGAAATCTTTGCGAAATATTAAAAATATTTTTGAAACATTTGTAATATTTAAGGTGAAATCTTTGAATCATCATTGAAATCTCATAAATCTATCCGAAATCTGTGCTAAATATTTGAATTCTTTGGGAAATTATTAAAATCTTTGCGCAATCTTTGGAATCTAACGGAAATCTAACCAGTTGAATATTCGTGAAATCTTTGGAATCCATCGGATATCTTTGTGAAAGCTTTAAAATTTTACCAAAACCTTTGGGAAATCATTAAAATCATTGTGCAATCTTTGAAATCTACCTGAAATCTTTACTAAATTTTTGAAATCTTTGCGAAATATTTGACATATTTTTGAAATATTTGGTAATATTTGTGAAATTTGTGAAATCTTTGGAAAATCATTGAAATCTTTGTGAAATCTTTGGCAATATGAATTTTATACCTGTATTTATTATATATTCTTATTTGATATTTACTATTTATTGCTTATTTATGTAAAATTTTTAAATAGTATTCTATTATTATACTATGTAAAAATTTGCCATTTAATATTATAAGTCCCCCTGCCCCCACCTAAAAAAAAAGACTCCGCTTCTGCAATCACCACTGACTCCCAGGTTGACCAGGATAATTCTGTAATTCATTAAAAATCATCGCGATTCCGTACAATCGTACATTAAAGATCGATTGCAGAAATTATCTGGAATCCCAACACCATCTAAGCTAAGAACTATTTTTAGGAACCAGAAAAATTGTTCAACCGTCTAAATTACAGAACCCCCTAATAAAAAGGAGACAAATTCTTGCATAGTCTATTACATTCCTTGCAAACATTGTCACATATACAGCACCGACGAAAGCTGTAGAAGTTAAAATATTTTTTTTAATATCAATAAAATAACTATTTTTGCGAAAGAAATAAATTACAGGAAAATACTCGTGATGGAAATATAAGACAAACACTCTCCTGGCGGTCTAAATTCTAGAGACATAAAATTGTTAAAATTCACTCCTTACTTCATGTTACATTGATTATATAATTTTTTCCTACTTTTGCAAAATTAAAAAAAAAACTTTACTAGAAGAGAACAAATTCAAACATTTTCATACTTTTTCCCAGATTTTTAATTGAAAAATTAAAATTTGGGTCTACAGTTTCGCAGTTAAATATTGTAAAGTTCACTGAATACGTATCAGAGCAATTTTTAAAGGAAACTATTTACTATAAAAATACGAAAGTCTCTTCTTCAGGTATATGGAGTACCATCATTGCATTTTGGCAAGCAGCTCACGTATCGTTGACGAACATTAGCGTTCCATCGAACTTGTAATTGGCACTGGCTGATCGATATTTTAATTTATACCTAAGGGGGCTTCCACCTCAACGACGTTGTCAGTGCACTTAACGAGTAAGGACAGCTCTCCATGGCCTCAGAGTGGAAAATTGAAAACGTGATGCGCACTATTCAGATGTCATACGCCCTACTGCCTCGAGTCGAGGAAATAATAAGTAAAAATCGTTTTTGTGCCTTCGAGACACCAATTACTTTCAGCAATTACTCGACTGGATCGCTCAGAGCCGCCTAGCGCTCAGAGAGTGAGAAGGAGAGCAAGTGAGAGATGGAATCCAATTAACACGAATTAATTTATTCTAAATAATACATACCCGCATTACTATATATGAAAAGTGTGAACATTACTATATATTCTATCGATTTATTCCTCGAAGAAGATATAATAATACAGAAATTACCATGCTTTAATGTATTGAAACGTCAATTTGCTGTCTTCCATCTGCGGGCACCTGTCATGCAAGCTGTTCAACGAAAGTATGTTTATACCTTCTGAAACATCAATCACGATTTTTCATCTGATAACATTTTTCATATCCCACTGATTTGATTCATGAGAGACTCAAATTATTTTATAAAATGATTGGCCACTTGAGGAATTTTTCACACTGAGAGAACAGGTTTGGATATGGGACCCTTATTCCATTTGGAGCTTGGCTCTTGGATGTGGGAACACTCGAGCTCTGATAACAGACTTATAACTTGGTTTTAAGATCCAAAGACATTCAGAAATTACATCCACGGCAAGCTTTGGATGGGATATCCAAAGGTATAAATGCTACACTCTACCGTATAGCTGATACACCCTTCCCTATAGTGGCGCGCCCCAGTGGTGCGAGAGTGACCGATTGGAGCCAGGTTCAGACGCTAGCATAGAAGCTTTCTGTAACGACGCGACGCCAACGCACTACGGCAGGGGTCATCAGCGAGGGGAAATTTCTCGAGTCCAGCTCCGTTAACACGTGTGGACCACTCGCTGCGGCTCTCCCACCAAGAGTCTCCACTCTACTCTAAGGGTTCGGGGTGGTGGTAAATTCTGACGTCATACAATAGAATTTACCACTACCCCGAACCCTTAGAGTGGAGTGTAAACTCTTGGTGGGAGAGCCGCAGCGAGCGGTCCACACGTGTTAACGGAGCTGGACTCGAGAAATTTCCCCTCGCTGATGACCCCTGCACTACGGCTTTAAAGATTGTTTCAAAGTAAAGATTTAAGTACATCCAGCTTCTTTTGGACTGTTTTTTAAATTTTGCAATGGAAGAGGTAACCTTTAACTTTCTGATACACGCCAGCCTCGAGGCCTAAGTCGAAGTTTTCAAAGGTAAGTTTGTAGTTTACTGTATGTGTTCCTCTTCGATTTTTACAAGCTTTTGTACAAGCTCCTTACAATTACTGCTTTTCATTGAACTATTGTATTATAATTCATGTAAAAATGTTATATAATAATTTTAATTTACTAGCAATATTTGTGAATTAACAATATATTTAAATTGTGCGTGTATCCCTATGTATCAATATTTTTTCTCGTAAAGGTTATGTTCGAATTTATCTTTCGTGTTGCTGATACAGTTTCTAAAAATGTAAGTGGTGTTCTTCTATTAATCTGTAAAACTTTATTTACCGTAGGATTTGCAAATGACTATCGTGCTTACGAGGTTGAAGATTCCAATGATTATTATGAATTCATTGCTGTATCAGAATTAGTCACTCCGTCTCTTGCAATTTATGGAAAATTGTCCGAGGTTTTATATGTTACCCTTCGATATGCGCTTCAGACAATAATTATGTTTCCTACATTTTTGTGTGGTGTATTTTAAGGTTCCTTGTCTAATTTCAATATGAATTTTTATTTGAAAAACACATAAAGTGCAATACGAAAAGAGTCTCTTCCTTCATCCTTATTCCTAAGAGAAATATGCGGTTTAGATAATATAATTAAAGTTAGATAGATGAGGCACCATTATCTTCGGATCTCACATCCAAAGGAATCACCTAACCTTCTTGGATCTCACACCTAAAGTAATGTTTGCCACATCCAAGTGCAGTTGAACTATACGGTTTGGGTCTGACATCCAAAGATATGGAGAAATCCTTTCCTTCGGTTTCCCTTTGGATCTCAAATCCAAACCTCAGGTACTCACATCCGAACTGTTCTCTCAGTGCAAGTTTGACAATTTGTAAAAATCATACTATGTCAACAAAAAATAACGGTGAAATTTATGAACCGCCTTGAAATAGTCATTGTTTTTTGACACCATTTTCGCCTATTATTTATAAGAGAAAGTGACAACAAATTATCTACATAGTCTGTATTTATTTTTAAAAAATTTCAATGATTTTTTGCAAAGATATTAGACATTTTCTTTTTGGATAGGATGGCTAAGCACAATGTTATCGCTCTATTCACGATACCAATGGCTCTCTATCTATTGATATACGGACATAATATTAAGGGAAGAATACTACTCTCGTGTACCTTCAATCACCAAATTCAATTGAAATCTAAACATTTGTAGCAAAATCTAACATAAATGTAAAAAAAAAAATCTACAAGTAGTATAGAGATTAGTAGTTTTATTTGTGAGTATTTTTTAATATAAGCATATGTCATTGTACCACCTATCCTATTTACCGCTTTTTATCTAGAATATGCGTACTATGAGACCTAACATATGACGCTACTGAATGACTATCCGGCAATTTACACTCGAGGTACAATTATAAAGTTAATTAAATTTTTGATATAATTTGTTTTAGAAAAGATAACTCGAGAGACTTTTATATGCATTACTTTCTACAGTATAATATATATGCTGTAAATTTTCAAGAGAGGCTGGATGTTATAGGAACAAAGTTTGCAGTTTTTAATTCTTTCGAGAACGGGTCCTGAGTTGGTACGTGAGTGACGATGCCAATTATTGTAGCAGGCAAGCCATAGTCGTGGGTTCGAATTAACGCCCTGTCGTGCCTCGTTAGCTCATTCGGGTCTCCATCATCGAAACGCCGCTAAATAACTTAGCGGCAATTACTTAGCTGACAGATGTCGAGCGCTACCGTTCCAATGATGGACGGGTATTATGCAAGCAACGTTCAATTCGACGTATCGTGCTTGCGGCTAACTCCCAAAGACTGACTTATTATTAGCTTGATTGAAGTCAAAAACCACCGACGTGTGACGTTCGAAGTTACCATAACTTCTCTCCCTTCGAAATCGATTCTGCGTCAATGTCCAATGTTAAATTTGTTAAACACTTAATCCATTATTCAGTTCCATGTAATTAGCTCTATCGCATTTCATTTATAGATGTTGAAATTGTTACGCCATTTACCACAGTATAATTATTGTGTTAATGATTTTATTCTTAAAAAGAAGAATGTAATAAATTTAAAAATTGTTTTACAGCAGAAGTGAATGATAAATCACTGAATAAAGGCACTTGTCATAATGTAACATAAAGAAGATTCGCTTATACGGTTTAACGAGAAAAAGTATTGTCATCTTCGAGGCATTAAATGAAGCAAACTGTGACTTTACGGGTCAGAAGCATCAGCCGTATTGGCTAGATGTTTGGATCGTAGAGTACATGATAAATCTAACTAACATCCAACTGAATGTGAGTCGTTCGTTGGACGCATCGGGATTTTGATTGTGTTTCAGCCTACTTGGAACAAGTGCAGAATGCAGTCAGTTGAAATTAATTCACGTCAATTCTTTACAATTGAAACAAATCGTAAATACTGTTAATGGTCACGTCTAAGAGGATAATAGTGTCACATCGTTATATACACTCCCGTCTCACTTTTATAATCCCATTTTTCAATTAATTGAGAAATATATATATATATATATATATATATATATATATATATATATATAGAGTCCCGTTCTCAATTAACTTCTCCGTAGAAACTACACCGAAAATCCCCAATATGACCTGTTTCGGGGATAGTCTACATCTACAATGGTAGAGGGGAGTTTCAATGTATAGAGCCTCAAACATGAAACTATAGCTACAAATATAACAATTAACAATTCTCCTAGTACGGGTAGATTATCTTCTACCAAGAAGGATCCTTTGATGATTATATATTTTTAACAATTTCTTATACAGCAAAAAGAAATAAATTACTTTCTTCATGCGTGATAAATTATTCGAGACAGACCGCATTGATGCGATTTCGAAGAGACAAGATCAAGTCATGCCGACCCATTGTTTCTCAGAAGATTCGTTAGAGATCAATCGGGACAGTTGACGAAGCCACAGTACTACTTCTCGAAGATCGATTGGCGGCGATAGGGATGATCGTCCAAAGGGACGTACAGAAGCCCCAATAAGCTTAATTAATAGCTTCGGTTACCAACGAAAGCGTATTACATTCCAGAAGCCCTCAGATGCAACATAAGAACGTTTAATTACGATTCATAGAATTATATGTGAGAATGTTAGCTACATGTACCTGGTGACTAGTACCTACAATCATGGTATTGAATATTCTCCAGGCCTCATTATTTTTCAGAAAGCTTTTCCAATCCGATTTTTTCCTATTTTATGAAAATCCTTGCAGTTTATCAACATGGTAGTCCGTCAAACCACTTTTGACAGATATAACAACATCCAAGGTCCTAATTTGGCATGGTGATTTGGCATGATAGGTCTACGAAAAAAAGTACCTTCTCCTCCTATTCGCATCATTTGCATGACATCTGCAGAATAACCACGGTTTTGCTTCGCTTTTTCTCTGGCACTTAGGATGCGGCTACTGATATCCTGTTCACGACTCCTGGATGTTATACATAGAGTTATGACTGGGTGGAGACTGTCGGGTTTTAATTTCCAACTCAAAAAACTTTACTGCTCTCCTGGGGCCATGCGTCATCGTTAATACGATCCAAAGCATCTGGAGATATGTCTAACACTTGATTATAAAACGCGAGTGTCAAAAAGTTCAAAGATTCCAAGTTCTAATAACCTTAGAAGAGTATTGGTTAGAGTTCAAGCGGGACTTTTGTCCAAAACCATCACTAATAGAAGTCATCTTTTGAAGTTGGTGATAATGAAGCGAAGCACTTTAAGACAATATTTTATGAGTTGATCGAGACAAATTAATGAATCTAAACTAATTAATCCACGATATCTCTTCCAAACAAAAATGTAAGGTCGATCAATGTTTGGATCTAGAAAAATTAACAGTTAACTGTTGTAATTTGTGGAACAGCTGGCTTCTTCCGTACTGTAAATTGTAGGATGTAAAAAGTCAATAGTAATTTATGAGGCGCGTTATCGTAGAGTTGCAAGTCAACGGCGTGAGAAGGGATGCCGATGTTGGTTCCCTACCACATGCAGTACGTATATATGGATAGAGTTCAGGCTGTTCAGAGCAAGTCCAGTTTCGCCGTGCGCCATTTGTTTCAATCTATGGACAGGGCTAATTGCGAAGAGCATCAAGAGTAACGCTCTAGACGAGTTCGTGCAGGAGCGAGCTGGCTTGTTTCTACGACATGTACAGACGAAGTTACTTTACAGGAACGTCGCTCTGTCAGGCTTTCATGGAGACAAACGAGCGACCGGCAATCAACAGCTGTTAGCCTGTCCGACCTTTCGCGACCGCATCTGACTTCATCATAATTTATTGTGACACTGTCACGTTAATAACTCAATTTATTTCACTGGAGACTCTTATTATTTTTTATGACTAGCCGCCTGCCAGTGCTGGTCACGCGCACCATCCGGTATTGTGTCCCTCTGATGCTGAACCACAAGTCTGCTGACAATTAGTCAAGAACCAGCTCGGAGAATTCCAACGCTTCCCAGGAATTCCAAATCACCAAGATTTCGATAAGCTTGAATTTCTTCGTCACTAAGTGCCCATCAATTTCATGCTCTAGCTGGGTTCACATTATGTCTTCATTAACTGTTTAGAAAATTCTTTATCATGCAACAAATGTTCATGTTTGAAATAATTATTCTTGGATGATCTGGATTCACGACCATAGTTCCCGATCTCAATCATAGTGGGCTTCGTTTATCACTAGCTTCCAGCGTGACTGCATTAAATAACGCGACTAATGAAGCACTCATTATTCACCATGAATTATGGCGGTTATTCGCCGGCTTTCTCTTTCCAGAACCTGCTAACAGCAAAAAGGGCCATTGGATCAGCTCGTTGAAATTTGAACGGATGTTCTTCCTGACTGACTTTCTGAAGGTCTCCTCCCACAAAATTTTTTCTCTTAGGCTCTTAGGGCTTCAGAGTTCGAACGTCTTCGTGTTTCAGTCGATTTCACGGTTGTTCTGAAATTAATTCGTCAAGATCCATGACTTCCTCCTCCCACATCTCCTTCGAATTAGTGCATGTTTTTTTGCTTTATGTGGTTGTCACGCTTGAAAACAGGCAAAAGTTGAGCAAGATTAATTCAAATAAATTCAAAAATAATTCCATAATACAGTTATTAATATGTTTTTCCATCACTACTTCATAGTAATATATCAATTCCTAAACATTTTCAGTCTTTAATATAAGAATGAACTAATGCCTATGCCTAAACGTATTTATCTTCACTGACATAAATCTAGAATGATAAAGTAGCACAATATTATAAGCTTGTCTTAATTCTGGAAAACACAGATGATGATATTTATAAAAGTTCCTCACTAAAAGTCAGCTAGCCAAAGCAGTATAGTTATGAGGAAACGATTTTCTTGATTAAAATAAAAATATTTCTTCAAATAAATTATGTTGGTTCAACATATCACATTTATTTTAATTGTTGAAGCATTCATTTAATAACAATATTTATTTCGTTTATTTAGTTGATTCGAGAGTTGATTTAAGAAAAATATTGACTTATATCAAATGTACATATGTATAGATATATAAAGAATTTATTTGAATCAAACAAACATTTGTTTGACCTTATATATAAAAAAAATAATTTGTTCGATTCAAACAAGCATTTTTCTACAATGACACATGTACGAATTTTTTATTCAAAACGATTTTCTGGTTAACCTTATTTAAGTTTTATTTCAATCAATTTTTTTTTAAAGCGTATAAATCCGAGCATAAATACTTAGTTAGGTTAGCCATTTTTTTATTCTACAGTTAAACTGCAGACCTTAAATTTTTAAAGAAATGCTATATTTAAATTGGTCTATTTTAACAATTCAAATCCGTAGAAAATTTTGATATTTTTTTAGGCCGGTGAAATATTTGTTTCATTTTAAGCTGCGTATATTTTGGTAATTTTATAAATTACGTTATTTTAAAAAATTCTATCCTTTTTTAAAATTAAGGACTTGATTCTTTAAATCAATTAATATTTTGTCAACTTTTTTACATGCTTATTCTAAAAAATATATCCCATCTTAAAACCCATCTTGAAATTGCATAAATATTCACTAATCTTAAGAACCCCTTTCTTTGTTACCAAGAAATATTTGGTTAAATTGAGGTTGCCCTTCTCTGAACCAAGAAATCACATCTTCAATTAGAAAAAGCTTCTACTTCAATCGATGGACTTTAATTTGCTTGAAGGAAATATTAATTTGCAAGGATAATTTCATACTTTTACATGGGGAAAATTTGTTTATTAAAATTTACCCAATTAGTTCGGCAAATGGAGGACATTACTGCATTTAGATAAAGTTTACAATTATTTAAGGATTTATTACGAAACAGAACTATAAATAATACAAAAGAGCAATTAAGTAAAATCTCAAGTCCAAAAGTGAAAATTCTGATATGTAATAATTGATATAAGGATCGTATTATTTTCATACCAGTATATTATAAAATAACGACATGTAAGGTCAATTTTTATTAAATGAATGATATAAAGTTCACTTTCATGTGATATTAACGATTCACTTGAAAGAAAGTATAGATTTCCGAATTTTTCAAGAGATTTTCACTTTTATCAGGACACATACTTTTTCAATTGGGTTTTCTAATGCATTTTGTTTTATGTTGCAGTTCTGTTGCATTTCACCTTTGCTATTTCTCATGCTGATAAACTCTGCACTTATACTTTCCCTCATCAGTTTAAATAATAGTTTCATAATTCCTTGAAAGCCGTTTTGTATTTTCTTTTCTTCTTCTGTTCTGAACCGTTAATATTGTATTGTATGTAATGTATTGTAATTTAACGTAATTGTTTAAGTTAAATTGTGTATATGTACAGAATCCGGTTGTAGCAAGAAGGCTTTTTTTGCTCGCGCACGAAATTTTAGATAACTGGGATGTAGAATTCACATACATATTTGATTGAAACTGTACCTAACAGTTCGACTCATTTTACCCAACTGTCAAGTAATCTTCATCATCTACACTGTTAAAAATGTTTGGAATTCTCCAACACATCTACAATACAAGCGTGAGGCCAAATTGCAAACACGGTATTGGAAAGCCGAAATTGCAATACATGTATTGTAGCGTTTATAAGTCGAAAATTGTGCGCATGCGCCTCATCCGACCCATGTATCGCTGTATGATCCGTTGCACTTGAAAACTACAACATTATGTATTGTAGCGTTACCCTACATTTCGGAAATAAACTTCCAATACATTTAGTGGAAGTTTCATGCGGGAATTTTTAACAGTGTAGTTGTATCATTTCTTACTGAATTGCGAATTAAATTATAATGAATTTATATTATTAATTCATATTTTCACATCAGATATTGCCCTATTTCATTTCACATGACTGAAAGTGAAATTTTAATAAAATGCCGTAATTTCGTCCGTTTACCCGACTAAGTTATGTAAAATTTAACATACAAATATCCTCCGTGTGGTTTAGGGCCTGTATTTAAATTACGTAACAGATTATCGGCCCTTTTCATATCCCTCCCCACTCCAACATGCCCTTTTAAAAACCAAACCGTAAGAAATTTGAGCAGTCACATAATTTAAGCAGGGCCACTTAGATAAAACCATTTATTTGTATTAAAGAAATGCTTTATACTTTATATTATAGGATACCATGCAGCATTTTTTGTTATCAGTGGGTGAATAAATTGCCAAATCATGCATTTGTTGACTGAATTTGCTCATAACATTATTGAATGTTATAAAAAATAAAGCAACCTAATTTATCATCACTGTGAGGGCAATTTAAAACCATTCTGATCGAAACGCACCTATTTCTTGCCTTATGTGCCTAAATTTGACATTTTCTTCTATAATTTGTTTATTAATTTAACAGATGTAGAACCACTTTGAAATTTGCTTATAAAGTGTAAAAATGGTAATTTCTTCACGTTTTGCCCCATTGTGCAGCGCCCGACAGAGCTTTTAATTGTTTGAATTAAATAGTTTCTTTAATTTAAATATAAGTATTTTTTGAATAAAATATTGTTTCATTTGAACAAATCGTCCATTATAAATCAAATAGAATGTATCAAACAAATATTTTCTTTTAATTAATTAATCTGAATAATGAATATGCTTCATATAATAAAATCAAATCAATGTTTTGTTCATTTAAATAGAGCAATATGTAGGTGTAGAAACAACAAACATCATTAAAACAATATATTTTTTTTTAATTCAAGGAAACCGTTCTCACAGGGCACAAAGTAAATTGCACGCCTCATTGACATACGCCCCACGTCCTCAGGACGTCGCCACGCCGAAAACCACGAAGTTAAGCGCGTATTCTCGCCTATAATCACGCCGGTGATTATAGGCGAAACGCCCGCAGGACATTTTCATACACAAATGTATTTCCTAGCACGTGAGCACTGAGCACTCGGATGCGGATGCACGTGTGCGAAAATACGACGACACAAAGGGACCGCTGTGGTAGCCACATTTACCAGGGTGCAACCCCCGAAGGACGACGGCCTTTGATAGCTCACTTTGTGGCTACACCACAAACCGCGTTTTCCATTGCATGTGTTCGTATCCGGAAACCGTACGAATAAGCGCGTGCTACGTGCTTGTGTCACAATATCCGGTCATCGATGGCGACCCATCGCCATGAATTATTCACCAACGAATGAATACAATTTGTTGCCTCTTCTTCTTGCAGGTCCCTTTATGTGCTGTAAATAATATTCTTGGTGATAAGCTTTGAAAAGATATGTATGAAATTATATCGTATTATGCACTTTCACTTCCACTAATCACTAAGTAGTCATCGTAGAAATGAAAAATTAGTCAAAGTGGGCAACACGCGCCTGCAAAAAAAGGGTTTCGCAGTCTATTAAGATGTTGATTAAGTCTTTCCAATTTCTACCTAACATAAATCCCCCCATAATTCCCCTCCTCGCACATCCACTGCTTCCCCTCCCTTCCCCTACTATATACCGTTCATTCCTTCCCCTGCCTCTACATATCGATACTGTTAAAAATGTTTGCAATTTTAATATACATTTGTATATTAAATCTAAAATCTAGGTATACGAAATCGCCATTAAGAGACTATGTTATTAAATGTAATATACCGCATATTGATCATATATCAGAAAATACAGATAATATTTGGACTTTACACAAATTAAAAACAATTTTCGCAGCGATTTTCAATTATGAATATTCGAACATAATATTTTTTCCTAGATAAATATAAATTCCACTGGTTTTCAAGAGAAACGTTTAATTCAACCAATAATTAAGCAACATAACTTTAATTGTAAGTAGGAATTTAGTCGACGAATTCAAGGTTATTAATTCTTTTTTTAATATTTGACAAGATCTGAAGGCATCAAAGAACTTGTTGTTTTCAGGCACTCTGTTTTACCGACTTTAATATAAATGTATAATGTATATTAATTTTACAACATGATTGTTTATTAAAATTAATTGACGGTATATGCAAATGACTTTACTCACATGTATATTAAATTTCTATCAGATTTTTTTAACAATGTACCCTCTACTACCCTTCCTCTACCCACCCTCACTTCCCTAATACCCACCCCTTATTTCCCATACTTCCCCTACCCTCACTCACCCAGTCACTTCCTCTACTGCCCCTCACGGAAAAAAGTACGACGAACGGACAAACACCCGATTGATACTATAATGTTCTGTTTAAAAAATACATAACGCCTTTAGGTGGTGGTCACCTCGAATGTTACGCTAATGTTGAAGTTACATACACTTACTATATAAAAACCGCTGCGTAGGGGGGAGGGGGGTCAGAATTATAAGATGGAAGCTTTACTTACTTTTTGAACGGCCCCTAAGTGTATCTTCCCGGGGTTATGAAATCCTAAAATGTATGCCAAGTTAAACTATTCAATGAAACATTGGTGCAGAATAGCAAAAAAAGTAACGTCTCTAGAGTCTTAACGCCCGAACATTCCGTACGATTATATACGTTTATCACAAGTATAGATATTAGAGATTAAGCGGCAACAAAATGTGATACTAATCAGGGAATTTTCAGCTTTGATGGAGAAAATAGCAATTATAGAATTTTTAATAAAAAAATCCGTATGTTGCGCGCATACTTTCATTGCCCGCGGCTCGCTTCTCTCGCTAGTTGCGCCAAGGGCGCGCGTCTGTCGAATCCAGCGCTCGATAATGTATCTGTCTCGCGCTGCACGCTCGGTCTTTGTACTTCCCTCACATTTATGTATAGACCTTTTAAAATTAAATGCCAATCCATCGGCAACTATAATTTGGTGATTGTGAACTCTCTTTTGTTAAAACTTCTGCAGCTTTAACGAGCACATTGTCATCACGTGTTTCGTGCTTCGCACTTGATTTGTATATTCCCAATATGCGAACTTTTCTATTTGATGTCCCGCTCTATTTCATTAAATGTATATTATATTAATGTCTGTACCTCGGTCCGGGACTGCTGATTTTGAGTGGTGAATAGTGATTGGATCTCTCGAAGTGATAAGTTACCATTAGTTCCTGATAAATTACCGACAAATTACCATAAATTACACAGGCAAACAAAAAAGACATCTTTTTTGTACCCAAAGACCAGAATATGTGACTCCGAACGATTTTGGTACCCTAAAATCGAATCCATTATCCAAATTTTCCCTATACGTCAGGTTTTTGAGATATCGTCTTGCATTATTCCACAATGCAAGAGAAACTGGAATGGTTAATGTGCGATATCTCGGAGAAAGGAAGTCGGTTTGGGATGATCAAAAATGGAAATCGAAGTTAAAAATGTATACTAAACGATGGCGTTAGCAGTTTTCAACAAAAATTTGTGGATCATGTTATATTGCCTCAAATATGGCTAAAAATAGCCATTTTTACACATTCAGGTTAGGATATTCCAAAAACCTGACGAATAGGAGAAATTTAGACAACGGATTCGTTTTTAGAACACCAAAATCCTTCGGGGTCACATAGTCACACATAGTCACATAGTCACACACATTTATATATATATATATATATATATATATATATATATATATATATATATATATATATACCTCCTCCTAGGGAAATAGAGTCAATTGTCGAAAATGAGAGGTGCCGTATATACTGGAACTTCATATTCTCGACAATTGTTTCTATTGCGCACTCGAGGCCTGACATAGTTCTCCTTGACTTCGAGAAACGAAGCATGTTCGTTATCGAATTTTCGGCACCAGCTGACAAAAGCGTCACAGCCAAGGAGAAAGAAAAGAAAGAGAGGTATAAAGATCTTATAAGGGAGTTGCGACGGTTATACCCCGAATATTCTGTTAAGCTAATCCTCCTAATCATCGGCGCTCTTGGAGGTGCCACAGTTTCACTGGTTAATATCCTGAAAAGCATCCCTGTGTGTCAACAAAATGCTGAAACACTTGCGGGGAGAATGCAGAAGGCGGTCGTCCTTGGGTCGCTCCGTGTGCTCAGGGTGCACGAGACTTTGGCCGGATCATCGTATTGAATTCATCGCAGACTGTAACTGCCTATCTCACGGTCGTGATACGTCGTTGCGGCTTATGACAAACTTTTAACTATATATATATATATATATATATATATATATATATATATATCATATCATATCATATATTATTATCATATATATGTAGACATAATATGGCCCTAAGAGTACTTTATTACCATCTTTGTCGCTCTTACGGTGTTGGTCGCGACCCTGCCCTGCCGAACGCTCCAAGGGATTTAATCAATTGTCCGGAACGAGAAGTGCCAAATTTTCTGGTACTATGATTTTCGGGCAGCAGTCTCCGTTGCGCACTCGAGGCCTGACATTGTTCTCCAAGACTTCGAGAAACGAACTATATTCGTGATCGAATTCTCGGCTCCGTTCGAACACAACATCAGTGCAAAGGAGAAAGAAAAAGAGGAGAGGCATCAAGACCTTAAAAGAGAGCTGCAACGACTGTACCCAAGATATTTGGTGCGAGTAATTGACCTTGTGATAGGTGCTCTCGGAGGTGCGAAACTATCACTGGTTCGTAACCTTAAAGCCATACCCGCGTTCCAATATACCGGCCAATATACCGGCCATACCGGCCTATCGTTGTGATTTCGTCGTACCCTGTGACCACCCATCTCACGGTTGTGAGACATGGCTATAGGTGTGCTTTACCGCGGTTATACTGGGGGCTATTGACATTTTTTAGATGGAATTGTGGGATTTCTTAAAAAAAAAGTTGAGATCTTAAACTTTAAAAATTTGTAGTAGTTTATGGTATACAAACGTTTCTGAAGTTTCCAGAATTTTTTCATGATTTACTATCAGTTTTCAAAATTTCTGGAGAGTTTCTCTTCATTGTTTCATTCATTCTCATCGCCCGCAGCGCGCGCGGCTCGCAGTTATGAGCAATGAGAGCGCCTAGGGCGCGCGACTGTTGGTTCTCGCGCTTCGAACTCGATAATATATTCATCTCGCTCTTCGCGCTCGATATATTATTTACATCGCGCTACGCGCTCGGTTTGTTTTTCGCGCTCGGCTGCTTTCGGTCCTTGCACGTCGTGCGCGGTTCAGTTTACAGTGTAATGCATATGCAGAGTATCAAATATTAAAATGCTGCCGGAAAACATCTATTTTTAAAAAGATAATCAAATTTTTTTTTATTTGATTTAAAAAAGATATTAATTTATTTAAGGCTCTATGGGCCTTGAGGAAAACATTCTCATTACAAATTTTGAATTTTGGTTTTTTCGAAAAAAATCAAAAAGTTATTATGATAATCTTGTAGGACTTTCAAAAAGCGACGTTTTTTTCTCTCGAATTTTTTCAAACCGGGCTTTTCGTTTGTTTCTTTGGATTTTCAAAATGCTATAACTCTGATAATCTTATTTTTATCAAAAAACGTTATGATGATAAATTGTTCGAGTTTCCGAGGACCATGGATAACCGTACATAGAATTTTTATATCTTAAAAAAAAATGGTCTCAAAAATTTTCAAAATGCTTCAACTCTTTGAATTTTGATCTAAAATAGCTGGTTAACGAACTTGTTCTTTTTTTTAGGCCTTAAAGAAGTGTGTCTGATAATTTTTTCGAAAGTTATCGTGCCTACAGACTACAGACAGACAAACAGACACCTTCGTAAAAATCGTTTTTATGACTCAGGGGGTCTCAAAACGTGATGATTTGATGAAAACCGACCAAGTCAAATTTTACATAAAACCAGTACCTTCTCATTAGAATGAGAATGTATAAATTCGCAAATTCCCGGCTCGTACAGTAAACTTCACACTTTTATGGAACTTGCCTAGTTTCAGCACTTCAAATATAATTTGTACTACTTACCAGTAACTCTTTACAAACTTGTTTAGGGGTCGTTCTTAAATTACACTGTGCGCGCAGCTCGCAAGTTTGAGCGAGCCTATAGAGCGCACGTCCGTTGGATTTCGCGCTTCACGCTCGGCCTTTGCACTTCCCCCACATTTTTGCACAAAGCTTTTTAAATTAAGGTAAAATCATTGGCAACAATAATTTCGTAATTTTTAATTCTCTTTTATTAAAGCTTTTTTGGCTTTAACGAATACATTCTCATGACGTATATTTCAATAATTCCTACACCTCTCTCCGGGACTTCCGTTTTAGGTGACAAATTTTACTGTTCGACAATTTCTTGTATCTTGTCTCGTTTTTCCATTGATGATAGAACCGAGTGATTCACGCTTTCCCCGAAAGGGATTAAAAGGAAAACTATTTGTATAATCAAAAAAAGCTTGAAAGCAAAGGTAATTAAAAATTTTTAATAACTATTTTTACGATTTAAATAAAAGCTAAGCGTCTTATTACAAAAAGAGTCTCGCAGATTTTTAGTCCTTTTCGAGATCAACAATTTTACTTGTTAACATTTTATTACAGGTACATATTAGGGCGGGATGAAAATGAGAAAATTAATCGAATCGTTTGAGCTGAGCGAAAAACATTTGTGGGTGGCCATCCGAAAAAAGTAAAAAAAAAATGTTGAGATCGGTTAATATCTTCTCTTTTTTTTATTTAAAATTTCAAATTTTTGAAAATTCAAAAAAAATCCCGGTTGCTTCAAAATTATGGCGATTTTTTTCTATGTACTGTTTTTTCTAGCGAAAAGCAATACAAACTTATAAATTAAAAAAAAAATTTGCTCAATTTAGAATTTTTTGAAAATGGCCAAAAAACATGCTTTTTTTGTATTGAGTCTTATGCACAGATTTTGAAAAAAGTTGAATATGTCGAATCTGAAATTTTTTCAGTTCAAATCAAAGAAATATGCTATTATTTCATTTTTTCGAGAAAATAAATTGTAGTGACGTTTCAAGCGTTCAAAAATGTTCAATTTTACGTATTTTTGGGCGGTTTTGACGACTTGCTAAAAAAAAAAAAAATGATTAGCATTTCGAACTCGAAAGTTCATTGCCTCATTACCTGATTCGGGTAGTGTTTCTAGGTGGATAAATACTACCAGTGTGGGTCCACCACAGCCACGACGGGCCAACACCACGCAGTATTCCCCGAATGGTCACCCATCCAAGTACTAACCGCGCCCAACGCTGCTTAACTTCAGTGATCTTACGGGAACTGGTGTTTTCAGCGTGGTATTGCCGTTATTCTTGCCGTTATTCTATTAACACTTGCTAGGACTAAAAAAAAATTTTTTTAAACAAAACAAAATAATGGCATGTTCCTTTCATTCAAGCTGCAGAAATTTCAGACTCCACATATTCAAATTTTTTCAAAATGTGTTCATATGACTCAATAAAAAAAAACATGTTTTTGGCTATTTTCAAAAAATTCTAAATTGAGCAAAAATTTGTTTTCAAATTTATATTTTTTTATTATTATTCACAGGCAAAAACTGTACATAGGAAAAATACGCCATAATTTTTGAGGCAATAGGGTCATCTTTTGGAATTTTCAAAATTTTGAATTTTGAAATCAAAAAAGAGAACAGAAGATAACCGCTTTGAACATTTTTTCAATTTTTTCGGATGTCAGCCTACAAATTTTTTTCGCTCAACTCGAACGATTCGACTAATTTGATCATTTTCACTCCGCCCTAGTACATATCTTGCATCCCTTAGACTTAGACGAAAAATGAAACTTATGATTTTTAATAACATTTTTTATTATTAAAACAGAAAACTATGCGTCTGATAAAAAAACAGTAGAAAGCAAATTGGCAGATCTTTTTGAGATGGACCCGCTCCACACGCATCGAAAGTCGAATTTTCAATTATCGATGTGATGAAAAATTATACAAGTTTTTCTGGAAAATAGAATGTTTTATTCATTAAGAAGCATTTTCGATGGTCAAAATGGAATCTTTGATTAAAAATGGCTGGTCACCGAAATTCTCCTTTCTTTTTAGGCCTTACAAAAGTGTGCCAAAGCGTAATCTGATCAGATAATACCTTCGAAAGTTATTTTGCCTAAGTTGCGTACAAAGTGATATTTATTTTATAATTTCAATATTAAAAACATATTTATGAAGGGTAAATTAATCCTTTTGATCAACGCGATAAAGATGTCACGTGAAGGAAAAGAAACATTATTATTATTATTATTATACCATTAAGCCATTTCCCTTTCGGGGTAGGCGTGACTTGCTCGGTTGGAAAGTAGTGGGATAGGTATATAGGTGTAAAGTAGGTCGTTATATGGTGATGTCGGATAAATAAATAATAATTAAAAGAGTCAACCAGGTATATTAAGACAAGCATCGTAATTTAAGTTTCCGAACTGAGAAACTCGATTGCTGAATCAATGGTTACTGACATTAACAATAATTAACTTCCACAAAATGATGAATCAATTATTTCCATTTTGTTTTATGCAACGAAAGATAGTATTAAATTACGGGTGATTGAAACACCAGAACTTAATTCTCATTCTGAATCAACTATTATAATCCGATCGTTTTCACATCTGGTCGGTCGTATGGTATTAAATAACACCTGCGTGGGTGCACCAATTATGTGTGAAACCAAACCTTAAATACTTAACTTTGCCGTAGGAACATTTATCTACCAGCTGTATTTCGCTTTCGCAACAATGAAGCTAATTACCAAGACGTTATTTAAATATTGAATATCTACTAAAGCATTAGTTAATATTAGATTAACAGACGTCAATGACTTTTAGAAACATTGAAATGTTTTTTTATATTAACAAATCGCTCTTTGTTGTGAACTAATATGGAAAGATTTAAGACGTTAAGAAACAAGAAGATAAATACCATAAACACTGGAGTGCATGAATGACAAGACAAAAAAGTATTGTTAATAAACAATAGGTAATGAATCATAATCATTTAATTCAAAATAATAAAGATATGACGTAAGATTTTCGTGAATGAGGTTTGAACAATGCTGACGGATCCGTTGGTTCAGAAGACGATAATAAAAGAGTTATTAACTGTTCTTCGTTAATTGCCTTAGATGCAAAATATTTGTTTTGTCTGCATTCTATTGTGCATTAGACTATAGTGATATCAGGGCGTCTTGTTCGTGACACTTATTCAATTTGCGTCAAATTGACTTATGTAAGACTTACAATTGAATCAAATCCACTTGTATTGCCCAGAGACGGGATTCCAAGTAAAGACCATCGAATTATCGCTCCAATGATTTCTTAGAAGAGAGAGTACAACGAAGCGGAGCTCTAATAACGATGCGCATTTGGATTTCATGCTAATTTCCACGTAAATGTCTACATAATTAGAGTCAAAAGTCATATAGATTTGAATCAATAAAAGACTTGCTTTAGAACGAGGGTAATTGATTAAATAGAATTTTTTCTCAGTGTAATAAAAAAAGGCGAAAAATTAGTTTCTTGTGAAAGCTGTCCATTTTAGATTTATTTTGTCGCCTTTTTCCATTAGTAGAAGCAGAACTGCAATAATTCTTAACGCAGTGTCTATAATACTTTTCCAGGTCCCGCTTGTCATATCGAGAAAAAAAAACTATAACAAACTTATCGTTTGCTTACATTTAACCAAGGTCAACTCTTACTGATTAAAGCGACGTATACAGAATAGAGCAACAGGAAAATAAAAACAAAATACATCATTCTATATTCCCGTTTTGCTTTCAGCTCATAAATATGTATATTGGTTGTAGTCAAAAAGTTGTAAATTATGATAAGGAAACCGATCCGATTTCGAAATATCACTAATTTATTCAAAACTTTGGTCTGGATGATGTCGTTTTTATAATAATGTTATCCTTTATTGAAATAGTTCTCAGCAGTTTCCGCAAATTGTTATTGCAGAATTGCATGATTACCGAAAGGGAGAACATTTAAAAACTATTAATTTGCGAGTTGAAATGTAAGGAAATATTTATGTATATTTTCATTTTTTTATTATAATACCATTAAACAAAATCCCTTTTAGATTCAGGGTAAGCGTAACTCATATGGTTCTAGCCTCGTCATACTTTTGGAGATCAAGGAGTTCATGGGAAGTGTACGTACGAGGCGGTATAAGGGGATGTGGGTATAGATTTTTACATTAATCTAGAATTCCCGTTTTGCTTACTTAAGTAACATGTTCGTCCCATGACACTCCCCCAGGTGCGAAATTCGGTCCGATGCCAGAGCTTGACCATCGGCCCAAGGTCGGCCCTGCTTTGGTAACCGATCTGCGGTGACCAGAATTGGGCCAACCGACGTTAGCAACTGACGTCGGTAGCGGGCAAAAAGCAGGCTGACGGCCCAATATTGTGGCCCAGGTTTGGGCCAACCATCGGATGAACTGTGGCAGATTGTTCGGTACGACCGCAAGAACGCGGTTGGTCCAACCCTGGATACCATCCGCATAACATTGGCTTATGTAAGTCAGCATGATGCATCCGACGCTCGGTCAAACCTTGGCCCAAATATGGGCCGGCCGTCGGATATACTAGAGTTCATTATTTGAAAACGACCGAAATTTGAGTACGCATATTATACCATTAAGCCATTTCTCTTTCGGGGTAGGCGTGACTTGCTCGGTTGGAAAATAGTGGGATAGGTATATAGGTGTAAAGTAGGTCGTTATATGGTATAAGGTAGATAGGTATATAGGTTTTACGTATAGATGTTTTAGATTGATCTGGAGTTTTCGTGTTATTTATTCAAATGACACGTTCACTCCGCAACACTGCTCCGACCCAGGTTGCTGATCAATCTCTCTAGCGATCACCCCAAGTGAGGAGCCTCACAAAATTGTTATGTATGGTTCCCCACTTGGGCCCATTAGTATCCAAGGTCTTTGTTTCAGGCATCATTCACTCTATTGTCACTCTGTTTATAAACTATTTGTCGCCACACTTTTCTGTCCTGGCATACTACTCTAGCTTCCTTCACGTCCATGCATTTTTTCATGCAATCTCTTGTGTTCCTATGACTTCTTATGTCTCTTCGGATTAATGTCTCATTCACAGATTCTAACCATTCTTTCGGCGGTCTACCTCTGGGCATTCTGCCATTTACTTTAGCTATATATTGCTTCACTTATAGCTTATATATTATATACGAATAGTAGGATTTTCCTGTAGACATACCCATATTTGTACCGAAATTTCGGTACATGTAGACACTTCCTTCTTTAAAAAAAAATTGTAAGTTCCATTTTTATGATAAATTTTAAATGTTCAGAAAAATTTACATTCGATGTAATTCTGAATCGTTTTAAAATAGTCTGGAGCACCTAAAAAGCAAAACTTTATACAAAAGTTTGAAAAAATTTGTGATTAAAAAAATTGTCGCAGTACGCGATAAAATTTCTAAGTTCCGTCGATGCAAATTTTAAATGCTCATTAAAAATGACATTTTATGTCATTATCAAACATTTTAAAATGGTCTAAACCGCGAAAAAACTAAATATTACAAGAAGAAAAATTAGTCAAAGTGGGTGCCAAGCAAAAAATTTTGAACACAAATTTTTGAAAAGAATTGTTTAAAAAAAGTTTGAAAAAAATGTTTGAAAAAAAATTGTTTAAAAAAAGTTTTCTTGTTTCATTCTCCCAAGATATCCACTATCGAAATCATATCAGCAAATTTCTTTCACACTTATCTAACAGTGTGTCCTCTACACAACATTATTTGATGATCTTCTCATTACTGACTTTGCCCATTAGCGTTTTACCGCAGACATTGCGCAAGAATTGCGTGCCAACCGCGTTTACTTTATTCCTATAATTTTCTCGGTAGATCCAAGTCTCGCTACCGTAAAGCACGTGGATGCAAGTAGAGAATTATATATTGCAATTTTAGATTTTTTTGACATAGTTGTACTTCTAGTAATGGTTCTTACACTGCCAATAACCATCTTATCCTCGTTTATACGCCTAGCTATCTCTCCATCAATCTTTTCATGAGTAGTAAATAAGCTACCAAGATACACGTATTTATCAACTGGTTCTGTCATCAGACAAAATCTAAGGCAATGCTGCAAGTGCATTAGGGTGGGTCGAAAACCCCAAATGTTAGAAATCGTATTTGGAATGATGTGGGAAAGTAGTGTATTGGGACCATAAAAAAGTATTGAGACCCCTAAAAAGACCCTAAAAAGTACGTTGGGTGAATTATTTCAGATATTTGAGGGTTTTCTACTTATGCAAATACACTAGAAAAAAATTTGACACACTCGAAAAAAGATCATTTAAAAAAACACAAAACTTAGCTTTTCAAAAATTTACTATGCTTACATTTATTCCAAGCATGACAAATTTTTTTCAAGTGTATTTGTATGAGTAGAAAAGCCTTAAAAATCTGAAATAATTCTCCCGACGTTTCTGTAGATTTAAAGACTGTTTTTTGAAAACAGGGGTCTACTAAACCCAAATTACTTCCTAGAGAACGTTTATTAAAGAACTTTCAGAATTTTTGGATGCGAGGAAGACTCCGAAAAACATTTTAAAAATTGAAACACACTATAATACCAAACCTATGAAAATGATAATTTTTTCAAACACATTTTCACAATGCGCGCTCAGAAGGCCTTACTCAATCGACACTAAATAATTTATACTCTTTCAGGGTCCCAATACACTACTTTTTCAATAGTTCCAAATTCGATTTCAAAAATTTAATTTTTTCGACCCACCCTAATGTGCATAACTGCCGAGAGAACAGTAAAATTTTAATTTACAGTTTAAAACTAGCTTTAACTGTAGCTGGATAGACTTAAAACAATCTATTGAACTTCATATAATTGCGGTCTTAACGAAGATGTTAATATTTGGAAATCAAATGCGAGATGAAATCAATATTTTTCAAACCAAGTGAGCATCCTCATAATGCGTGTGAGTTCGTATGTATTTATTTGTTTTGACGAATCAGTCATCAGTGGAACGCATATATAAGCACTAATATTTATTATTTTCTTTCATTTTCATTTATAATATCTGTTTTTTAGGGTTTCGTAACCACGCCGTGTGTCCGTCCGACCACCGTACTTTCTTCAAGGAGAAGAAGTGAGGAGAAATGATGGAAGGAGAAGCAGAAGGAATAAATGGAGGAGCAGCAGGTGAACTTAGAGGAGGAAAATTAAGGGTAATATGGAAAGAAAAAGTATAGGAAATAGGGGGAGTAGGGATGTGAAGGGAAATGAGGGAAGGGTGAGTGAGTGGTGAGGGGTGATGAAGCAGGGGGAGTGAGGGGAAATGAGGAAATGGGTAATAGGGGCAGTCAGATAAAATCATGGGAAGGGACGTGGGGGAAGTGATGGTGATGAGAGGAGGGGAGATAGTGGAAACAACAGAAAATGAGAAGAGTGGTATAGGAAGTTAGGGGAATGAGGGATGGCAGAGTAGGAGAAGTAAGGGGTAATTAGGGAGTGTAAGTAGGAGAATATAATGTAAGTGAGAAGAAGTGAGGGGAAGGAGGGAAAATTATTAGAACTGAGGGAGAGTTGAGGAGGGTAAGTGAGGGCTGAGGAAGGGTAGTAGGGAAAGGGGAATGTTAGCTGGGGAAGCTAGGAAATTGGGAAGTAGAGGAGAAAGCTTTTGGGGAAGGGGGAGCGTGAAGTAAAGTGAGGGGAAGGAAAGAAGGGGGATGTAGGGGTAGTAGGAAAGGAAGAGTATGGGAGGGAGAGTGTTGGAGAGGGAGGTTTGCGCGACTTAATTAACATCTTAATAGGCTGCATAGGCACGCGGCGCCTACCATGAATAATTTTTATACATATATCCTGTTTTTCATTAGTATTAATTTTTTAATATTATACATGTACAGTCTTTAACATTCAACTCGAATTGATTCAAGACTAGACTTATTCCGAGACTTATTCAGGATCAGATCAGTTTATTGGGGAAACCCCGGGAAAATCATGATACATTGGAAATGCGAATTGTACCAAATTTAAGCTCTCCTTTTACAATGGACAATTTTGACGAATTTATGAATAAATTTTCGTTTGAATGGAATTTGAAGTTGAATGCTGAACTATAAGTATATTAATTTGTATCACACATGGATGAACGCATTTCCCAAAATATAAAACAAGCTAAATGGACAATGTTCCAATGAACGTGACCTCGAATAAGTGTGCAGATTTCTGTTACGTATACAAATCATTGGTATTTTGTAATGAAAAAATGAAAAACAAACATATGTTGAAGGAAACTGCGCAAGATATATTTAGTGATAAGCAGGTAAATTTTGATCAAATAATTTAAATAGCTAGAATAAGAAACTGTACAAATTTATCAGTAAGTTTGTTTGAAAAATAAAAGTTCATTTTTCATCGCATTGGAATTGTGTATTCTTAATTGTTATTCCTTCTTTCATGAAAATCTGTACTGCCTAAAAGCTAGCTCTACTCATTCATGAGAATTAATGTGCACCATATATGCATACAATTTATGACTTTATTTTCAGAATTCGAGCTTACGTATTGTAGAATATGGTGCATCATGGAATATTTGACTTCATATGTTTAAACAGTTTATAGAGTTTAAACTGATACTACAGGAATTATTGCATTACAAATCAGGTATGCTTTAAGATTTGTTATTGTATCAACTGGCTGTAAGCATATATTTTGCTCAAAATTCAAAACACATCCTAATTATAAAATTATCAGATATATAAAACTGTAAATGTGACTGTTCGGGGGCTAAAAATAATAGATGATGTATCATCAAATATTGTAGAAGGCAACTGCAGAGCCATAATCTTAGTAGAGGATTACAGTGCGGTAAGTCTACAACCTGACGAGCGAAGCCAAAATATAATCTCTATTTTAATCTACATATTTCTAAAAAAAAACCTACTATTTCTGATTTTCAGAAGGAAAATAAATCGAAATAAACGGGTAATAGAATCACTAACACGAATTCTGATTCCCATTACCGCACCAAAACTGGAAAGACCCGAATAGAACTCTATTTACACCTCTGACGAAATTTTTACTTATAATTTAGATTACCGAATAAAAATCTGTTGGACCCAAAATCCCGAATGAATCCTAATTTTTCATTTCAAAGATAATAATTTAAATTGTGCACTTTCAGATAAAGACCGGATGCATCTGAATAAAAACAGTATCTTACTTTCTGAATCTGATTGCCACATATGAACTGTCAGACTTTATTTTATTTTATTTTAGAATTTCAGATAAAAACCAGATAGACGGTTATGTGCCGGTTGGACCAGAAAGTTTAAAAATAATAATTTCCATATAACCAGATATGTTTTCGTGGGGGAAAAATAATTTCATACACTTTTAAGCCGTCTTAAAAAAAACTGCAAATTGAGGGATTAAGTTGGCCCAAGCCGTTTTTCCCGCGCAAGCGCTTTCACTCTGCAGAGCTCTCAATTCATTTCGACAGCCAATGTTTTACTGGAGGCGCGATTTAGCATAACTAAATTAAATATTTACATTCAAATGAGCACAAATAAAATTTCCAAGTGTAATGATATACAAACCAAGAGATTTTTGCGATATCATTCTCGACAAAACCAAGTGTAGAAACACGTGCCGAAAAGCTATTATTAACAAATATCGAGAGATAAGAGAAGTCTGGAGTCTGGTTAGCACGACAGGATGATGGCCTTTATCATACATATTGTGTAAATATATTATTTGATTCATGACACAAGACGTTCGTCTTTCATGAGGAAATATCTACAATTTATGCATGTTTTGACGAGGAACATTTAAAATTTACGGCAGTGCCTGAATGTTGGTATCTGACAATTTTGTAGAATTATGTATAATCTCTTAAGTACTGACACAATATTCGTGTAATGAGAACTTCTGAAGACACAAGGAAGTCAGATGGGACATTGATGAGATAACTTGGGCTCTATAACGGCGGCTGGTGATAAGGAGCCAAGGAGTTCCTAAGTAAGAGAGAGGGTTTAACCCAAGTTATCTGCACAGTGTTATCCGACTAACCCGTACATCCGGTGGAATAGAGGGTTGATACCTCTGAGACGGTTAACGGTCCCTATCTTAGCGTTTTACCATCTTAATGCTAGCAATCAGAAAGGATCAGTTTCTCACACTAATGAACTCTGTCAACTTTTGCTTCTGTTAGGAATAAGCACCTGGAAAAGTTTCTCTACATTAAATCACTCTTGAAAACTAAGATTATTGAAAAAGGGTCACCTTATTTTATAGAAAAATTACTTTGTCAAAGTAAGAGATGAAAAGTCCCACTAAATAGATCAGTACGTTTCACTGTCATACATAAACATAAACCAGAAGAATTCTGTGACAAAAGGACAAGCTTTCATTATCTGCATAGTAAGGCTAGAAAACTAGAAAACTAACGACATGGCACCTTCTCTTTTCACAAAGGTCGACTGAGCTGGTATTTGCTGATTTTTCTCGATCTGTTTTAGATTATCAGTTAAAGTCACGGAGATGTAACTAATAGGATTGGATGGAGAGACAGCACTGAGTGGAAGACGTCGATCAAGATTGTAAACTCGTTAACGGTAAATTACCCTCTGCGTCAAACGGAGGACGTCTTCCAGATTGAAAGAAAGAAGTCAACGCCCATGAGGGGGGGGGTAGATGGGCAGGACGAAGAGGAGGTGAGGTCAAATAACAGGGTGCGCTTCGATCGACATTAATCACTATCTGAAGCAAGTAGATAGCCTTCGAATGCTCGCTTTCTAAAGCAAGGTGAAGGGGTAGCTGATAGATGGAGGTGATGAATGGCTCCGCGACGCGAGGTGATCCATCATCTTAGTCGACATCGCAGGAGCTGCCTACCGCGAAAGCGAGGAGGAGAGATTTCGCGCGAAAGGTCACCACGGATAATTCATCATCCGGACGTCGTGAGCTCTTCCGAAGCTCTCCTCCGTTTCCGTCCTTCGAACGTCACCCTTGAGTCTACCAACAACTAGGGTCTGCGTACGACGTCTGGGACGACAGACTGGACAGCCCGTTTCTCGCTTCACTGAGAAGAAGGATCCTCAAGAATACTTGAGGAACCATCAACGTCCGTCCGACTCCTCGGTTAGACGTGATGGATGAAAGCTAAGTGGCAATTATCGCTTGCTTCAAACTTCGTCAACTTTACCTGCGCTTTACTTTCTATTTATGGCTTATGCCTTTATCAAACAAGACGTATCATGTTAATTATCAACGGAAGCTTACAAGAAATTTTCGATGATGATCCCAACTTGATTCAACACATAGACTGATACTAATTATAAGTGCAACCTTTTGCATACTCTTTTCTACTACTAGAGAGGTACTTGACAAACTCTATATTTTCTCGAAATCAGAACAAATGCTAAAATCTGACAAAGTTTACACAATATTAAAATGAAATTTCTTATCGTGTGAACTGTAAACTGAAGATATTTCAAGAAAACTGCTGAACACGAAGTTTGTGTCGTACACTCGTAGCTCAAGCCTAAAAACATTAATTGTCATTAATAGACTGCAACCGTCTTCCATCTCGCTGAGCAAAGCTCAGAATCGCCAGCAGACAGAGACGAATTACACACGGCCGTTAGCGAGGCTCCGTTACACCAATCACAATTACTCGGCGGTCTCTTTGTAGTTGCCTAGATTGAGAGATAACCCGCTCCTTCAACTCGGTCCAATAATTTAACGTAATTAGGAGCGTGGCATGCTGTAGGTAGGTTGATATACGCTCAAACCTTACATGCAGCATCCGAGGTTACGACATTACAAGCCCAGCTTGCTTCAAAAAAAGCTCGTGTCGAATCAAAGACTACTTCGTTATTAAGTCGTATATCAAACAGAAGATTTAGGGACCAGCTGGAACTGAAACACTCGATTCGATGTTCTACTCGTGTTTTAGATCCACCTTTGATTGCATTTCAAATAAGAACTATATCATTCATCTTGCATCCTGCTTTTTATCTTTGATTACAATATCAAGATCTTGCTAACTCTTTGATTTATTTAAGATACAGGTTGTGTTAAAGAGATAATAGGCATTCGAAAGTTTGAAAGGTACGTGCAGGAATCACATCAAGATTGTTCTAACACTGATGCATCTATGGAAAATAAATTGCCATTTTAGAAATAAGAACTAAGTAACTTTAATTCACACAAATTATTATGCCCAGATGAAAAACTGACATATATAATATGGAATTGCAGTTAACGGAGTTTTTCGAAAATTACGCAATAATTATTCTTAAAGTTATTAACATTTTTTATTTATTTCAATAATCAAGTTATCTTTTTGCTGCGATTCCATCGATATAAAAGAGGCATTTTTCAAATTTTTGCAGTTAACAGTGTTTTTTTCAAATCACGGAAAAAATCCAGATTCATAACAATTGCGAAAGCTTCTAATTCCGATCTATATGGCTGAAGAATTCTTTTTTTAAAGAATAGTGTACATTAAATGAGAAAATAATTTCCTCCTTAAATATTCAGAGATAATTTCTAAATACTACGGCTTGACATTCCAAATTCAGCCATACACGTAATGAAAAAATATTATTTCCTCTTTGACAGATCAGATATAACGTTCAGCTGCGAGAACTCATGAATCATCCCTGCGGAATTAACAAGACTCAGCAAGCCCAGTTGCAAAAAAGTATTCTATTTTTTATACCTAAGAAATAGTAATCAATTGTAAAAGACTGTTGAAGTCATGATATTGATAAATGATAAACAAATGGGAAAAGTATTACATACCTAATTAAAGCTGGAACATTCATTTTTAAGATAACAAAGCCGTCACGTGAATTACATTAGCCATTTATCCTTTATTTATATTTGTTTAACACGTTGTATTTTTATTCAATTTCATATCTTTTGTTCAGATTTGATTCATTTCCGATTAGTTGTCTAAAGTTGAAAAACACATTTAAAAAATCCTCTATAGATTGGTTTTCGAAATACGAATTTTGGAAAAAAAATGGTTTCGACGATAGCTTTATTCTGTGGACCATGTCGTCAGTTAGAAATTACCAATCTGGCTAATATTTTCCCTGATCGATTTGGTAGTTGAGGTGCAATGAACCGAAATATTTAAAAAAAGGCATTGTTTTAGACGAAAATAAACATACAAAATTTCGAAATCCAATTCATAATAAAAATTTTCAATGCGATTTTCAAATTTAGCAGGCCAAAATGCATTGGAAAAATATAGCGGCACTAAATGTACAATTTTTTTGTAATTTGTTGACTAGTGATATTGTTACTCTTCAAAAATACTACAGAACTTTTGCTTTAGTATATTCTAATTTTATTCCTAATAACTTAACACATATTAACAAATAATGGCCACCGTTTATTTAAAAGTTACAGGCTATGTTCCAAAACACAGAATTTGCTATTCCTAATTCGCTACAGTGGGTCTATTTCTTGACAAATTTTCATATTATTATTTTCGAAATGTCTATGACAAATCGAAAACATTTGGTCTATAGGCTCACCGAAAATATTTGTTCTACGCTCACCGAATTTCAGTGAACTCAGTCACGGCTATTTTTTGAAAGCATTCGGCATTAATTTCCTAAAAACTTGGCAAGCTTAAATCTTATAATACCATTTTCTCTGCACTAATATATAAACAAATAAAGATACAAAGTTAGCATTCTGAACAACTAGAACATTGTGCGCGCTTTGCACGCACTAGATACCATTTTTTCTGTTCATTTTCCAACTTTTTGTTATAGATTTTACAGAAAATCTTACATAATTTGAAAACGTATATGATTTACAGAAACTTATTTATTGTAGCGAGAAAATTCCAGTAAATTCAATATGAATGTAACTTTTTTATTTACTTAAAACTCTTTAAAATTAGCAGATTATTTTTCTTATCGTTAAAATATATCTCGTTGTGTGTGGAATTATCCGAAATCGTACTTTAAATATAGTTTTTAAATTTAAAAAAATAAAAAATAAATTTACAAGGTATTTCCAGGTGAACTATTTATCAAAGTAGGATTAAATTCGACTACTTGAATACATCAGTATTTCAATTTATATTTGGAACGAACATAAGTTTAAATGGTATTTGTTAATTTTTGCTAGTTCTACCAAAGGTTGAGCTTCTTTTTAGACATTGATCCTGTAATATAATAAATTTGACTTAAAAAAGTTGACACTTTAGAGGAAAAACCTTTTTTGGTTCAAAGTCCAACTACTTAATTGAAAATGGAACTACTTTGTTGAAAATTAAGTTTTTTGGTTGATGATTCATCGTTTTAGTTAAAACCCCTTTTTTTGTTGTTCAGAATTTAACTATTTTTTTTTTATTTTTTGCTATTGTAAATTAGTTCTTTTTAACTGAAAATTTAACTATCCCATGTTTGGTTCAACATCTAGCTTCTTTAGTTGAAAATTCTAGTATTTGATTGGAAATTCGTTTGAATAATCAAAATTTAGTTGAAAATTCTTGTATTTTCTTAAAAATCAATCTTTTTTGGTAGAAAATTAATCATTTTGGATGATTTCAACAATTGAAAATTAGTTGTTTTTTGAAATTGAAAATTAGTTTTTGTAACTGAAAATTTAACTATTCCATCGTTTATCGTGAATTTATCTTTTTTCATAGACATTTAATCCTCTTGCTCGAAAGTTCATCTATTTTGTTGAAAATTTTTCTTTTTTTGTTAGAAAATTCATCTTTTGATGAGTTTTGCCTATTGAAACCTTAGAACATAAGTTTGGAAGACGAATGAGATTAGAACTAGATTTTCCATTTTTATAAAATTTTGTTGAAACACGGAAAAATGTGAAAATGTCCAAAAACAGCAGCAATGTTTATCAGTGTGTATTAGAAGATACAAAATGATTGATTAAATCCCAAATTTTGGATTTTTACGTTGGCTATGTCAACAATAAAATACCAACATTTTTTTTAATTTTATAGACATTTCCGTGAATGTGGACACACAAAGATGCACTTTATCTTCTTCAGTTGAAAACTCAGCTATTTTGTTAAAAATTTCTGTATTTTGTTGAAATTTTGTCTTTCGTTAGTGGAAAATTTAACTATCAGGCACAATATTCCTTCAAAAATTAAAAATTTAATTGAAAATTCCTGTTTTTGTTAAAAATCAATCTTTTTGGTAGGAAATTAATCTTTTTGGTTCAAAATTCATTTCTTCGACTGAAAATTAGTTTTTTTTTATTGAAAATTATTTTCTTTAACTGAAAATTTAACTTTTACCTTTTTGGTCGACATTTTTTTTTTATAGACATTTAATCTTCTTGGTTCTCCTTTTCTTTTAGCCTGGCTTTGGTTAAATAATAAAACTTTACATTAATGCATCTTAAACTGTCAGTTTCATTATGCACACAAATGTGACATTCTTTGTCACTGCCCTTCAACTGAAACTGAAATTCTTAATTATGTGTGTGAATTTGGAAACATTCTTTCCTTCACGTTTCTCAAATTACTCAATCGGCATTGAGGAAAAGCAGCAACAACGCTTTCAAGATTTTCGTGATGCACCTATTTTTTAGAAAAGGGTATGATTTTTTATCATTAAAAAAATGCCGAAATAAACTCACCATTGGTAATTTTTTCTGCACCTACACGCATAGGACATAAAAATTATCCTAATATTCAACTTAATAATTGTAAACAATTATTATAAACAAATTCTTGACTGTGGTGCTTAACTGTTGAAAACATTTTTCCCATCTCAGATTTGTTAGATTGACCGCTAGCTCCATATATAGTAACATCTTCCCACTATATGACAGCAATTTCTATTTTTATAAACAATTTTATCCAAAAATATTTAACTTTGGTTTTTATCTCTAGGAAAAACTTCTCCTTCCAATTGGATGACATTTAAACTGTTCTATAAATGATTTTCCACTGCGAAATATTGTGTAAAGGCAACCTCGAAGGCAACAAATTCAATCGTTCATTACAAATATAGTAAGCAAATATATACCAATAAAACGCATTTTTCTGTTAAAAAAGTTATTCTTTCCATTAAATCTTCTTGGAAGTAAACTAGTACTGATATTCCATGAACATATTTTTCTGCTAATTAAATTAACGATTGTTACAAACAAATTATTAGGCGTAGGTGCAACTATAATATAATTTTTCTACGTAAAAGATGATTTTTCTTTCATTATGTTCGAAATATTTCGATATTTATGTGTTAACAAATACATCAAGGCAAAATAAATCATTCTTAATCATAATAACAGTATAAACAAATACTAAAATTAAAACGGTTTATCATAACAAATTTTTTAAAATGTTGTTGGAAACAAAATAAAATTTATATTTAATCGATATGTTCCGCCAATAATGAAATTAACGATTGTTATAAATAAGCAATTTAACAAATATGCAACTGTAATAGCTTTTTATGTTAGTGATTTTCTCGTTCTGACTATTCAAGAACAATTTATACAGGGTGTCCCAGACTCAAGTGTCCGGACTTATATAGGTATACATATAACAATAAAAAATAAATAACTCGAAAATTCCTTTTCCAAAAATCAGTTGAAGTTTTAGTTTTTGAGTTATTAAATATTTAGGCTGGACCAATCAGGAGCGCGGTATAAACAGTCGTGCGTAAGTAAGTGGCAATCCAACGCAGTGTTATTAAAGCGCCAAGGTGGTGTTACCGAGGCGAGAACAGCAGTCACTACACTGCGTTGGAGTCCCGCTCACGAACGCACGTCTGTATATGCCGCGATCCTGATTGGTCCAGCTTAAATATTTAATAACTCGAAAACTAAAACTTCAACTGATTTTTGGAATGGGAATTTTCGATTTGTTTTTTTAATGTTTATACAGCCATATAAGTCCGGACACTTGAGTCTGAGATACCCTGTATACGCAAATGATACAGTTGAGTATTTGTTAAATTATTTTTTTATAACAAACTAAAAAATTTCATTATTAGCCTAAGCCTAAGATAACGATTAAATATTAATATCAGTTTGTTTTCAGCCAGATTTTATGGGAAATAGAATTTTTTGACGAAAATCCATTTAATTGGGGCATTGGCCTTATACTTACACATTTGTCTAATAATTTGTTTATAAAAATCGTCAATTTAATTATGTACTATAAAAATATCATTATGAAATATAAATATTAGCTTACTTCCATGAAGATTTAATGGGGAAAAAAACTTTTTTCTAGGAAACCCTGTTTAAAAACTTATATTTTATATGAAAAAATAATGTTTTTAACAGCTAAGCACCACAGCCAAGAATTGATGATAATTAACATAATTAGTAATAGAATTAATCATGTTACGTATATGAGTGCAGATGCAATAATAATGACCAATAGTTAATTTATTTCCGTATTTTTTAAAATAATCAAAATAATATTGTTGAAAATGCTGAGCGTTTCTAAAAAAAATACATTAAAGACCGTGAAGAAATAGAGCCTGTAGAATGTAGATTGTAGACTTGTAGAGTTTTGTTCTAGTTCGGGTTAGGTTTATGGAAAAAAATACTTGCGCTGGCTGTCATAAGTTTTTATCTTAATTCGTAGTCAAATTTCACAAGCTGTTTGTAACAACCTTTAAAAACATTACATTTAGCCTTCAATTGCAAAACTTTTGTGAATTGGGACTCATTGCCCAGATGGAAATTTACAACTGGCGCAGTACAGAACCAGTACTATTTGCAGTACTGGCATCGGTCCAAACTATAACTCGGCTGGGAGTCGACTCAATACTGGCTTGGTATCAGCCGAGTCACCTTTCGTGCCAATGCCAGTTCGGACGCGGAAGTGAAATTTCCTCCTGGGTGATCCACCTTGCATATTGTTGATTTGCGTCAAGGTCACCTTGTCACAAATTGGGTCTTTAATTTTGGTTATTCAATAAGGGGCTCACAAAAAGCTCTAAATGTCTCCCTAAAGGTTCTCAAATGAAAAGAAGTTAGGAAACGTGCCAGGCATGTCAAAGAAATTCCGCTTTCTTGCAAGAAGTTCTAGAAAATTAAATGTGTCAGTGCAGCCGGTGGCTTGAATTCATGCTGGGTGTAAATGCGAGTAACAAGGACGATGTAATACATCAACATCAACATCGCGTTGGCGGTCCCGGCTCTCTCGCGTTGCGAGAACATGACACTGCGGGAGGCCACACAGTCACGCCTAACCCCTGCCTGCCATGCCATGCCAGAAGGAACAATCGCTCTCGATTCTTGGGAGAGCTGTTAAAGTCATGCAGGATTCTTTAAAAAGAACCTCATGGATGGAAGATACTCTTTAGTCCTGCGCAGCTGCCCGCCAAAATAAATATATTCTCAGTTCCTGTCCCCATCTTGTCACGATAACAACCTCCTCGTATTATTCATGAGACGCCTGTCATTTTTTCTACATGACATCCACTTTATGATGATAATTTAATAAGCACATATCTCTTATCTACTGACAGCTTTGTTGCCTTTCAGATTGCAGATTCAAATTTTCCTTCGCAGAGAGTTTAAATTTAAATTGACAGGTCTTCATTTTACACAATCTGGAATCTAATTTCCAGTATTTAAATTTTAATTCACATTAAGTGAATATATAAAAAAGTGCCAAATTTAAACGCAATAAGATCTCGAATAAAGTCTCACTAAAAAAAACGAGACAAATCAGTATACATACATACCTACATACATACATAAATACATATGAAGCACCGACTTTTCTAACTTGTTTGCCAATTCAAATAGAGTTAAAAGCTCGGTCAAAAGTACTAGAAAATTTATATTTTATTTTGTTGAATGTAGCGAGAAGAGTCAACGACAGCTTCCAGACAATTCCTTCTTTATTGTGTCATATATATAAAACAGTACATGGATAATATTAAAATTAATAAAACTTTAAATTATCCAATTGCTCACTATTGACGACATTGCCGTTTAAGAAAAATAGGTTTGCAAAGTTAAAAACAAGCGACAAAAATGATTAAAATACTGAAATTATTGATTTTTTGTACATCTAGCTTTGGATACATTTTTTCAGCTACATTTATACGAGCACTTGCGCTACAATCATTTTTTGTCGCTCGTTTTCAACTCCGTGAACCTATTTTTCTTAAAAATCAATGGTGAGCAATCAAATAATTTAAGGTTTTATTATTTTCAATTTCATTCATATACTATTTTACATACAAAACTAGAGCATTGCGCGCGCAATAATTACTCTTTCTGTAGAATAAAACTTGGTTCATTTTCCAATACTTTGTTCATTTTTATATCAAAATTTAATTTTTAACGTTCATTAACGAAAATGTCCCATTATTTGCGTTCATGATTCAACAAAGAAAAATTTCAGACTATTGGTTAATGACAGTCAAAATGGTAATTTTGCAATAAATTAAAAATAACCATTGTCCCACATTTTCATTGCACTATTTAAATTTAAATAATAATTTTGAAAACCAAAAATTACCACAACCGGTCAATTTTTGTTAGTTCTATTAAAAATTATCATTTTTCAATATGAATACATCTCAGAGAAAAAGAAAAACGTGGAATTTACAAGGTATTTAATAATTAGTTCTTGCTCAAATCATTCTTTCAATTTTTCTTTGGTTCCAGATTTTTTGTCCCAATATATCTTGATTTGATAACTTCTTAATTCAAAATTCCACTATTTGTTGACATTTTTGTTGTAAATTAATTTTTATAATTGAAAATTTAACTGTTCCATGTTTTATTTAACATTTATATTAAAAATTCAACTATTTGGTTGAAAAATTCTGTATTTTTTTGAAGTCTTTTATGGTAAAATACCTTAATCTTCTTGGTGCCTAATTCACTTTTTTTGTGGAAAATTCATTTATTATGTTGAAAATTGAGGTTTTTTGGTAGAAAATTACTCTTTTTGGCTGACAATGAATGTTTTCGTCTGCAAATTAGATTTTTACAGGAAATTTAATTATTCTCTTTTTGTCAAAAATTCGTTCGTTTGGCAGAAAATTTAACTATTTTGTTGAAATTTTTTTTTTTATTTTTTTGTGTACAAAATCCTTTCTTTCAATTAAAAATGCAACTATTGGGTTAAAAATTCCTTTTTTATATTGAAGATTCATTACGTTTGTTAAAGAATAATTTATTTGCTTAAAAATTTAACTATTTTGTTGAAAATTCGTTTTTTTTTTGGTGAAACTGAATTTTTTTCGATGAAAATTAATTTTTTAAATTTCTTCACTTGAAAATTGAGCTAATAAGCTATTTTTAACAAAATAAATGAATGTTCAACCAACATGGTGAATTAGTCACCAAGAAGATTAATATTCTGGACTAATTAACCTTTTTGGTTGAAAATTTCTTTACAAACTTAAAATTTGTTTCAAAATTCATGTATTTAAAAAAAAACTAATATTCTTGGTTGAAAATTCATTTCTGTGATTGAAAATTAGTTTTTAAAAATTAGAAATTAATTATTTAACTGAAAATTTAACTATTATATTTTTCGTCGAAAATGTATATTTTTTAATAGACATTTTATCTTCTTGGTTGAAATATAATTTATTTTGTTAAAAATGTATCTTTTTTGGTAGAAAATTCATCTTATGGGTTAATGATTCATTTTTTGGTTAAAGATTCATTATTTTAGTTAAAAATAAGTTTCTTTACTTGAAAATTTAACTACTTTGTTGAAAATTAATTCTTTTGTTGCACATGTATTTTTTACTGAAAATGTGGCTATTATATTTTTGTTAGAAAATTGATTTTTTAAAGTTCCAAATCCACTTCTCATCTTTTTTTGTGTCGAAAATTCAATTATTTTGATGGAAAATGCATATTTTTGGTTTTAAAATTCAACTTTTTGTAACAAATTCATTTTTATTATTGTGTTGAATTTTTAAAATGTTTTATTGGGTTAGTTTGAGTTCTTTGTAATTATTAGTTTTTACAAATCTCTGACCGATTTCAAGATGATTCAAATTTTAGATTTAAAAGAAATTTCAAATCTGTTTACTATTATCATAATTTTCAAAGAAAACTCAAAATGTTAATTTTTGTGATATTTAAAGATCTTTTTATTGGGCTATTTCGAGTTGATCGAAAACAAAACCCCTTCCACAAAAATCTTAAAATTTACTTAGCTCTCACGTAACTCTGATCGTTGTCGAGATAATCCTAAATTTTGATTTTTTCTAATTTCGAAAATCTGTATATTGGATTACGTCGAGGTTGTCGAGGATCGAACCCTGTAGAAACCCCTGAAATTGAGTTATCGAATCTTTTTTTACATTATCAACTTATCGAATCTTGCTCCCGATTCTCAAGAGCTGATTGACTGATTCTACTGTGACCTGCTGTGACTTACATTATTATATTATGACAATGGCTAACTGAATTGACCAATAGGGTTTAGGGACTACGCATGAAGTTAGCCAAAATACATCTACTTTTTATAATAGGATTGCGTATTTTTATATTACTTTTAATCTGGTGAGGAAACTTGTACAAGTTTCGCAACGTCATTATGTCAAACCTTCACTATATTTGAACTCGTTATCATGACACAATAAAAAAAAAAAACAATTGTCTGGAAGCTGTCATTGACTCTTGTCGCTACTTTCGTCTATATATATTTTATTCTCAGACGTTAATAACACGAAGGATTTAACATCACATCCATTCTTCAATAAATACATTTTTTTTAAATGTTTACAATTTCCAATAGGATTTATGTTCCAAAAAGGTGCTATGAGCATTTATATAAAAATCTGTACGAAATTAAATGAAACTGTTCCAGTCCCTTTGTCCAAACCAAAATTTTTCCACGCACGGCAGGTCTGTTTTAAAACTTTATTGGAAAACTAATTCGAAAGTGCACATTGTTAAAAAAGTAGAGTTCTTCTATATAGTAGTACTGTTATAGCCATTTTTCACGACTAGGCTGTTTTTGAACCATTTTTTTAATTTTAAAAAGTTCTAAATTAAGAAAATGGAGATATACTTTTCCTGAAAATATTTTAAGTAAGTTTACTCAAAAACCGCACCGCTTTTCTTGTAGATTCTTCCTATTGTGAAGAGTCTGTCATATGCCCGGGCCTCGGAAAAAACAAAGGATTTTTTTTTGTCTGAAAAACGGAAATTAACATTTTTTAACCAAAACGGCACAAGATACGAAAAATGTTAAAAAAACAAAACAGTTTTTCCAGATAAGTTTTAGGAAAATGTCTCTTGGCACTTGCTTCTATCTCGCGTTATTTTCTAACTTTTTTCAAAAATATGTACATCTGTATAACTTTAATATTTATTTTTTTATCAACAATACAATTTATGGTGCGCGATGAAAAACCAAAAATGACCTAATCAAACAGTTTTAACATTATGTTGGTGAAATAATAATAGAGTAAGTTAGAAAAAAACGGTAAGTATCTATGTTAAGTTACGTTTCTCTTTATTTTTAATGACACTATAGAAGTTTATTGTATTGTTGAAAAACAATTGCAATGGATTTTATACATATTTTCGCAAAATATTTTGAAAATAAAGAGAGATACAAGAAAATGTAAAGAGACATTTCTTTAGAACTTTTTTTAGAACCAAAATTTTCTTATTTTTGCTTTTTTCGTATTTTTTGCTTTTTTGGCAAAAAATGTGAATTTTCATTTTTCTGACAACAAAATATTCCCTCTTCTATCAAAGGCGCGGACACAGAAATTTACATGAGAACGAATTAAGAAAAAAATGAAGACACTTTTGAACTTTATACAAAATTTCCAGCGAGTTTTGAGAAAGGACGAGAAATTCAATCATAATCAGAAAGAAATGGGTAAATACCTATACTAGATAAAAAAGTATCACACTTTAAAAAAAATTTTTAACTATTCTTTGATAATCCGCCTATTAATTAAATTTTACCTCTCGTGAATTTGTAAACCGATGACTTGGGCATGGAATGTCGGTCCGATTAAAAATTAATTAAGTCTATAGCTTCAAAAATAATTCCATAAATAATTCAGTCCTTTTGCAATACTGATTGGTCTCGTATCTGGCACATTAATAAGACTTTATTCGGAATGCCAATCAGAGTTCACTTGTGAAAAAATTGGGACGTACCGTCAAACGGGGTAATTTCGAACATGTGGGGTAAATTCAGACATTCCTAAATTGATATTTCAAAATTACATTAAGTGGGTAATTGTAGCCAGAATCTAGAATTAATTAAGGCCTGAACTGATTCCAGATTTTTGGGACAATTTTGAGTAATTTACACTAACAATTCATGGAATTTAGGGGTGTCTGAATTTACCCCACATGTCCGAAATTACCCCGTTTGAAGGTAGTAGGAAACAAAAAGGTCTAATTATTTTTGTCCATTCCACATCTTTACTGCCCCTTTTAAAATGTAAGTCCATGGTATCTTTCTCCCAGAGGGTCCTAATCAATTGGTTCAAAGGGGTACACATCAAATAATAAAGAATGCCACTCGTCACTGATATAATCAATTAATCATGCAATGATGCTTTAATAGAAAGAAGGAGTCAGAGGCATTAATATCGTCTTTCGCCCACGTTCGTGACAGGGGTTGCCGCAAATGCGACAAGGAAAATCAGATCCGGCGAGGATAACCTATCGATTTCGTCCTCCGCAATTTTACTTGGAGGGATTCACCGAGTGTATGGATGAGTTATAGATGCTCTTTGCTGTCGGGCATTCAACGGTGATGTATGACTCAACGAGCGACGGTAGGTAGGAGCCACCAGCGGCCTGTTAATAACAGCAAGAATGAACGGCGCAATACACAGATGCCGCTGGCGGCTAGAGGTCCCTTTGTGTTTTATTACAAACGATACGTCAGCCCACGATGTATGGGCCGCTTTTATCTGCGGCCTATTATTGATGTTCTACATTGTCTGCGCTGACTCGCAAGACTGGCATGAGCCAGTCTTGACCCATCCGGTGATAAAGCGACAAAGAAACACGCATGACTATGACAAGCCTTGATGCTTGTACTCCAATGTTATCCTATCCTCCAGACAGGTTCCTCGTTTTCGAGTCGATGTCAAGATGAAGGATAAACACGATGATATATAATTGATAGATTGTGCTAGGATAATAAAAAAACTTGAAGATCCTACAGTTATTAGCCGTTCTAAATGAAGTCCCATTACTTTAAATTAGTAGTTCTGTCGGCAAGACTATTCCATTATTAGACAAAGTGGGCGAAAGATAAATATACTGCTAATGATACCTTTCAGCCGTCTCCAAAGAAATTAATTAATACCTGATCTGATATGTAAGAATGAAGCATCTGTCGCTAAATAACTATATGCTATCCTGATCTGGAAGTGCTAAACGTGTAACGACGAAAAAATCAAAATCCTTTAGCAATAATAAAAGGCAAGAGAATTAATGCAATTCGACTCTGTATACTTTCAAACGCCAGTTTCGCGTCGGAACTCTCGAAAGGCAAACCTCTCACAAAACCGAACTTGACGTAGGCAGGCTCTCAACAGCATTGTATGCAAATCTGGAAATAAATAACGATTGGACACGCTATGATGGCTGTGATAAATGCGGACAGAAAGAAAAATGAAACGATAAAAATCGAGTATCAGTTATGAAAGTCACGCGGCAGGCACCGAAGGTACGTGAGTTTGTCGTTAGGCACGACACGTTACTAATTGAGATTCAGCGGTGCGCGTGAAGGTCCGAAATAACACGAATTCCAATCTGAAGAATGGCTTAGCAAAATATGGGCAGCCATTCATCGTCGCAGTAAAATCGCCGAATATTTCATTCTGCTGAGCCAGCTGAGTCGCCGCCGTCGCGGCGACGGCAGTGAGAAGAGCAAGTGAGGGGAAAAAGAGCGAGAAAAGATGTATAAGAAACTGGAGAAAGAACGAGCAGAAGACCCCTACCCACCTACCCTTAGGAGTAGAAAACCCTCTAGCATCTAGCACACTCACTCCTTCTTTCTCACCCTCGTTGCTTCTATGCTGCAGATTTATGCGGCCCGCCTTGCAGCGCTGATATCCGAGAACTCACGACCCGCTCGGCTCGTAATGAAAGAAATAAATTTACTCTCTGGTGCCCCGGGGATTGGGTCCCGCGCACACAAATGCACCATCAAGAACCGGAGAGGCGCGAGCTGAAAGTCTTCTAGTTTCACGTGTTCCTCGCAAGAGACATCCGTACCATTATACATGCAAACGCCCACGTTAACCTTCCTATCATCCCTATCCGTAAGGGACTATTCAAGTATTACTCAAGCACTTGGGGGGGGAGGTAGTCTAAATAGATGCTTATTGTTGTATATGCATAATAAAAAAAATGTGCTTACAATAGGGGGGAGGGGGGCGTGTCAAGAACAGGGAAAATTATGCTTATGTAATACTTGAACGGCCCCTAAGCTGAAATAATCGCAAGTTATGAACGCATTGTGGAGAGGACAAGGAATAATGGAAATAGAACTTGAGGTGAAGTCAGAGAAATGTTCAAGTGAAATTTTATGATTCTACAAACATGTTTATTAAAGCAGTATGGAAACTCAACGATATATTTACAAGTCTTATTTACAGGATGAATGACATATTGTAACGCTATGCGTGCAACATTGCGTTCTGCCGCATAAATCGACGCTGCCGGACAAAGTAATTTCTGTGATTGCATAATCGTGTTATCTCAGAGAAAAACATTCAGTGATTTAGAATCGAAAGAAATGGTACTCTTTACATTTAATTGCAATACATTTGACAAAAGATTAAATTCTTTTAAATTAGACAGACACTTGCAATCGAATTTATCGCGAAACGAAGATATTTTCAAACATCTCTTCGAAAAAATAATACAATATCACAGTTACATATGGACAGCGTTTCTGTCTCTAAAAGTTTCTGAAACTTATTGAGTCGACCGTTGTCATTACCGCCGTTGTTATCTCGCTAATACCTCGTCACAAACGTACGCGCCGTACGTTTCATTTTGATGATCCATAAAACTCTTTGCTTGTCAAACAAGGAAGAAAAAATACAGTATTATATTTTAACCGGACTCACGTCAACGCGAGATTGCTGAATAATTTATACCAAATGGACAATTGTGAAGCGAGTAGTACGGTAGTAGAATACTGATCATAAATCGCTCAAATTTTAATGGGCTTGTAATTCAGAATACAGACACGCCACAAGAGTAGTCTCGCAACGCGCGACGTTATGTAGAGATATACCACCAACTTGCAGTAATAATTATTTTCATATATAAATTTTTTCTTTTTAAATAGAATCCTATTTTACAAACACGCCAAAGGCGATCTATGTACACATAAAGACAGTCTCTGTAACGGGACGTCTTGGTCCCTTTCTCGTTCCGTCGGAAGACCCACCTTACTGATGAACAGCCGCGCCGATTCGTTGACCATAAATCGCGTAAGGCGAATAATATGGTCCTAAAGCATTAAATGCACTGTAAGGTGATGCCGCAAGCGATGCAGGAAGTGGTCCAGTCGGTGGTTTCCCATATGGATGATATCTCGCACTGAGCGGACTCAGAGAAGGTGTCGGGTACGCTCCACCAGCTGCACGGTGAAGAGCAGCCGACGGCGAGAGTAACGGGTGCCCGTGAGGTGATCCAAGAAGTGCAGCGGATGCCGCATGTTCACTACCTGACAAACTGGTGTGGCTCCGAAGATGCTGCAGAAGTTCCTCGGAGGTGTTAAACCGCTTACCGCAGTATGACTCTCCAGCGATCCAATTGCACACATAAGGTCTTCCTCCTCCAAGCGACGATGGATAACTTAGGGATGGTGGTGGCATGGGTCCCAAAGACGAGAGAGCCATGGCGAGGCCGTACTTCTGATGATCGCACTGTGTGCACCCACTAGGACAGGAACCAGCACCCATCATCATCTGCGCATTGTGCATGCTGTATTGGCATCCGGTGCAGTAAGGATCCTTGCAGACGGGGACCAGGGCTTCACCACCGGCTGGAGTTTTCACACGAGCATAACTCAGGTACGGATTGTTGTTAGCTGGAGCAGATGTAGGGTACCCAAGAAAAGCTGCAGTGGCTGCATGATGGTGGGAAAACGGTGAGGCTCCTGCAAAAGGTGGCCTGAACGCAGGATTTTCGGCAAGACCTGGTGGACAACAGAGAGGATTTCCAGCATAACTGGGAAGACCAGATTTGTAAGCACTCAGGTCTTTCGAGTGTCCACCAGAAAGGATCTCCATTCCTGATCTGATGATGGGACTCGCACCGTTGTTTCTTGGCGAAGCACTCATTTTTTCACGATCGGCAGGTGTTCTACGATCACTATTCGAGCTTGTCGTAGTAGAGTTTGTACTGCTCATAGATGTTGGCGCGTGACTCGAGGGGGAGATGGATTTTCTTCCCACGGGCGTTCGACTACCCGACGATTTTTTATCAGAGCTCATATCACTCGCACTGACACTGTCCTGACCACTAACACTGTGCACACTAGCCTTCGAGGTGGGTCTACCATCATCCGAAGATTTTTTAGACACTACATTTGTTTCATAAGGCTTGAAAGCGAGCGGCTTCGAATCCGAAGGGCTGCTACGGGTGCGCTCCAACTTTGCCGCCGGCGGTGATCTCGCGTTCGACGATGCAGATGAGCCTTTTGATGGTTTATCCAGTGGGGAAATCAAGGGTTTCGATGGAGAATCTGCTCCAATTTGGCTGCACGTCTGTGCCAGTAGAGCCAACGGACTCTTCTTCGCATCCAACTGTAAAGAAAAAGAAAATTTGATCAGATATGAACTTACTCAAAAAAATTTCAAAGAAAAATTTGATTTTTCCTTTCTTTTTAACTACGTTTTCCAAAATCCGAGAGAAAAGGCAGAAAAAGTTACAAACTTGATGAAAAACACAAAATAAAGTGCAGGTTCTTAAGATGCGCAAAGTACAAATTCTGTCTCATTTTTTAACAAGTAGGAAATTAAATTTCCATTTGAATTGAAGATTTTTATTTAATACAGGTGTATCTAAATAAGAAACAGTAGATACACCTCGTGAATTGAAACTTTGTTTTCTCAAAGTATACAAAAGTAATGAAATTATTCCTTTCTGAAAACGAGAATAAACCCTCGAAATCGTATGGGCAATAACTGCTCTCAAGAATAATAATTTGATTGTCGACATTGCTCGACAATGTCCCATGATACAGAAATAATATAAGAAAATACGATGAGAGTACTAACCGTAGTTGGAAGCGGAGAAAGATAATCCGGTTGGAGGTACTGATTGTGTCCAGTGGTAAGCATGCCGCCTTCCTCAAGCACAACCATTTGGTAAAACACTTTAAGCTGTTCACAACACAAGAGTAAAAGCACTAATCACAAAACTGTATGCAGGGTCTCAAGACTCCAGACTTCACGTGAACGAATACTGTGAGCGGAGTCGAGGATCGATAAAACAACGCGTACCGTACGAAATCCAGAGGAATAATGACGGCCGAGTAGAGACCTTCAGTGTTGGGAGCTGCGGTTGACGGTGGCGCCACCAGCGTCGTTCTTGTGAACTAGGAAATAACCTGTCCGCCGGGAGTGGGGCAGCAAAGTAAAGGAGGGGGCACGGTTGGTTCTGTGGTGTGGGGAGGCATTCTAATTCAACACGCCACCCATGATGTTGGCCCGACGATGACAGCTCCCATCTCGGCTTTGATATTTCACCGCTTTTACAGCCCAGCCCTCTCACCCCTCACCCTGGCGCACCCCACCAACTCTCGGAACCGTCCGGTTCCCCTCACCACCCCAGCAACCCGATATTTTATACCGTGAAACCTGTCTGTCTCTCCGGGGCCAGCCCGGCTTAATAAGCAGCTTTCAAAATAGAAATGTAATGGGCCAACGGTAGGGATGGCGGGTGATTGATTGCTCGACGAGGAGACTTACCGACTGCCACGAGTAACGAATGACAGCCACTTAAGCGCTGTTTGCCTACAATTTCATGAAAGTGTTTTAATTATCACAGACGTCGCCCTGTCCGACTTGACTATGCTTTGTAAAAAAAATACCTTGGCCTCGACCACTTCTTGACAATGTTCACTTCCGGTTTGTGTTCTAGAATCTAGATCGATTCGATCAATCAGCACTCAATCGGCGCAGGAAAAAAAGGCAACTTCGACCTTCACACGGTGCTTATTAATTGAGCTGTTGCGTGTGAAAGTAGCATTAATCGTAGTTTCTAACACTTGACAGGAGTGGAAGTTTTTCTGATTACTCGAGAACAAAGTTGGGTAATTACTGTATCTTGTTAAGTTGAGATACGTTATTCGAGCTTTATGAAAGTTTATAAATTATCAAGGTTCTGTACATACTTTTTCAGTCCAAATTTGCATGTATTAAGTTTCGCTAAGGTTGTAGCGTTTTAAATGATTTCGGAACACTGGAAAAATTTGGGGTATATTCCTCACAATTTTGCACATAAAGTTCCCTATTTTGGGTAGAAAAATTTATCTATATAAAATTGTGAATATTTACATTATTTAGGACAAATGTTTTTGAAAATAATATTTCCATTATGCTTGGTAATTTGGAGGGGGAATTCACGCACCTTTTATATGTCGACCCCAAATGTCTTGAGCAAAAAACATTCTTTCAACTGCATCAGAACAGGCTTCTCAGGCCAAAATGCTCTGAGAACAGGAAAAACTAGGACACTTTTCACGAAAATGAGAGATATAATAATATTTCAAGTAAAGATATTGCATTTTCTTCAAAATAGATGATTTTTCAACCAGGAAGATTAATTTTCTGCTGAAAACTACAAATTTTCAACAAAATACATGAATTATCATCATATACAAAATAAATAAATCATCATCAACCAAAAATTTAACAAATACTTGCACATTCTACCAAAAAAAGATGATATCACAACAAAAAATATAAATAATTGATATTTAAACGAAAAAATATTTTAGTTTTACACCTAAAACAGATAAATTCAACCAAAAAAGATGAATTTTCAACAAAAAAGAAGAATTTTCAACCAAATAGTTGAATCCTCAACAAAAGCAAATTAAATTTCAATCATAAAGTTGTATTTTTAACCAAAAAAGATTAAATTTTTAGCAAAAAAGATGAACTTTGAAATTAAAAAGACGAATTTTCAACCAGACTAATTTTTAACCAAGAAGATGGATTTAAAAACAAGATTATGAATCCTCCACCCAAAAAATGAATTTTTAACAAAGTTTTTTTAGTTTTTTAGCCAAGTATTGAATTGAATTTTGTATTGAACTTTGAATTTAATCAAATTGAACTTGATTTGAATTTTCAACCACAAAAGGTGAATTCTCTAGTCTCTAGTGAATTCTCAACGAAATAGTTGAATTCCCAACCACAACACCTGAAAAGTGTGGAAAAATTGTATCAATTCTGGCACGATCAGGTACTAATCAGCTTATCATAACAAAAATAGCTGAGCATTGATCAGAAAAATTGTGTTAAGAAGTTTCGAAAAATGCTAACATTTTCAAATTACGACTGTCATAAAATTTGGATTTTCTAAGTTGCTGTAAACTGATTAAGAAATACTTTCAATAATAATTTACCTACAGTGTATGAATTGTAGAAGTTATGTACACATCGCATGTTTGTGTAACATTACTAGATCACTGATAAATAATTTGAAAATAGCAGATGAGATTGCAACAAAGTGCATAACAGGTAAGTTGTAAGGAGATAAAATCATCTTCCAGGAATTTTAAGCTCGCACTATGTTCGCGAGATGACTTTCAGCTGCTGTACACAACCGGGAATAAACGAGCAGCAATCGTGGCGGTCTAACTGTCTTTATACAGAACAATTAAAACGAATTATGATGATATCCAAACCGCGGCACGTAGAATGTCGCATACCTTGACCGAACAATAATTAGCAGGGAGCTCTGCCCTCAGGGAATGCTATGAAATACAGGGCGTATCTGAGAAACAGAACGGCATGCAACTGTAATTTGAACTGTAAGTCGTTATCTTTCTTGTGGTACTTAAGATACTGATGATAGAAGCATTTCGAGGAGCAAATATTTTTTATAATTTGAAAATAATATCCTTGTACGAATACTTCCGGTCGCTTGGGCTGGCCAAGAAGATAAAAGGAAGAAAACTGAATGCCATTTCGTTCACGGAACAAGAATTTCATCACGCCTCCATCAGTATCGTGTTACCGTATACCTACATCCGTTTTTGAAACCGAAAACTTTTCTACCGTTTAGCTTGGAGCGCAGATATGGTGCCGCTAACAACGTAACGCCAAAACCCTCTGACGTCTCGACGCTGACGGATGAGTTTACAGCTAATATAGTGCGCTTTGAAGTTTGCCGGCCGGCTGTCCAACATTTTAAGAAGATTTCAGATGTAAAGGCTCGTCAGAAAACCGACAAAGAATCAGCCCAGCCATTGACACGAATGCGAAATTGTAAACAAAGTGTCAGTCAGACATATGCTAAAATTAATTGCTTTCAGTGATGACACGATTTTCCAGAAACGGCCTTATCAGATGGCAGAACGGCTGTGCCGGGATGATTTATTTGTTCCTTTCGGGATTACTTACTTCCTGAACTAGTTTACATAATGTTTAACACGTAAATGACACATTTCCCTGGAAAATTTCACAATCACCAAGAAATTAGAGATCTTGTTGAAGACAAAAGCGGGGACAAAAGTCAATTTGCTTTATTGGTTATTAACTGATTTCAATAGTAGACAATTAGAAATGATTTGACAGTTGGAAGATGACCACGAATTGGTAGAGTATATAAAATTTAAAAATTGTTTACTTGGGGGGGGGGGGGGCAGCTTCCCATCGCAGAATTTCAAGTTTTAAATTAGTGTCCTCGGGAACTTGTTAGGATTTTGAACGTTTTATTCTTGCAAGTGTCAAGAAAAAAATCTTGGGACAATGTTCTAGCCGAGGTTCTAGCCATTACCCACGGTTCGTTCAGGCTATAATTTCTGAAATGTTGTATATAGCCTACCGGTCATAGCTCTTCTGTAACAGTACTTAAATAGAGCAGTAAATGATTAGGAAGGGACAGTCTGCATAATGACAATATAGTAATATAGTTTTATAGCATCCTGGTGCTACGGATTGGTTGTAACAGGATCATAATTTTAAGTTCAATTGCCATGAAGAATACAGGGAATTAGGACAATTCGTATTTCTTACAATCAAAGAATATGTCCACTTGAAAAATACAACTATATATTGTCAAACTTATCCTCCCTTTTGGGGATAATAATAATTACAAAACGGCCATCCTAATAAATATTTTACATGGCATTGTTCAAATTATGGATTTACAATGTCGTGGGTCCTATTCTATATAAGGGTACATCAATAAAATAATCATTTAGTGACAACAAGAATAAATTTTATAACTTGCAGTTTTTCCAACAATAAATTTCAGGATCTTTTTAAAAGAAGACCATTATTTAAAATAAGATGAGTCTAGACTTTTCAAGCTGAAAAAGACGTAATTTTTAAACGTTTTAAATTATAATAGGATGTTTGATTATCAATAATGATCAAATTATGCATATTTGGAAATCTGCATACGATTTTCAAGTGGCAACATCACATTTTAAACAAACTCAATATTAGAACGTCTAAATCAAACGTGAAAGCTTTCAAATTTTAGGCCAAAAATAATAAAACGCTTAAAATTTGTAATAGTTCACTTTATAATTTTTATAACTACGAAGAAAAGTTCTTTACTTAAGTTTAAATAACTCACAAGTAAATGTTTATATTTTTAAACGTTGAAAAGATTTAATTTTTAATTTCAGAGCATTACAAATAGGTCAAAAGTTCGATATGACATTCGAGTGTCCGAATTTTGAATATTTAATTTCTGAATTCTTCATTTTCCAGTAAATCAAGTTTTAAATCGTTCTAACTTGTTTTAGTATTGGAAATGGCTCAATATTACTGTAAGCCATGTTTTCAGATTTTATTTGGTCTAAGAAAAAAAAATGATAAGTTAACCCTTGCAGCTGTTAATGCGCTCAAAATAACGAAATAACGACACCTTTCGATTTGCCTTGTCTTGTCTTCCTTAACCGCTTTTTTTCACGCAAAGGTGTGGAATTGCCGACTTTTATTCTCTGTTTCCGAAATCGATCACATCCACTCCATTATACTTTGTCAGAACAGAAGTTATGATTGAAAAATACACCAAGAACTATCAAAAGAAACATTTATAATAATATTCCCGATTATCCTGTGTAGACATAAAATGGTATTTTATAAAAATTTATTAAAATAGGGAAACAGGTCCCTGTCAAATATCCAGCATATTCTAAAAAGTCACAACCACTTAATCATTATAATAAATGTGCGTGCAATGTGTATTATCTGAGGTCCATTAATCATGATTTTTATTTTCTCTGAGCTTGACTTTCGTGTGCCTCAAGAGTCAAGAGAAGAAAAATCTTTTTCACCCCTCAAAGAACATGAAAGATATATACTTTCAATTTTCATCGCTTCATTTTGTGCTTTTGGATTTGCGGCATTCAATTTGTTTGAGTGCGCGGCCAGTGTAATGACAAAGCCAATGAAGGGCAACCTTTATCGAACTCATATAACATACATATACTATAGATATAACATGTATCTACCCTGCGCACTTCCTACCCCTGACAATGGATACTAGAACCCTGGATGAAAGTGTAAAAATGCTGACAAGCGGATAATAGAGGAGGCAGTCAGTCACTTTGAGAGATGGTGTGGAACAAGAGAGGGTGTGCTCGGTGAGCCATGGAAAGGAAAAAGATGGATGAACGCAAACGCGGTTAACGTGTAGAAGAGAGAAACAGAATTTGCGGTGGGTAATAAATCATAGTGGTCTCCTTTTCCACCATTTCTGTGTGTATATACTATATAGCGAACATTGTTCAGACCGACGAAGGGGAACGAAACCAATGTGAACGAATACAAGACGTGCTTCTCTCAATATATATTATAATATATTCACATCGTTGTATTATTCTTCTTTCTCTCAAAAACACTATTTATAATCTACACTAGGGAAAAAGATTACTTGAATTAAAGACATTTATTACTGAATACGTCCAATTAAACACTTTTCCGAAGAGACTTAAGAAGCGATAGAAACACGAGAGCTTGCATGAAAAAATGCATGGACGTGAAGGAAGCTAGAGTAGTATGCCAGGACAGAAAAGTGTGACGACAAATAGTTTGTAAACAGAGTGACAATAGAGTGAATGACGTCTGAAACAAAGACTTTGGATACTAATGGACCCAAGTGGGGAACCAGACATAACAATTTTGTGAGGCTCTTAACTTGGGGTGATCGCTAGAGAGATTGATCAGCAACCTGGATCGGAGCAGTGTTGCGGAATGAACGTATCATTTAAATAAATAACACGAGAATTCAAGATCAATCTAAAATATTTATACCCAACACCTATATACCTACCGACCTTATACCTATATACCAACCTACGCACTACTACTTTCCAACCAAGCAAGTCACGCCTACCCCGAAAGGGAAATGGCTTAATGGTATAATAATAATAATAAACACTTTTTTGACCAAGAGACATTTTTCTTATAAAAAGAATGGTTTTTTGGTTTGAAAAACATTATACCTTGAAGCAAGAAAAATTTTGTTTGATCAAACAAATATTTTATCAGACGTATTCAGTACTATATTGCTTTAATTGGAGTAGGGGAAATCAGTACGAGGTGGATAAACAAACTTTTGAAGTTAAAATATTGATAAATAATGAACAAGTGGGTAAGCCAGACGGTAATCTTCTGGTAAGAAGTGAATGTGCAAATTTCAAACCTTTCTGATCCTTTGTCGAAGGACATTACACATTGTGCAATAAATTCATGAAGCAATAATCCAAAACTGTTATTCAAAAACATTTTATTATTTATACATTATACATTCATTATTTTTCAATGTTTTATAAAAATTGTATCAGCTTCAAACTTTGTTGTATTTAACATGCAACCATGATGGTAATTGCTACCAACTACCATAGAAAAAAACTGCGGCGTAAATTTTATTTGGGTATGCAAAAAAATTACTTTGATACCTCAGATACTGTCAACAATTTGTTTACCTCGTATCGAATGACAGGAACATATTTTTCAATTAAAAAATTGCAAGTAAGTGGTAAAAAGCTGATTATAAAACTCGTTTCAAATATTGCTACTCATAAAAAAATACTACAGAAATTTTGCTTCAAAACCCAGTGACTCAGTTCCAATAAAAAATTGACCATATTGAATAAAATCGGAATATTAATGGTTTTTTGTCAAGAAAAATAATATATTTTAATGAAAAAGAGTTTTTAACTAATTTGTATTATTCATCTCAGAAGCAAAATCGTATTATGCATTTTGCAGAACGTTTTTGTCTCAATTTTTAATTTTTAAATGTTTCGTTCAATTGCCAACGGCAATACCACGCTGAAAACACCAGTTCCCGTAAGATCACTGAAGTTAAGCAGCGTTGGGCGCGGTTAGTACTTGGATGGGTAACCGTTCGGGGAATACTGCGTGGTGTTGGCCCGTCGTGGGTGTGGTGGACCCACACTGGTAGTATTTATCCACCTAGAAACACTACCCGAATCGGGTAGTGAGGCAATGAACTTTCGAGTTCGAAATGCTAATCAATTTTTTTTTTTTTTTTCGTTCAATTTCAAATTTTATTGTGACCGCATATCCTGGCCTAGAGTCTAGAGTCTGGACCGAGGTCTACACTTTTAGTCGCAGAATCTCTCAGAAACGAAATATGTTGTTTTGTAGAGAAAACTAGGCTTTTTCAAAATATTGTAAGAAAAATAAAAAAGCTCAGGGTTTCCAGAAAGTCCACTTTATTTTTATGGTTTAATAGCCCAGGGATTTCATAGCTGTATATGAAAATCTGTGGGGGGGGGGTGCATCTGTGACGCCCCCACCTATTTAGGTTTCGGCCGGTTGTTCATCCGTTGTACTTTTTTCCAGGAGAGGAAGTAGAGGAATGGAGGTAAAGGAGTGGTAGAGTGAAAGCGGAAATAGGGGAAAGGGAAGAGGATAAGTGAGGGGCGATATAATCGGGGAGTGGAGTATGAAAGGGGCTATAGGTGAGGAGGGCGGATTGAGAGGAGGGGCGGGGTGGTTGAGGAATTATGGAGGCTCGAATGGAGGGGAAGTAGAGCAAGCTGCTTCCGAAAAAATTCGAAAATTTGATTTCCTGAAAAACAAATTCTCCTGGCCACACAAATGATTCAGCCTGCCTAATGCTCACCGGAATACAAAAAGACAACAAAATACGTTCGATCCACTTCTGTGTTTTTTTAGTGTTATTATTATTCACATTTGCTTATAAACATTAAGTGTGGATGCAAGGACATGTTCCTATAATATACAGAATACAATAATATGTTTCCTGATGAAGATTGAAGATTTGAGGTAGTACGCTGATGTAATATTTGAAGTTATAATGGATTAATAGATTTACGTCTATCAGAGTTCTTTTTGCAATTTATTTCTTACAGGCGAGATCGATCGATTAAGCGAATTCAGCAAGCTGTCGTGACTCGCTTTTCCGTCGACGGTCGTACAAAGATTAATCGCTTCTAATCCCGGGGTGCCGATCAAGGGTGCTCTCGACTTTATTCCTCAGTCACTGAAAATATGACAAACACGTGACACCCATTGATCATGATTGATATAATATATATAACACATCTCACAAGACATTTCGGTCAATTCAATTCCTATATACTTTCATATTGATTTTTTAAATAATTTATACGATTTTAACTCAGTGAATCAATGATTTTCCTTAGAATATTTCATAATAAAAACAAATACCGCACAGACGATAATTTTCTTTATTGATGATTATTTCTAATTTAGGGCCGAAAAAATAATTTTACATTACATAGGTTTCGCAAAATGAAGGAATTCTGTTAGCATATATTTTTATGTTTAAGTCATCTAAAGAAATATAGCACACTAAATAATATAGTAAAATTTATGATTTGTTTTGCCATAAACTTGTAAAGAAAGAAAACACTTATTCATCAAAGTACACATTTAATTTTAGAAATATTAGCTCATGCCGCGGCTATATAAAGCTGATAAGCAGACAGAAGAAAAATAGACTTAATGGCTCAATATACAACCAATATATTTATTCTAGATGGAATATTCAACAACCTTTTATAATCCTGAGTTCTTTCTGTCTACATACTGATTACACAAGAATAATTTAAATTCGTAATTCAAACAAGTATGGAAAAAACATCTGTGAACTTTACATTTTACATCGCCTAACTCTGTTTTATTTATGATCAATGAAAAAAATATCATGTAGAAAAATAGCTTTTTGGAAAAAGAGAACTAAAAAAGCACATTATTAACACTATCGATTGTCTAGAAGAAAAAAAAAAACATTTTAATAACACCTGGAAAAATCATCTATCGCCTATTAGAATCCAGACCAGTCCAGACCTTCCAGAATAGATTGTCTAGAGTTCTAGACACTCTAGACTCTAGACAGAGTTGAATTTGAACCAGACTAGATATTAAAATCGAGATTAAAATTCCATGGATTATTTGAATGCAGAAACTGTTAAATTAAACAACTGACAGAATAGCCAGGAAATATGAATATCTGAAGTTTTTTGCTTTTAGAATAAGGGCTAATTAGCTAGATTAACAGTTAGAATGAAGGAAGCTTTTGGTTCAGGTTTGTCAGATTCACTATTGTATTTGTCTGATACGAAGTCACGTATCGAATACATTATCGAGTGGGGCACTATTATTGATTGTGCAGCCAGCTGACAGCGACAGTGACATATGTCACAGAGGCTTCTCGTTATCGCTGATTTAAACATGACTTGGAGCTGCTTTTGCTGCACCAGCAACTTCGCATTTCTGCTGACGACCCCATTTTACCTCCGTCGTTATTGTTATTACACTTATTACCGTCTTTCTAACAACAGATGTCTGCCCCCAACTTTCAGGGCGAATCATATATTCCTTGCCTAGCTCCTCCATTAATATTAGGGCCCGCATAAAAAGGGTTGAGGTTGATATATCCTTTTCATAATGCCATGGCTATCAGCGGGTATAATAAGGACATGAATAAAACACTCACAAAATACATCAGTTTATATAATACAATCGTGTTCTGTAACATTATATTACCTCTACTTTCATAAATTACTGATACACTCCTCTTCTAGATACATGACAGGCAATTTTTTCATAATTTATATCGCTTTTACGACACATATTTATTCGCTTTCATTATAAAGTTGTGCGTACATGTCATAATTCATGTGGAATATAGAGGTAGTAACACAAAAAATTTACTAATTGAATTAGTGATCAAGTGTTTAACTAATGAAATAATAACATTTCAGCATTGCACTAATGGTGAAATACAAAAATCATAAATTAGTGAAAGTACTGATTCAACAATTTTTAATTGAAATATTCATGAGAATAAAATAAAAGAGCGATCCGGAAAATTGTATTTCTTATTGTTTGAAGCAATAGCCCTTCATTTTTTGGTATGTGGTAAACAAAATTGCCAAACTTTTGTGTATTTAAAAAAAATTATAAAGTCCTTCCGTTCGGATTTCTAGTAATGAGTGAAATTTTACTCATTTATATTTAGATCAGTATGAAAAAGGCCAGAAAATTATAGAATATTCCAAAAAAGTCAAGAACATTCCACACTATTTAATAAAATTCTAGAATACTGAAGAACATTCAGCATCAATTTTGGGAGAGTTAGACTAATAAAAGAAGAATTCAACAAATTTTGACCAATCATACGAATAGAAGAAATTTTGCAATATATAACCAATTTTATTTTAAGATATGTTTTTTTGTTCAGATTTTTTTTCAATGTATCCTGAAAATTGTCTCATTGGTTGCCACGACATATATTTTGATAATCAAAATCGGGTGAGCTGTTTCCGAGAAAAACTATAACTTTTTTTTTCTTTACCTCTCTATAACTTCCAAAAAATTAGATTTCATGGTGCATATTTTTTTTAAACTTTTAGGTCAAATAGGCACCAAATTATGGCATTAACTTGGGTCTGATATGGGCGCAACTTTGAAATCATTATTTTTGATATCAAAAATCCGTATCAGACCCAAACTAAGGTCTTAAGTTGGTTCTTATGTGACATTAAAATTCGCAACAAAATTTTCGGTTTTGGAAACAATAAAAACATATTTTCTGATTATTTTGGAAATTTATAGTAAACTTACAAAAAATTACAGAAAATTTCCAGAAATGTTTGAACATCAGAAATTACAAGAAATGTTTGAAATTTAAAGTATCCAAAGATTTTTGGGAGAAATCCAAAATTTTCAGAAATTGGTGCAAAATGTGTAAATTCCTGGAAATTTCAGTTATCAGGAATCAAAATGCGCAAGCGGAACAGCTAGATTTAAGCTAGAAGTACACTGGATTCCCGCTTTACGGGGCGCTTCGGGGGTACCCTCAATGGCCTTCACGGTAAATCGGAACTCTCCAAACCTTTTTTTTTCTCCTTCATGTCTGTGGCTTCTTATAGTGCCGAACCGTAAACTGCGCAACTCCGCTGACCTTGCAAGCGCCTCTCTCTCTCTCTCGCCACCTTGATCCACCTTATCCGGTATATCAGGTTCCGGTAAAGCGGGACCCCAGTGTAATCTTGCTCATAAGGCGCAAGCGCAGCAGCTAGTGCTCGAACCTAGACCTATTTAAATATTTCTTTCAATTAGGAACTTCCATAAAAATATGATTATCGAACAACGATTAATTCATTACATTGAAACAGTGATTTCTTTGCTTCAATGCAGAATGCTTGAATGTTTGAATGCAGAAATGTTTAATGATACAAGTTCGTTTCACACCTCCAAAGCGAATATTGTTTAATTCGTACCCCAGATGCTCATCATTTCCCCATTTCTCTTATACTCAATGTGTTTTCAAGCTGCTACTTTCCCGAAAGTAGTTGACTTGCAAATTTAAGGCAGCAGCTTTTGTCTGCAGTCTTCACGGAGGTTCTCTCATTTGTACCTTGTTTTCGAAGTGGCAGAGTGAATGTTAATGGTATCGGTTGATTTGTGTAAAATTCAGAGTGGAACTCGCCTATAAAGGCTCTTGGAATTACGCATCGAGATTGTATCGCATAACTTGCAGATGAGTTCGTTGTTTACAGCGTCGAAACGGCATAATTTTCGTTTTCAAGAAAATCTGTACACGGATCTGGCATGGGCGCATAAAAATGTAGGTCGTGCGCAGGCGCTGGTCGACCAGGGTCGGCCGAGTGTTTTATGGTCGACAGCTTTGCGTGTTTCGTGGTAGGCATTATTTTTCCTCCTAAACTCCGTTATACCTGGAACAATGGAGAGATTAAAACGTAAAATATGATCCCCGGGGTATGAGAGCTCCGAACCGTGCCCGCGGTAAATTTGGCGTACCTGTGCGAGTTATTTTCAAGTTGGCAGGCTCATTTTTTTCTCGCGACCTTCCCGTCGTTCGACGAAAGTAGGAATAGGAACCGATTGATAGATTGTTGGGAAATCCGAAAACCATATTTTGACAATAGATTACTCAACGAGAACCCCTATTTTACTTGCCAATAAATCTTGGAGTAAATTACAACAGACTTTTTCTGAACTATTATGAGAATAAATGTTTCCATAAATCGACCGGATACGTCAATTACGTGGCTATCTATACTCTATAGGACAGTGAAACCACACGGTCCTAATTCGACCTAGTCCTAATTTCTAATTTCATTTCCGAAAAACTACGGCGGCAAGAGCCCTCTACTTATGTGGCGCCTAGGCTTGTTACAGCATTTTGTAAGTGTCTATGAGACTAAGGCCGAAAATCGGGGACCACAACTTGTCTATTCCTAATTCGTCGCCCTTGCCAGAATCATCTTTGCACCCTAGAATTATCGTTTCACCCAACACTCACCTCTATCCCTTAGGGCACATGGGGCTTGTTTTGGGACCATTAATTATCGAGACCGAAACAACCGACCTTGCTTAATGACAATGTCGGCGACCGCGGTTCGAGACATGTTATTATTAAGAAACCTGATAATACGTTTTAGGATTTAGCCACATCCCGAGGCGGCCAACATGATGTGGCGACTTTTAATCACTTTTGGATTGATCGTTCAAACAAGTTCCGGTGGCGGATTGGCGTTAAATGGTCTGAGATGGTAGCAACATTATTTTTTTTTCTCTCTCTTTGTGAATACTGAATATGGAATAAAAAAATTACTGTTCAAAGATGAAACAAAGGCCACTCCCAACTTAAAGTGGTGCTGAATTGAGGTCAAAAAATTTTGATAAAAAAAACTTAACCAGGTTCGGGAAAATTGATCTGGAAGTTGAAAATCTGAAAATGGCGACATTTTAAGTATCTAAATACGATGAACAAATTTTGACATTGAAAGGTTTGCAAATTACGAGAAAATCGAACGAGAATTTTGAGAAGAAAATGTCATGGGTTTTCTAAATCGACTCTGGATAGCAATTTAAAACATTGTTTTCAATTTTTTGCAAAAAGAAAAACTAGCTCCAGAAATGTGAGGATGCTGCATTAGAATAAAAAAGGTTCAATAGAAAAAAATGATCCTGTAACGAGAAAATCCTAAATTGAAGGTCACGGTATCACAGTATAACAGAATTTCCTTTTGCTCAAAAAAAAAAAAAATTCTTTCAACATAATGCTTATTTGATTTTTAAAGAATTTTTTATACAATTCACCCATTTTTGAAAAAATTTTGGTTATCTAGTTCTGTACTGCCACCCTGGAGTTATGTATTACCATTTTTTTGCGGCAAAAATTCACTCTAAAAGGTAGGGACTACCCCTCCTCGAAAATTCGGCTCGTCTCGATTTTATTTTATGACTTACTAACAATAATAATTAGGAGGAAAGTTTTAAGACAAAAGTTACTTATTTTAATTAGACCCATTAAATAGTAAAAGATTTTTTAGCGGTTTAATTAATTATATTTGTGGGTGATACTGAACCAATATAAAGACTCTTGTACAATCTATTTAGATTTTTACATTTTCCAAATAGGAAAAGAAATCATATAAGAAGTTTAATAAAAAAATTTTCAGCAAAAAAGAATATTTTCCATTTGTTACATAAGTATTAAGTATCGAAATTTTATAAGACATTTTATTTTCAAGTGGGTGAGCGAATAATAATGTTTAAAATATGTCGAAAATATAATACCTTTGTAATGTGAATATTATGAATTGTTTTTTATGATGATGAAACTATTTTAAAAAATGTGTATGAAGTATTCGTCTCATTATCGATGCTCGACGAAACAATTGATAATAAACTTCTATGTTATCTATTGTATATTTGTATAAAAAAACACCAATTATTGATTTATTTCTAAAGTTTTTTTCTGTAAGATAATCAAAAATTTGATCATAACATTTTTATAATTGCCACAACTATCAAAGAATCTTTCTCTATTTAATAGACCTAATTAGAAGTTATGTAACTTTTGTGCTGAAACTTTTCTTCCAACTTTCATGGTTTATAAATTATAAAACAACATCGAAAAATATCGGAATTTTCGGGGGGTAGTTTAAATTTAAACCATATCCCCGATGTCTTATAATTTTTTGAATGTCCGGGTTAGGAAATTTAATAACCTATGTCCTATAGGATTTTAAATTGAATACACAATCTTAGTTTGAAAGTTTGGCCATTCAAATAAAATTTTTAAGATAAGTATCGGAATTTTCGATAACCTAAAGATGAAGTTTATAGAAGTCATTAACACTATTGATCTCCTAGGTGTTAGGTTGAGTAATTGCCCTTAGAGGGCCAATTAGCTCTACGAACTTTCTGAAATAAATTATATACCGGAATGAAATATTTATAACGGCCAGGGAGAATAAAAAATGTATCCGAGAAAAGTGAGGCAATTAAGATAAATTAAAAAATAAACATTTTTTTGCACAAAAATGATTGTTCTTCTAGGTTTCAAGCTAAGCCTAAAATTTATTATTTATTATATGATTTAATTACATTTTTAGTTCATTATTTATTAATTAATTAATTTATTATTTATTTATGTCGAAAAGAAAACTTTATAACGACTAGGGACATCACAATTGGTTCAGGGAAAGTCAGGGAAATATCATGGACATCATGGAATACAGATTATTCTAGAAGATTCCAGAATCCTCTAAAATGTTCTAAAATATTTCAAAATTGCAAAGTACGTTCTGGAACGTTTACGAACGTTTTATAACATTGAAGAACATTCAACAATATTTTAGGATATTCGAAAATGGTTTAGAACATTCGAAAATATTTCAAAGGAAACAAAAGTATTCCATAGGATTTGTCGAGACTTTTATAAATCAAATAATAGTCGAGAAATCCCAGAAGGCTTCAGATTATTCTAGAATCATATAGAATGTTCTAAAACAATCCATTCTAGAGTAAACTAAAATCTTCTAAAACTTTCTAAAAGATTAGATAACATTTTAGAACATTCCTAAACATTATACAAGATATTTTATTTTCTATACAATAAGCCTATTACATTTCAAAATATTCTCAAAACCTCAAGAGCAGTCCGTACTTTCCAAAAATTCTAGAATCCTGAAGAACTTTCAAGGCAATTTTAGAAATTACTCTCAAAAAATTAGAAATGCCAAAAATGACAGAGCGGAATTGCAAATGATTTCAAGTGATTTACAGTGATTACAAAGTAGTTGTAATTACTTTTCTACGCTCTTATTGCACCAGTAATACACTTTTTCAACTTCTTACTCACAATTTGTTTTGTTTCATGACATTTTCCGTATGGAAATATACGCTATAATGAATGATAAAGTACTTCACATTTAATCATACATATATCTCTTTCTCGCTATATGGATAGTGGCTCCAATTATTTCACGAACGATTTCCCCTTTGTATTTTGGGTACACGTATTTACAGTTGATTTATTAGAATCATGTGAATCGCCCAATTAAAATGCGATTCTGCGCATCCAGTAATCGGGATTTGGGTGAATTGGTATTTTGTCACTTAATAAATCATTGCTCGTCCTGCACCAGGTGTTGTTAATTTAGCAAACTCGCTCAATTAACTACAGCTAAGTGTACAGCTTTTATGCCAGGAACAAACGAATTTAAATTAAACACGAAGTCCACAGGCTGCTCTGTTTTATACTTTGACAGACGCGTTTCTTGGGATTTGCAATCTGCATCTTATGCCTCGTCTAGTTCAGTCAAAGGACTATGTTGTGTCGACGTGAAAAGATCTTGGCAAGTCTTGCGTATAAACAGTATTTACTCACAGAAAACACGTGCACACGTCATATTTCAAAACGCCACTGCATGACAGTCATAGAAAATAAAAACATAAACGCGGCACTCTCTGAATCCTGCAAGAAGCCCGTGTGTCGATCATTTTGTCACTTCGAGGCATAGGGTCTATTTTAGAGTAAAATGTTAATTTCCCAAGAGCAGGCCTCCTACTCATATGAGCAATTGAAAATAGTGTCAATAGTTTCCCCTAACCAATTTTTCATTTTCTCTGACCATTAATGTTTAAAGACCGCAGAATTCTAATCTTGCAACATTTTTAATACAGTCTTTTAAAAACTGAATCCAACAATTTTTTTAATTTTAAATTTGTTAAATGTATCATTCTTGACAGTTACTTAAAGTGCTTCCTGCAGAAACTTCCTGAATTTTGCAATTTTTTGTCAAAATCTCTGCCTTTCCATGACCAACTAAATTCCCTGACTTTTCCCCTCGCTTTTCCCTGACATACAGGTTTCCGTAGACGTGCATTCTATCTGAATTTTTTAAATATGAAATCTAATATTAATCTATTTTTAAAATCTGGTATACAATATACATCTACATCTCACATTATTTATTCCCTAAAGTTCACTAGAAATCCGTTGGAGCACCTTACAATCGTTTAAATACCCTTGATATCATGAATACCCTTTTAAAATCCTTATACTAACTTTCTAAAAACCAATGAAGTTTTTGGAAAACCCTTTAGAAATTTTGAAATCTTGTTAAATTCCTTGGAATTTTTGTAAATACCCTAAAATCTATAAAATCCCTTGAAATCCATAGCTCCTACAAAAAATCTATTAACATCCCACAAGACAACTTCAAATCTGTAATTTATATATTTCAAAATTCTTTCAAAAATAATAAAATCTTAACATCCATATAAATTCCTTATAATCATATGGAATATTTTCATTTCTATGGAAATCGTATGAATCCGTCAAATATTATAAAATTCCTTGAATTTCCTTAAAATTTTGTAAATACCCTGAAAATTCTTTCAAATCTTCGAAATCTTACAAAATAATTTGTAATTATCCAAATCTTGTAAAATCCCGTATAACATCTTGAAGTCTTTAATATCTTTTCAAATTCTTTAAAAAGGGTTAAAAACTTTGAAATCCATTGAGACCCCATAAATCATAAAATGCTGCGAAATCTCTAGAAGCGTAGAAGCCCCTTGAAATTTCATTCCATTTCATTTCCTCCCTAAAAATCTATATAAATTATTTGAAACTCCCAAAAAACATCTCATATATAAAATGTGTGTATGAAGTCTTCCAAAATACCTACAGCTTCCATTTAATACTTTGAAATCCTGTAAGATATCATGAAATTTATAATATCTCTTAAAATTTCTGGAAAATCTTGGAATGCTTTGTAATCAGATGAAACTTTTTGAATTCTCTTAAAATCCTAAGAGTTTTTAAATCCGCTGAAATCCTTTAAAAATACCTTAAATCTGTTAAGGTCCTCTGAAAATTCTTGAAAAATTCGTCAATCTTTTTAAATCTGTTAAAAGTTAAAAATCATTACTTATCCCTCGAAGTCTTATAAATTCTTTTGAAATCATATGGTGAAAACCTTACAAATGGTGAAATTTCTCAAATCCGTAGAAATCCTTAAAAATTTGTTGAAATTTCATTTAATTAAATTTATTCCCTAAAGTTCTCTAGAGATCCGTTGGCATCCCTTGAAATCTTCTAAATACGTACCATTGATATCTTGATATCTTTAAACCTTTTGGAATCGGTTGACATCTCGTGAAATTTTCAGTAATCCCTTAATCTAGCGAAGAAGTTTAAAAATATGTATGTTTGAAAGCAAAGTGCAGAAATAGTTGTATTAGCGAGCAATATGAGAAAATTGTAGCATTTGTGTCAAATCAAGATATACATATTTCAAAAATATAAATACCAGTGAGTCAGAATGTAATTATGAATGTAATGTAATAATCGGTCAAGTGATAAATTTTACTTTGTAAATATCACTAGTTAGTTATAAACTATTACGCCACTCCTAAATTTGTTCTGACACATTTGCTTTGGTTGAAAGTCAGGGAGAAGCAATAGGATTGGAATTTATGATACTTTTGCCTGCCAGGAATTATGGAATCAATAAATCAGTTTCCACTTCCTTTTCTTCAAGTGAATTAAAATTGACATGTTTGGGACGTATCTATTCTGAATCAATGGAAAGCAAGAATACGTCACGCGCCCCTAAAAGATTGGGCTTTGTCAGTCACAGGCAACTACCAGTGACTCCTTGTACATTTAGGTAAAGTAAACAATGACACTGAAGATGAGCAGCTGACTGGTTTCTAATGGTTGTGAAACATCTCTTTACCAATAGGCTGAGACAAGACACTTGACAGTAATAACTTCCATTGGGTCTATTCCAAATATATGGCTGAAGACAAAGTCGCAAGGAGTTAGGCACCACAATACTGGTGGAATATTTAAGCAATATATCATTGTGATCTACTTTTACTTCTGCTACTGGCTTTCAGTTCAGTCATATCATTCGGTGCATTATTATTAAATTCAAATGTTATGAATCATCAAAATAAAATAAAATTTACTTACACAGGATGGCCACTCAAACTTTTAAAAAAATTCAAATACACTGCCATGCAAAAGTTTGGACTCACCTCTTTTTTAATGACTGATTAAGTTATCTTAATTTTGATTATGTCAGAGCTATACAATTTTTTCTTCAAAGGGTTCAATGCTCTCAAAATTCTGTATAAAATGAGCCCAGGATGAAGCCAATTTTTCTATTTTTTAAGTAGATTTTGAAGAAATAGTGTAAATTTCAATGTTTTCTTAAATGTTCAATAACTTCTGAAATAATTAACATTTTTTAATGTTCTTGGGCTGATTTTAAAGCTATGTTTCCACAGTATCGCAACAGCTTATGAGTATGAGTCTAAAAGAAAATTTAACCACACTGCAAGAACTTAAAGTTGTAACTAAAAAGTTGGAAAAATTGCAATATTCATTGTAATAAGAACAATATTTTTGTAAAATATATGAAACATATAATCATCAATTTTCTATGAAAGTCCCTCAAAATATATATTTATTTTATTTTTATTTTTAATTGCCTACACATATGTTTTCAAATTTTCCCAACTTTTTAGTTACAACTTTAAGCTCTTGCAGTGTGATTAAATTTTCTTTTAGACTTATACTCATAAACGGTTGCGATACTGTGGAAACATAGCTTTAAAATCAGCCCAAGAACATTAAAAAATGTTAATTATTTCAGAAGTTATTGAACATTTAAGAAAACATTGAAATTTACACTATTTCTTCAAAATCTACTTAAAAAATAGAAAAATTGGCTTCATCCTGGGCTCATTTTACACAGAATTTTGAGAGCATTGAACCCTTTGAAGAAAAAATTGTATAGCTCTGACATAATCAAAATTAAGATAACTTAATCAGTCATTAAAAAAGAGGTGAGTCCAAACTTTTGCAGGGCAGTGTATATATTGTAGTTTTTCCGGTCAAAAAATACTTTTTTCCCAGTTCAGTTTTAAACGTTTATAATAGTAATTAATAGATGCTATTTGCTTTATTATATAAATTTTGAAAAGAAGTAAACATTTTAAAATTAAAAACAGGGGGAAAAGGGTGATTTTTCAAGAAAATAGGGGGAATAAATTCTTTTAAATAACTTCAATTTAGGTACTATATTCTTCAGATTTCCAGTTGAAATAGATATATATATATATGTAGTGAAATCTCCAACCAAAAAAGATGAATTGTCAACCAAACAGTTGAATTTACGACCAAATAGTCGAGCAAATAGTTGAACTTGCAAATAAAAGAGATCCATTTTTAACTAAAAAGTTGAAATCTCAACCAAATAGTTGAATTTTGTAACCAAAAAGGATGAATTTACCACCAAAAAAGATAACTTTTCTACCGAAAAAGCAAAAAGGCGAATGTTTAATAAAATAGTTTAATTCTCAAGAAAATAATGAAATTTTGTACAAATAAAGGAATTTTTATCCAAAAGAAATTAATTCTTAACGCAAAATATAGTAGCACCCTTTTCAAAGAAAAATAATTAACTTTCAATGGAAAAAGATAATTTTTTGACAAAATAGTGGAATTTTCAACAAAATAATTAAATTTTTAACCAGATAGTAAAATTAGTAACTAACCGAGATAAATTCAGTTCCAAAACTATAATGGTAGACTTTTTAATTGAGAAGTGTTATCTTTTAACCAATAAAGATGACTCTTCTACCAACAGATGAATTTTCAATCCAGAAGGATGGATTTTCTATCCAAAAAGACAAATGTTCAATACAAAAATTGATTTTTTGACCAAAAGAGATGAATTCTGAACCAAAAATATAATGGAGTACTTGTTAAATAAAAATAAATCACTTTAAGCCAAAAATATGTATTTTTCTAGACAAAAAATGTAATATTAGACTTTTTAATGAAAAAGAATTCACTTTGAACCAAAAGAGATGACTTTTCAACAAACAGATTAATTTTCAATCCCAAAGGATGGATTTTCTATCCAAAAAGACGAATGTTAAATAAAAGAGTTGAATTTTCTACCAAAAGAGATGAATTCTGAACCAAAAAAAAAAAAAAAAAAACAAGAATAAAATTTCCAAATAAAAAGGAATAACTTGAAAAAACAAAATGAATTTTCAACAAAAAGAGACGATTTTTAAAGAAAATAGTTGAATTTTAGAGATAATTATCAAATTTTCTACCGGATAGTAGAACTTTAAATCAAGAGAGATGAATTCTGAACTAAAAATGTAATAACAGACTTTTTAATGAAAAGGAATTTCTTTTAACCCAAGAGGATGACTTTTCTACCAAAACATGAATTTTTAATCCAAGAGGACCAACTTTCTGTCCAAAAAGACGAATGTCCAATAAAACAGTTGCATTTTCGACCAATAGAGATGAATTTTGAACAAAAAATATAATAATGGACTTTTCAATTAAAAAGAAATAACTTTAAACCAAAAAATATGATTTTTTAGCAAAATAGCTGAATTTTCAAGAAAATTATATCAATATTTTCTAAAAAATATTAGAATTTGTAATACAAAAATGAATTCTGAATCAAAAATGTAATAGTAGACTTCTTTATGAAAAGGAATTCTTTGTAACCAAAAAAGATGATTTTTTCACCGAAAGATGAATTTTGAGTCGAAAATTTAATAATAGACTTTTTAAATAAAAAGGATTCACTTCAACCAAAAATAGTTGGATTTTCTTATTGGCTTCTGTTAATTCAGTTCTCAATTAAGCGACAAAACGGCGAAAAGGGACATTTTCTTTAGAACAGAAGAACAGAGGGAAAAAGAGGAATTCTTCAAAAAATTGTATAAGAGGGGAATAGGGGAATAGGAGAAAGAGTGTGGAATCTGTGATTTGATAAACCGCAGTGAAAATTCTGGGCAAGGAAGCAACTGATTTTATTTCAGAAAATTAGAATATAAATTGTGAAGTTCCGCGAGACAGGCTTTTCTGATCTACGGACTAAAATACATATAGATTTTTGATTTTCGATAGGAAAAAATACATTAATCTGTGCTCTGTTTGGTATAATATTATACTTTTATGTCCCCGACATGATTTTCAAATTAATTATGTACCAATAATTGGCGTTATAATTTAGGGATGCTCTTAGTGTTTTGCAAATGAATTGAAAAACTTTTTTGTGAGAAAAACTGTTTTGAAGTTGGAGAGTGCAATAAGCTCAAGCATTATATATAATATATTACACTTGTGCTTATGTCTTCAAAACAGTTTTTCTCGAAAAATGGCGTTTTAATTTATTTGCAAAACATTCAGAGTATATACCTAAATTATAACTTCATTATGAAAATTATTAGTAATTTATTATATAATATTTAGTTTGCTTATGTAATTACTATATTAAGTATCTAAAAAGAAAGTTCTTTTTCTCAAATATAAAAGGAACTTTTGTATTTCAACAATCCATAAAAAAAGTTTCAAATTCCTAAAAGTATAGTATAAAAGTAAGATTCATTTTTAATTGTAAAATCAACTTCAAATCTTCGATATTTTAACGGGGATGGTTGGCAACAGTTAGCAAAGTTTCAAACACATTTTTCGCGAAGAGCGAGACGATGCTTATTTCAAAAGCATTACAGTAAAAACAAATATGAAAAATTCCCGGTTTCCAAAAAAATGCCCGGTTGTTTCCTGGCTTTTTCCGTGCTCAAAACTCCCGGCAATTTCCAGTTTTTTCCGGTGTTCCAATCTATATAATGTTCCCAGTAGCTAACTCTTATTTCATTTTTTGAGGGCGTCGTTTCAGGTCTAATCGAATATCCACGCACTTACTAAACATATGCATCATGCATGAGACACATGAGACTACTTACGTTTTAGTGGATCTTGAAAGTGTCTCAGAGGCAAGGAGACGAAAATGTGAGGAAGCACAAGCAGGGGACAAGGTACAATTTCTGGTGTTGGATGAGTGACAGGCGTCGCGTTGAAAGCGACGAGATGTCGGATGACTTGAACATCAAGGAAGAGTAAGAGACGTCTCAGAGTACAACTTTTCCAAAACTCTCAACGTTTCCGTTTCTCTTTCTAATTTCGTATTCATTTTTGCAATTAAAAAATATTACCATCCGCCCTAAGTCCAAATTGATGAAATTTCACTAACCACTGTAGTGAAATTCTAATGATTTTGTCAGAAAAAATGAGTCAATAGGGATTAATCACCAGAAATTTTGATGTGTACCATAATTCAGAAGAAATTAAAATATTTCAAAATAATTCAAGAAAACTCAAGATAAATTCAAGGGAATTCAGAATAACCAAGTATGGTTATACCTAAAAGCATGAGCCAACCCATACAAGGCCTAGCCACGCGCAAGTAAAAAAAATTGCAGCCAATCAGCGACGATACCAGCTACACCGCCATATTGAATAAGTGTACAGCTGGCGGCTGTATTGAATGGTAACCAAGATGGCCGTGGAGCCATTTTCGAATAAATAGACATTATTGAGGTTATTGGATGCAAGGAAGAGAGATATTTTCAAAAACTACGCGTTCAACAAAATTGTCCAAAATTAGTCCATTTCATGAAGCTATAACTTTTTACCTTTTACAGTTGGAATATTGTTTTTTATCTGTACAGGTCAATTGATTTCACATGAATTCACATGAAGTAACATGAATTCACTAGAATTTGAGTTTTGTCCTGCCTATTATTCATTTGTATAAAGCTTTCAATTGAAAATAGCTGATCAATCGATTCATTTAACTCCCAATTTTTCGAATGACTCTCAGTCACTGAAATTCGAGGACACGTATCCCTTGAAGAACATATATTTACCATATTCAGAGCTGAATTTCCATTCTATCTAAGAAGGAGCATATTTCAAAAAGCCAATAAAAGTATATAGGCTGACATAAATTCCTAATGTGAGCCTATTAAATAACAAAACGCCATAACTCCCCGTCCCTTCGAGCCTCAGTATTGTTCACTTCTCCGTAAAAGTCAAGTAGAAAAATCATAGTTCCGGCTCCCTTCTTTGGTTATTCCACGAAGTAGTAGTATAGGCGTCGTCTTTGGTGCGGACGTTTAAAATAGTCGAATGAGCAAAAAAAAAAAAAGGGAGGAGAAAAATAAATCGTCGCAAAGTCCGGCGCGTAATTCGAGCCAGCGAAACGTTTACAAATTTCATGGCGGAGAGTTGGTTGGAGTTTTGGATCGTTAACGGGACGAGAACGATTTGTGCGATTTAGTGTCAGCAATAAGGATCTGGAAGGTTGGGGTCAGCAGGTCGAAAGTAGGAATTGCCTTTGCCAAGGACCCTAATTCAGGTCAATCGTGGTCTCTTTGCAATTTGCAACGGTCGCCGCAAGCGTACCCATCACGAACGAAGCGGAAACTCAAATTCTCTGTAATTATAGCTTTCCGAGTGGAATGGTAAAGTCGGATATCTGGCACCTCCATTTGTCTTGCACTCGACTGACAGATCGCATAATACGGAGGCACGTAGTACAACTGTACAGCACCTTCGTGGTAGGCATGAACTGCAGCGGACGTCGTTTACTCCTTTTTGCGAGAGTCAACGAGACTCACGATCCTTATCGCCAACTCCTTCTCCGGTCTTTTAGTATTTCACTGCAAGTACCATAATTTAACGTATAAGGACCTTTATGTGAGGCTGTGCCTCTGCTACTGCTGCTGCTGTGCGCATACTTATGTCGCTCTTCCCGTTTAGTGTTTATTCCTTTCTTTAAGGCTACCCTTCAAACTCGGCACGAACGCGACAAAATGACAACCTCGACAAGGGACGCATATATTGCAAAATTATCGTATCCAAAAACATTACTGCCAATTTGAAGACACTTGCAGCTTAAAACCTGAATAATAGAAAGCCGTCCAGTAGTACATGGCGAGCCTTAACATTAGTTAAGCCAAAGGTCCTTTACAGAGTGCATTTTCTTGTAGATTTTGAATCTGGGTAGTTTTCTGAACTTAAGTCCTCGACAGTTTAGTGATGTGGGGTCCGCGAGACTGAGAGAGGCAGTGCTCAGTCAAGCGTGACAAATAGCATAAGGGCAGTAATTTCAGCGCATTAGTTACGTCAGCTGTTAGCACTTCGACCAAATCCAACAGAAATGGTTCATGCGGCCCTGACTATTTACGTTTGGATTGTCTGGATTTATGTTGAAGACCACTGCAAGTTATGCCCAAACCCCTACTTAATTCCGAGCTCCAGTGTTTTTGAAAATAAAATCAAAATCTACCGCACAGCACAGTCGGTATAAATATGGAATTATGTATTGCCCTTTTAGCTCTACTTAATATATTTTTACTTCTGATAGTGGGCCCTGCTTTACCGATAACCTTCTTACTCTAGCTTATACGCCTCTCTAACTCCTTATCTATCTTTCCGTCAGTAGTGAAAAGGCTACAAAGATATACGTACTTATCAACTTGTTCTATTATCTCATCATTTAGGACAATGTTGGACATTTTTTCCTTCAAAAACCATAGTTTTTGTTTTATTGGCGTCAATTTTGAGGCATATGTTATTAAGTATTCAGTTTGTACAACATTCTTAGCAAGTCTTCGATTAACTCTGCCATGACAACCTTATCATCTGCGAAAGCATCACCTAACGCATCCTTGTCTAACACTTTGCATAATATTGAACTAATCACTCAGTTTTCCATTAACCCTTACACTCGCTTCAATTTTCATTATGCTAATAATCACACTTGAAATGAAATAACTAAAATTTCAATTCCATTACCTGAAAAATAGATTTTCTGAAGAAGGGTTCAATGAATACTTTTGATTTTTATTGCAAAATACTAAGGAAACTGCCCAGATTCAAAATATACAAAAAAAGTTACAGTACAAGGGCCTCTGGATTAAATCACATTACGGCCCATTGTGTATATGATAATTGCTTTTTTATGTTGACTATATAATAAAATTATTTGCACAAATGCATTTTTATTTACTAAAATGCTCATCATTTTTTCTTCAAAGAAAGTACACAATTATTTTGGTTAAAATTTTTTGGTAATATACATTATATATCTCGGGCGTTCCGTTATATTTGTAAACGACTGCTTCATATTGAACAGAATTATTTCTGAAATATCGAATTTTTGCGCTTTTCACGAAAACAAAGAAAAGTAAAAAAAATGGTTGGATACATTTTTCACATTTAGAAGAGTTTTACAAAAAATACATCTTACTCTTCGATGATAGCTTGCACCTTGCGCACCGCTGACGAGAGAAAGTCAAAAATTATATTAAAAAAAAAATTCTTGTACTCAAAAATGGTTCAGCCCACATAAAACTGATAGGATGCCTTTTTATATCAGCAGAAACTTTGTTGAAATATAGAAAAAATAAAAAAGGTGTTTTTTTTAAAATAATATTTTCACATTTTCAAAATTCGTTGAAAAAATGAAGAACATTTTCTCGAAAGCCGCACCTTTTTATTTATTTTTTCCACATTTGTTTGGGGCCATTCACAAAATACGTGATACATTTTTCAGGAAGTTTATATCCCTCACCCTCCTTCGTGATGCTTTTTCCATTGCACTTAACATGGAGAATGATACTTAGACAGACCTCCCCCCCCCTCCTTTATGTATCACGTATTTTGTGAATTACCCCTTTTACAGTTTATGCTAATAATATAAGCATTTTTTGTTGTAAACGGTGTAAGATATCACAAAAGAGCTGGAGGTATTTTTTGTAAAACTTTTCTAGATGTGTAAATTTTTATGTAAACATTTTTTTGTACCTTTAGCCATTTTTCTAAATTTTTGAATTTTTCGTAATTAATTGGAAGAGCAAGAGTTCCCACGTCACAAAAATCCCAAATGATTGTAAACAATTTTAAAAATAATTTATGGTACACTGTTATAATTATTATTGTAAAATAGTTATTGGTGGATTTGCCTTTAAGGTAAAAAAAATTAAATTTCTTAATAACTGAACCAAATGTTTCGGCACACAATAACTATTTTACAATTTTCTTCTGGAGGGTCAATATAATTCCCGATTTATTATAATTATTATTGGTCATCCCATAACTATGCCTTGTGAAATCCTTTTAACGTCCATACAAAAAGTTAAGCCGACGATGAATAAAAAGGAATAAAACTTTTCAATTTATACGCATTTAAATTGCCAAAAATGACTGATTGATTCTCAAGTGTGAAAATTGAATAGAAGCTTAGCTCCAAAAGTTAATTAACGTGCCGTCTCAGTTCAAAATACATTAGGATAAGCCCATTGTTATGCTTATCTTGAGATGAAATCTTGATGTGTGATTTCGGCTTTTTTTCCGGTGAGAACATATTACCATGTTAACCCTAGCGGCAACAAGTTCCGTGAACTCTGAGCTTGAAATGAATTCACTTGGTACTCGTATCATGGTAGCCTTTAGAATGGACGTCCGTGCCAGTGAAAAGCAGCTTTATGTAGTCGGCGATACCATTCAATGGGTGATATTTGCATGAAAACAGTCGTGGCGCATTATTGTCCTGTAACGTCCGGTTTTCATATAAGCGCCGATCATTAGAGTACCAGATTCCTTTCGGATAAGGCGACTAAATCTCGGATCCCCATTGAAAACTTGTGGATTTCACATGTTTGATGCGTGAAATTAATAATCCCTCAAAACAAACAGGAAGGAAAAAATTTGGACGAATCAACACAATTTTTCATGGCTACATTCATTTTGAATCAATCAAATGCAGTCAACCATCCGATTTGTTTAAACAAACCAAATTTTTTGACTGACTGAGAATCAAAAATAGTGAAGACCTAAAATTGTAAACTGTATGACCCATGTAGTATTTTCAAAAGACCAAGTGATTAACGCAAGAGGTAGTTACTTATTTCTCATTAAATTTATGGTTCAAGTTTTTTTTTTGACAAAGTACATCATTGTAGTGTATCTAGTTGAAAGTAAAATTACAGCTGCAAAATAATAATATATGACATGCGGGCGGTCTTTTGCTAATTGTCTAAGGACTACAGGACACGCGTCACTTGCAATGCTAAGAGGGTATCAAATGGGCGGTGCACCCACGCAGGTGAAGAGGGCGCAGGTGATTATTTAGTATGCTTCTCGGCGAGATAGCCTGAAATTGACGTGTTTCGAAATAGATAGTTGCTTCACATATCACAGGTGCAAGAGACTCATGCTTTTTTCATATTCAGATAACGTCCGCGAGAATCGCTGGAACGATCGCACTCGCTCCATTCATTGTTCAAGTCCCTCATGCCGACAGGAAGTCCACGACTTGCTTTTTTGTTTAGCTCTCTCTTTATTAGCGTATTTCCGCTTTAAAACAATTGTACTTTCGTTCGTCATTTTCATTCCAGAGACAGCGACAGACAGCGAAAGATAACGAAACCGCAGATTACTGCTGTTTCCTCTAAAAAAAAAAATAATTTTCGACTACTGAAAATGAACCAGAATTGTATCCAACCATTCCTTGGGTTCTTGACTCTGAAAAAATATTTGCTAATCCTTACTGACCATCTGTTTCCATTTGCCCTTTTCTGAGAGTCGTCCAAATACTCCAAATATAATCTACATTTTTCTGTAGCAACAGTTGCTTTAGCATAACAGTTCCACCTCAGAATCTGCTTAGCAGAGGATTATTTTCCTCATACAAATCTAAGCCAGCAGATTATTTTAAAGTCCCCCACTTCAGTTAAACCACTTCTAAGATTGGCACCTTGTCCTGAAAAGTGGAATCTATAAGCAGAGGCTGTAAAGGATTTACTCCGGTTTAATATTTTCCAGGATGTCGATCTCTGCAGTATAACACTGTAACCAGTGTAGCCAAACTGTGCAGCTTATTAGTGAATGCGATCATCCGCAACACGTGGTAGAGGATGAAGGATGATGGACTCACGCTGTTTAAACATGAAACGAAGACAGACCATACTGGGTAAAAGTTGGCAACGGATCCCACCGGGGGGTGTGCAGATTCGAAAGATCGGTGTGCGGCCCTGGTTTATGTCAGAATAGGGTGACGGTCGTCCTTTGCAGTCGACCCGGTTAGGTGAGAGTGCCGCGGCGGAGTGACAGGCCGACTGAGTGAGAATGACACGCTCGTTTCCATTTGAGCAATTTCGCAGCATGTCCCGACGTCGACGCGCCATGGCCACGGTTGTCTTCCCCGTGGTAGAGAAGAAGGTCGGTGAAATGCCAGGAACAAAGGAGAGGACGAGGTGAGGAGGACGACTACGACGAAAACCAAGGCCCGCGGGGTGTACAAGCTGTCACCTGCATTGTTGCTCCTATCTTCTATAACTCTGTCTCCTTGCCCGTTGCTTACTCCCCACGGGACACAATGGCCACCGGCACCACCACGCCTCGGCCCAGCATGGCTAATCACCCTCGGGTGGACATCTGCTATTGAGACGTTTAATTAACTCCATTGTGAACCTCTTTGTAGTTTCAACTACCGGCACACTTTGCTTCGAAGATATTGTCCAGAGCTGGTGTTTCAATTCCTAAACAGTCCACCTTTGACATCTATCCTCACCAACATTCTAATTTCAGTCACTTATTTTTACATTAAGCGAATCCACGTTTATGTTCTTTATCAGATAATTTGAGGTATCTAGTATATTGTACGCCAACGGCGATACCACGCTGAAAACCCCAGTTGCCGTAAGATCACTGAAGTTAAGCAGCGTTGGGCACGGTTAGTACTTGGATGGGTGCCCGTTCGGGAATACTGCGTGGTGTTGGCCCGTCGTGGATGTGGTGGACCCACACTGGTAGAGTTTATCCACCTAGAAACACTACCCGAATCGGGTAGTGAGGCAATGAACTTTCGAGTTCGAACTGCTAATCAATTTTAGTATATTGTATTTTCTGTTAGGCAAAACTCTGGATGAAGCACTGTCCCCAGAATGTAGCCCCTACGCCTCTTCGCATGCCTCGACTAGTCCGAATTATTGGCTCGGAAAGTCGGCTCTAGAAGAAATAGTTTGTTTCCACTGACGTCGATTGACCGAACCAATAGTGTTGCACTTCGCGAAACATGCGCAGCTTGTATAGGGCTACAGCTTGTGGAGTACTGGGATGGGGGCTTGATGTGGCTCTGGTCAGTTTCCCTTACCTCTCTGGATTAGTGTACAATAGGACTTGAGGAACCGACAAAGAATCGAACAGATGCATGTGCATTAGGGTGGCCCAAAAATGCATGGCAAATTTTTTTTTTCATGCTAGATGGCAACGATCCCTCCCATTTTGTTCCAAATCCCAAAAAAGAAAATCCCTAATTTTTGTTTTTCCGTTTTTTTTATTTTAACTGCTGCCTGTTTTGACTTGAAGTTTTCCATGTAAAATTCATGGGGAAAAATCACTTTTTTCAGTTTTTGAAATAATTTTTTAGGGTTTGAAAAAATGTGACGGGAAAGTATAGGGGCTTGTAGAGAATTATCCAGCGAAGAATTGCATGTATCGGACATATGGGTTTGATACCCCTGACACACCTCCACGAGTCCCTGAAAACTACCCTCAAAACTAAAAATATCAATTCTCCATAAAAGCGACTTTTGGGCACTCTATTCTGGTCTTTTCTTCACCTTAAATTATTTATATTGGTCTAGTGGAATATTTATCAACATTGCGTAATTAATTTTCAATTATTTAAACAAAAATAAAAATAAAAACAATAATAATTTATTGATTTTTAAATATTTAAACAAATGGAACAGGTGTAAAATTATACACAGGTGCAAGGGTTTCTACTAATGATAAGCCCACAGGTATACTCGGAAGTGTCGGTGATGTCTCTTAGGAGAAATATTTTTCAAATACGTTTCAAAACTTATTCAAATATTATATGTTCCTGTTAAGAATTAGGACTTAATTGTTGAAACAATGAAGAAAAAATTGCAAATTTTGTTGAAAAATGATTGTTTAAACAAATTAAAGGTTGTTGAAAATCAATAATAATTTATTTTTTATAGAATTGCAAAATATTTTTTAATAGATTTATGTCATTAAAGACAATAAACTGCCAGTTTGACGAATTTTTAGACAAAAAACCCTTATTTCTTAAAAAAAACAAGTGTTCAAGAAAAATTATTCAAACAAATGGAATTTATTTAAAACTTTTCAAAAGATCAACAAATGTTGATAAACATTCCACTAAAGAAATTATAATGAACTTTAATAAAAAAAAATTCTAAAAGGAAATTATTTAAACAAGCTCCATTTGTTTAAATAACTAAAAATTCATAAATTATTGTTTATAAATATTCCACGAGACCTACAGTAACAATTTTTAGGAAAAAAACCAATTTTCGAAAAAAATGTTTAACAAATTCCATTTGTTTGAATAATTGCAAATTAATCAAGCAATGTTAATAAATATTCCACTTGACCAATATAAATAATTTCAGGTAAAAAAAGATGAGAATACAGCGCTCAAATTATCGTTTTTATGAGGAATTAATATTTATGGTTTTAAGGGTAGTTCGATACATGAAATTCTTCGTTCAATAATTCTCTACAAGCCTCCATACTTGCCCGTCACATTTTTTCAAACCCTAAAAAATTATTTCAAAAACTGAAAAAAAGTGATGCATGCATTTTACATGGGAAACATCAAGTAAAAACCGGCAGCAGTTAAAATCGAAACAACGAAAAAACAAAAATTAGGTATTTTTTTTACGGATTTGGAACAAAATGGGGGGGGGGGGCCTTTGCACTCTAAGAAAAAAATGTGTTTTCGAGCCACCCTAATGCGCATCTATTGCCAACTGTTTTTTTACTAAAGGGATGTCATGTAAAAATTAATTGCCGAATGAAATTGAACTTTAATGCATTTTAACAGTTCGCAATAGCCCTACATTTTCACATTTTGCAGTGAAACATTTTTATATTTTGAAAGTACAAAATATGAAACTGTTCATTTGAAACATTTTCGATTTCTAAATTTCTAATAAGCTCTTTTATTTCTTTGCTATTGTATACTTTCTCAATGTTATTCTAATTAAAAATGATCATAAATTGCTTCTTTAATATCACATAAAAGTATACATGTTTCAAAAGAACGAATTGTTTCGAAAAGATAGATTTAACTCTATATTTCGAATTTCTGGTTTTATACTTATAAATACATCAAGCTTCAAAGTATGTTAAGTTACTCAATCTTTAGTCGAGAAATTATTTAAAGTTGAAGAATTCAATATTTTAATCGTTCAATTACATGAGCTTTAACATTATTATTAATGCTCGATTTTGACGGCTTTCAAATTTTAATTGTTCAATATTTAGTCGCAATAACATCTCTTCTCCAAATTGAGACAGATTGGTAACCGTTTTTCAATTACGACGACAAAAAGTATCGAGGGGACATTGGAGTTGAAACAACTTCCAATGAGAAATTTGTTCTGATTTATTTCTTAAAAAGTAATTTAATTTAGAGCATACATTTTTTCAGTTTTTCCTGCTTATTATTGGAACTAATTAAAAATTTAAAAATGTCTGTTTAACTAGACTAGATGTTTGGACAATACTTTTACCCGTTTTCGCGTGCTCGGCAAGTTATTGAATCAGGACGCTCAATTGCGCCTTTTTGAGGGCAAAAAATTTGAAATTGTTATTTAAAATTTTTTTTTAAATAGTCAATGTATTCTATGAAATCGTAATTTAAAATTCTAAGGGGTTCAAATTTGGAACTGCTTGTTCATGAATCGCATGAAATTTATAATCTCTAATGCTTTAGATTGAAAATTTTTGTATTGTAAGCCCATGAAGTTTAAAATTATTCGTGTAGGCCTCTCAACAGGACTTATATTTTTATAAAATAATAATTACGTTTTTAATTCTAATCAGGTGTTCAGATTACTAAAATATTGTTCTTTTTTTTTCTTTTGAATTAAAAGAAAAACATTTTCTTTGAATGAGGAATCGATAGAAGAGTTCTTCTGTAGTTTATAAGCCTTATTTTTAGCTCTTTCGAATCACTGTTAAATTTGACAGGCGTCAAAAACGTTTTTGTGTGAAGCTATGGGAAACGTTGATCCGAAGAAACCTCAGATTCAAAAGAACTGTCGAGTGCAATGATTTGGCACGGTAAAGTTCGCGGTTGACAAATATTTTGTCACCGTCGGTTCCACAGTAAATTCCTTTTCTTCGCTGTTTCCACCTCTATGGGCACTTACAGCCACCGTAAAATTAAATTGGCCACCTTTCGAGCAATGCTTAGTCACTCCACGTCCGAAGATGACTTCGAAGACTCAAGATTACCTTTTCAAAATCGTATATCATGGCGCAAATTATAACCAGGAAGTTAACGTCGTAGCCATAAACATTATTTATTAGGAATATGATAAATGTTCCTTTTGGTGTAACTTAGAACAGAACTGATTATAAAGATTCAGAAGCATGTATAATTATTATTATTTAAAAAAAAATCTTGATATACTTGTCAATTTTTTATTCTTCAGGTGGGCAGGAAAACAGTTTTTGAAGCCTTGTATTTATTGAGAAATCTTTTTGTAACGTTTATTATCGGCTTGGTTAAAAGCTTATTTATAAATTACAAGGATGTCAGTTATTTTTCTTTATGTATACAAGCACAAGTAATTATAAAATGTCAATCACTTAAAATATAAATTTTGCGAGCATTTCTACCCACTTATTATTTATAAAAAGAAGGGAATAGCATTAATTTCTACGAGATTTATCAAAGCTGTCAAAGTAAGTAAAGATCTTGATAACAGATTTGAGCTCTCCATTATAATTTAGTATCATAAACGCGAGTCACTTATTAGTTTTCTTGATGGATTGCCATGTTTACAGATATTTCTTGATAAACGTTAAATAACATACTCGAGAATATTGTAAATCTATAATTATTTCGTAATAACAAATGTGCAAGGTAATACATATGTTTATAGCGTAGACGTCTCAATCTGTGTCAAGGATAACAGAGCTGCTTAATTCTCATAAAAGTGACATATTTTTAATCTCAAGCAATACAAGATTAATTTATCATGACAGATTTCAGCCGAAAATATTTTCCACGCTTTTAGTCTAAGATTAGATACTTGATTGATTAATTGTGAACATTTTTAAGTTCAATGCCAGTTTACATGTGATTTTTAATGTAACCTACTGTTTCTTATTGGGTCATATCAATATAGATTCATGGAAGATATTGATTGGAGGGTTTGGGGTAATGGTATCCCGTGAAAGCGGGACGAGTTTTTTGCTGGGATGTAGTATCATCGGATAAGAAATCATGAGATTGGACATCGTGAGACGGGGCATCATGAGATGGGATATCATGAGGTGGAACATCATGAGATGGGACATCGTGAGACTCGTCATCGGGAGACGGGACATCATGAGATGGGACATCGTGAGACGCGACATCGGAAGATGGGACATTATGAGATGGAATATCATGAGATGGAATATCATGAATTGGAACAACATGAGATTGGACATCATGAGATGGAACAACATGAGATGGAACATCATGAGAAGGAACATCTTGAGAATGAACATCATGCGAAAGAATATCTTTTGATTGAAGGTTTTGGGAAGGAATATTATTTGCAACGATTTCTGGGTTTAATGTTTTTACTGAAACAGTAGGTTTAAATGCCTCTGATGGTTGATATGATTTAGTAGAAAAGCTAGCTCCGTAAGAGCTAGGCAAAATGTTGGCTCTTTGAACATTTTGAAACAATTCAGATCTGAATTTTAAAGGAAGATCAGATTGGTACGTATTAGCTAAAACATTTGCCGTTTTGAGATTTGGAGACTCTTGTGGTGCGAATTTAAAAGAAAAATCGCTACTATGTGAACTCGACAAACCATTCGCGGTTTGAACATTTGGAGATTCAAGAGGTGCGAATTTTACAGACAAATCACTATCATACGAATTTTGCAACACACTGGTAGTTTTAACATTTGGATATATCTGAGGTACAAATTTAAAGGCAAAATCATTACCATACGTACGGGATAAAACATTGGACGTTTGAACATTTGGAGATGCCTGAGGTGCTAATTTAATAAAAAGATCAGTATCGAAAGTCTTAGGGAAAACACTGGCCGTTTTTACATTACGATCTGATAATAGTTGCTGCGTCTGCATATTTGAAAAAGAATAAGGAGTTAATAGATTAGAAGAAACCTGTGGAGCTTGCGCCTTTGCAGTTGCTTGCGAAGGAGTGTATTGTTGCAAATTTTGAGGTCCGAAGGTTTGCACAGGAACACTCGGTTCGAATAATTGCGTGATAAAAGCAGATGCCTTGTCATCAGCTGATCTATGGGTACTTTGTGAAGTATAAGGTTGCAGATTTGGAGCTGAAAATTCCGTATTTACATGAGGAGAAGCACTTGATTTGAATGCACTTGATACGTCTTGTTTTACTTGATCACTTGAAAATGGTGGAGCCAGTGTCGTGGAAGTGAGGCCAGTTCCGTATTCGTTCGAAGATGCTGGACTCACATCTACACTGGAGTAGCCAGAAAGTGCGTAATTGTTTCCACTACGCAGATGTTCAGATGCTGGTAGAATATAGACAACATCAGATTCTCGATTTTCAGATACTGCTGATTGCAGGTCGTCCAATTGTGATTTAAGACCCGTAACGAGTGACCACTTGATTCCTTTGAAGTAAGATGATGGAACTCGGACCGCAGCTTGAGGTTCAGCAATACTTAGTGTACAGAGAGTACATAGTGTCAGTGAGAGAACTAAAGTTTGCATTTTGTACCAACAAAGCTGTAACTTGAACTTTTATTCGCAAACTGAACTGTGCTACTTTCGAGAAACGAACTAGATCTGATGATCGGCAGACCGTCTGAACTATATATATATCCAGGATGCACCTAATAGAAAGGGGGATAAGATGGTCCGGATTTCATTTTTTGTCTATTCTGCATAAATTTTGGTAACATAACAAGGATCACTATTTCACGAGCTCCAAAATAGCATCCAAACAGTCCTTTTGCTCTCTAAAGAGACAGGTCAGTGTCGTAATATATTTATTGATCTAGAAATATATATATTCGATATCTGGAATTCGAAACAGTCTGGACGTCATCGTAGGATATAAGTCAAGATTAGATATTTTGCAATGGAACCTGTGACATTTTGCTAAAACTGCGCCATTTAGATGAATTTATATCCTTATTGAGATCCAGCTGTAGCAGATAATGAAGAGCGGACTAATTAGCTATAGGTGTGAATATCCAGGATGTCAGATCGGAGAATAAAATTAATACTTGATATGTCAATATATTATAATTATTGATGACTTGATTCAGCCACCAAAAACTAACTTATTCGTTTGCGCACCTGAGTATTTTGAACAAAAATCGCGGGCATATTCTGCGGATTCAGCTTTGTAACTATAATCTGTAGATGGCTTCCAGGCAGTAAGTTTCGGTGATACTTGAGTTTTTTGCATATTTTTACTACCAATGTCTTTGAAAAACCCATTACCTTTATCATCAAGAACATGATCTTTTTTTGATGATTCTGTATAATAGTTATTTTCCGAATAGATTTTTGAAAAAAAGTGTATTGTTAATCCTAAATGATAGTTGGTAATATAATTGTTCAAAAGATGGTATTTTCCGAATCGCATTAAACCTGGTCCACGGACATAAAGATTATCAAAATGATTGTACATCATAGTTACTCGTGGATAATTATTGTATATTCCAACAACGGATTCATCACTATGCGGATGACCAAATATCAAGCCATACCTATGGTTCATGAACTTAGAATTACTAATTGTGATAAAATCAACTTTTTCAGCAATTTTTAGCAATTTACCTAAATCATCGTTATCTACTTTGCGACCATCAAAGGTACAATGATCAATCCAGTATCTCTCACCATTTTGTATAATCAACTGCGTGTCACCATTATCTACATTTTTAGTACTGTGTTTGAAGACAAGATTTTGAAAAATAACGTTCCTTGATCTGGGTCGTGTAATTAGATAAACATTGTCAAGAACATTTCCCTTCCAAGAGCCAATTATAGTTTTGTTTGCCCCAACTCTAATTTCGGTTTTTTCACATACAGTAATATTTTTAACAAGAACTAAAATTCGCGGTTTTACATCAGCAACCTGTTTCTGTAATTCTTTCAAAGTCTTGATCTTAACTACAGGTCCACCTGTACCCCCAGTCGTGCATCCTTTGCTTGCAAAACCCATCATGCCTTTTGTTCCTGTATCTGGATAGATTTCATTTCCAGCAGCAAGACCAGCAATGGATGCCTGCAAAAAAATGTGAAAAGGTATTTTTTTTGTGATTGCTTGTATTTGTATTATTATCTAGAGCAACAAAAAGAAATTTAATTGTTAATGAATGAACTAAAAGATTTGAACTGTTATCTTTGAAAATTATAACAACGAAAATCAATCAAATTTTGAATACCTAATTTTTTCAGAGCAGTTTATTCAGTTTATTGCAAAAAATATGTATGGTTCTTCCGATTCAAATTCTATGTGATCTTAATTTTTCTCATTGTTTATTTTGGCATATATTTCCTTCAAGAAGAGTAAAAGTTTAGAGAAAAAACGAAAGATAAAAATTTACATTGATTTCATCTGCAAGATTCGATGCAACAAAATTAACATGCCGGTTAAAATTTACACGAATAGAAGATAATTTCCCATTTTTAACATTGCGTCGATAATCTTTAACCTCACTTTTATTCGAAAAGTAGCGAGAGTTACGACGCTAGCGCTACCTACCGACGTTTAACTTAATTAAATTTGAGCAAAATGGCAGTTTCCAGCTGTCAGTTGCTTTTTGCTATGTAGGATAAAATAGTTTCAGTTCGTTTATAATAGTCTAATATATTTGAGAGTTGATTTATAAGCAAGAACAATATTTCATTTGTGTTTTCTGTTACTGATTTAATGTTCTACCCAAATTTGCTCATTCGAGCGTGACTCTGCAGTACATTTTAGCATTTGTTTTTTCTGTATAATTGTCTGAAATTATTGAAAGAAATTTCTAACAAATGAATAGTGATGAATAGGGATAACTCGAGCCCTCGCATTTCGAACAGAGGCGGCTAAAATTCAAGGCCTTGAGAACTCAAAGCCTTGAAAAGCAAGGCTCTGTCTTGGAGGCTTGAGTTTTCTCTTGTAGATGTGCATCTTTCCTTCACTGAACCGACCGCCTGGAAAGGGCGAATAAATTAAAGCTCTCATAGGATGATTGTGGATGCAAGTAATTAATAAATCCCAATGTAACACTAGTAGTTAAATACTTTATTGAAATATTTGAGAAGTAATTTGTAATAAAAAATTGTAATGTGTAATGATTCAGCATTTTTAATTTGTTATATAAAGGAGGGTTGAGATGTTGGAATGGTACATTTACTTGAAATAAATCAAATTAACATTACCGACAGGAAGTTTGGGTACATTTTTTTCAAATTTTTTTTTCTACTTCAAAAGCAAATAGCTGTGCAGAAACTTAATCTGCGACTTTGTAATCAAAATCATTTGAAAGATTATAAAATTTCGCGTCGAATTCACCTAAGATGACATTATGCAATTGCTCCGTATTTATGTCAAATATTTCCCGGTTACAATATTAATTTTTGGAAACCGAAAGTCCGAGATTCTCCGCTAACCTTCATTTGTTTACAATGTGTAACTTCTGATTCAATTATATGTATATACAATGCAATTTGAAGGAATCTGAAGTTGCACCTTATAAAAAATGAAGGTTAATGACGAATGTCGGACTTTTGTCTCCCAAAAATTTATATTATACAAGTAAACATTTTTTATAAATAGTCAGCAATTACATAATATTCAATCATGTTCTTGGTTTAAATTTAAGGACTAGGGTTTCATTAAAATAAATTCAAACCATGCGAATTCTACGTTAAATTTTAAAATCTTTTAGAAGCAAATTCAGATGTAAATAACCTAAAAAAAGTAAATAAATAATAAATGAAGATGATTTAAAAAATTACATTGGAGTAAAGTAAGGTAAATAATAAATTACATTTTTATTTCAACTGAACAAGCATTCAGAAAGGTTATTTATTAAAAAAGGATAACGATTACATAAAAAACGCAGATTTATTGACTGGTGTTTAACTATTTATTAGAAAATTTCTATCAGTACTTTTCTAAGATTCCGCAGAATTTGATAGTATTTTAAATCGCAAAATAGCTTTCTTTTTCGAAAAACCCAAAATTTGTTCTTTAAAACTCTATAACTTTTGACGTCATTGAGACATTTATCGTTCTCTTTTTGATTCTAATGACATTTATTATCTTTTTTCGTAATCCGCCTCAAAATTTGAAAAAGGTTTAAAATGAACAAAGCGGCGGCAGCGGGTTTTCTGAAAAAATTAAAAGTCGATTTTCTCAAAAAACCTTCCCTTATATTTTTTGCCAATTTTTGTTTGAATTTTTGCGTGTTAAAAAAAGTTACAAAGAACATATCTTGTGAGTCTTATGCGGGCTAAATAACTTTTGTGGTTAGGAAAATTTTGTTTCATTACAATCGAATTTCCTACTTTTCCTCGCAAGCAATGACAGACCCGAAAAAGTGTTCAGACAAAAGTTTGCATGTCTAAAAAAGTTCTATAAAAAAAACTTGTTTTTTTCCGCGATATCTTTCATCGTTTACGAGAAAAATAAAAAAATTACATTGTTAGGAAAAAAAATTATCCCGGCCGCAAAAATAGTTTAGCCCGCACAAGGCTAATAGGATGTCTTTCTCTTATTGAGAGGAACTTTTCAAAAATATTTGGAAGAATAAAAAAAGTATGGTGTTCCAAAAAATATGTTTTTTATGTTTTCAAAATTTGAAGAAAAAAGTAAAAAAGATTTTCTGGAAAACACTGATCCCGTGCAGAAATTGCCCAATTTGCCCCTTATTCCGGATGCGGCCCTGATCAGGCTCTCCGTACGCGGCCCTTAGCAAGGGAAATCATATGGATCGGAGCCGTACCTGATCAGGTTAAAATAAGCGCCATCTCCTTTACAAAATGGAGTAGTATACTCATGAGAATGTTTACATGATTCGAGTCTTGAATTTGTGACATACGCAAAGTGAGTTTTTATTTTCCAATTTGTGTTTGTGGACTCTTCATGTCAGTGATATTTTTCTTCTTTATAATTTTGTAGTGTTCTGTAATTAAGGTATGTATATATTGTGTAAATCAATATGCTCAACCAATCAAAGAACCATAACCTGACTTTTCTAACCTCACTTTTTTAGCGTCTGTTCCTCCAGCATTTTTCAAAGTGTCATAACTTCACCTTTTCAACGTCTGTTTGAAGCACTATAAAACAATTTTCTTATAATTTAACAATTTAAAACTTTTTTTAACTAAATGTACTTGAAGCTTGTGTAACATTCAATGTGACGCGTTCACAAACTCTGCGATATTTCGGCAGTACCGCGGCCCACGCTGTGAGAAATTCAGATGAATTTTACGAATAGTCAGTTACAAATTTATTTTTTGATTTAATCATTGTTATAAAATTGTTAAATACACCATTGATAGTGAAATTCCTGCTTTCAATTTTGGTAATTTTAGTCACCTTTTCCAATATAGTTAAATCACAGGACATTTTTTGACAGTGCACGCAATATTATGCCCTTTATAGTAGCAAATTTACGAATCCATTACGGGTTTCTAACCTTTAAAACAGTACTTTCCCTACTTTTAAGATTGTAAATACCTGCACCGAGTTCAGTAATTTCACATTTATAATTTGTACTTTTTATTGTATTTTTTACAGTGCGAGTTTTTTTGAAATTATCGTTACCTCACTTTTTCAGGGTCACTTCTGTTTTTGACTAACAAATTTTTTTTCCAGCAAAAGAAAATGAACGTGGAAGTCATTCGTCCGTTTCAGCTCGTCGAGTTTGTCAAAAGAGGCCACAAAAAGGAAAGAACAGTTGATATCGTGACAAGTCGATGGATAAGGTATGTGATATCTTGAAATTTTTGTGAAATTTTTTAGAATCTTTCAAAGTTTTATCAATATCTTTGAAATGTTTGTGAACTAATGAGAAATATTTTAAAAACTTTATGAATTCTCGAAATATTTGTGAAATCTTTCTGAAATCTGTTGTATTTATTTGAAAACAATGAAAATATTTGAAATCTTTGTTCAATCTTCAAATAGTTTCAAATCTTTGTGAATTCCTTGAAAAAGTAGAAAATTCGATTGAATGAAAAAAAATCTCCTGGCCACAAAGGCTATTAAGCCCGCATAAAACTCACAAGATATCTTTTTTATCAAAGTACAAATTAAAAAAAAAAATTGGCAACAAATATAACGGTAGAATTTTTGAGAAAATCGACTTATATATTTTTCAGAAAAACCACTCCAATTTTGTTAATTTTAAACCTTTTTAAAAATTTCTAGCGGATTACGAAAAGTAACAATAAATTCTATTATAATCAAGAAGAAAACGATAAAGGGCTAAGATAGGTCAAAAGTTATAGAGGTTTAAAGAAAAAATTTAGGGTTTTTTTTTAAATAAAACAAAAAATTCAAATATGCATTACACCCTAGAAAATTTTTTCTTGCAAATCGGAAAAATATGTATTGCTTAATTTGCCCTAAAAAACATTTCGTGCCCGAGAGTTTATGCGACTTCAAATGAAGAACTAAATAGAACCTGTATTATTTTAAGTGGAGTCGGTCTCTGTTTCTTACGTTATGCGTATTCAATTTTTAAACTTGAAAACTTGTAGATTTTGAATATTATATTTACATATCGCTAATGGAAAAATGTAAAAAAAATTGCATTCGTACTTTCGGCCAGCTTACAGACGAACCCTTTGCTGAAAAGGGTCAGGAAGGTTGGAGCCTCAGATTACGGGATTTTCAATCGATCTGATGTGCCCACATCTGACAGTGAAAACTCAAGCCTCGCCAAGCCAAGCCCAAGGCCATCTTTCGTGGCCTCGACATTTTCAAGGACGACTCAAGACGATTAGATCAGGCCGTGCCGTAAGGCTCGTCTTATCTTGCCTTGAAAACGTCGATGTCTCGCTCGACGCCAACTCTACTAATGAAATATTAGGCAACATTTTTCGTATTCTTTCTTATATTCATAAACTTCCTTAATTCAAACAAAATATTTATTTGTTCTTGATTAATTCAGTGTTTTCTTTCTTAAACAACATTTCCAAACATTTTAAATTGATTTATAACTAATGTAGGTATTAATCAAAGTTATTAACGTAAATTAACAGTTACTTTAGAAGCTGCAAAATCGAAATATGTAATTGAAGCCTCGGCAGAGATAACTTCCGATAAGCAAAAATACTTCGATTAACAACGTTAGTTGCAACCTTATCTCTGCGGGAGGCTCAAATTGTTTGAAAAAAATGTCTTCAGACCAAATATTTATATTCAGTATAAGTTATCAGATATCAACTTAGACTTGTAGTTCATATCTTTATTGACAGTAAGATAATTCAAGTCCACTAATTAAATGAAGACACTTATTTCTAAATACAGTAATTATATTATCATAAGAAATATTTTTATATTACATATATACTATTGAACTAATAAACATCGTTCATAAGAAGATATTTCATTAACTCTAATTATATAAGATAATTTACATCTTTGCAATTTTCGCTTTTTATTGATTCTTATCATAAGGGGGAGGGGGGGGGCGGAGACTATAAAATAGTAAATAGTAAGAGAGAAATTCAAAAAGAGATTGCAATTTTTTATTTGTCTGCTTTTGCGTATCATATACCTTTAGATTTATAACTTTTTAAACTTTGTAGTTTCGCTGTTTTACTGGTTTTTATGCTGATTGCAGAATAAACAATGAATGTAAATCATTATTCTGAGTGAATGAGTATAGTGGAATAACGTTTCAGGTTGATGTTGAAATACAAACTTAAGATTTCAAATTTGCGTTATTAGACACTGATTATAGGCAAACAAGCAGTGAAAAAATCTTAAAAGGTTGTTATTATATTTTGGAAAAAAATCATCGCACAGAAAAAATCTTAGGGTGAAATACACACTAAAATGTACACAAAACTTGTGCCAAATATGCAACTTTCTAGAATAAATCACTGAAGAGGGGCCATGTATGGATCCGAAATGTCTAATGGAAATCTAAATCTTCTTCGTCATTTAAGGACCCTCAATCCACAAAACCAAAAACCAGCATTATTACTGAGGGTCAGAAGAAGCCACGAACAATTTATATAATTTATAGTATCCCTATTCGGTTCAATAGTGATTTTTTTAACAACCTTCAAAATGATTCAGTTCCATAAGTATTAGAAAAAAAAACATTGTTTTGATTCAATACAATATTTTTCTCTCTGTGGTTTTCAAGAGTTTAATCAACTGAATTATTATATCAGATGAAAATAATTCAAGAAGAATATTAAACTTACCAAAATAAGACAGAATGTGATCCGCATTTTGCTTGACACCAGGGCCACACAAAGTACTTGAAAATTTTAATCTGAACTAAATTAGAGGAGCTTCAATGCGCAAATGTTTGACGAATGTTTATAATGTACTGGGTATGAAAGCGATTATTTGCTTGATTTTATATAAAAGTATATGATTGGGAAAGACGTACTTTGATATCACCTCAATTAATTAGAGATAAGTAACTTGTTGCAATATATCAGACAAATAATGGTATGGTTACTTCAGTCCCAAGAATGGAAATTGAATCAAAAGATTTAATTGATCTTATACCATTATTAATCTGTTGATGTGTATCATTTTGATAAGCATAATTATTGTATATTACATAACATAGATTGAGGTACATATACCACATATATTGTACAGCCCATTTATCAATCACTTTATGTAATAAGATTTTTTCATGAGACATGAGATTATATGCTATGCTTGCTCATTAAAGAATAATCCTTACATATTCGAGAATAATTTATGAAACTTAATCTCGCTTTGACTAAAGTGTGTATCTTGTCAGGCGTCATACTTCATTTTTATCCGATTAACCAATCGCTCAAAGCAATACAACTCAGAAGGATTTGTAACAGCTGTATAATCACCTATGAGAAACTTGCGTTAGTAAGTTGCAAAGAGAAATGAATAAATGACAAGTTGCTGAAACGAGAAAAAGTGACAGGCACATAATGTATCACTCCTTGAATCAATAACTTCGTTCTTTTATCGAAGATTATTAATTGAAGAGATTCCAGTATATACATTGATCGTAATTATATGTCGGGTCTCGGTTTACATAAGTGACTACTTGACTTGTACTCTATCTTTATGAAATATGTTTATTATAAAACATCTTCTTGTAAAACATTAAAAAATTGGAGAGCATTAAAAACTGCATGAAATCATTTCTGTGAAATAAAAATAAGCTTTGAATATGTAAGAGGTTCATGAGAACCTCAAGTTAATCAATTTGTTACAGCTGAATAAAATTTGCTTCCATATAGTATAAATATTCATAAAAATGGGGAAACTTATACTCTTTTTTGAAAAACAAATTTATGTAACAAAATCGGCATGAATATTCATTGTTGTTGAAAGTATAAACCAGTATCTTGTTTCCAGTTAAACTGAACGATAACTTTGCGAAGTAATTAGTTTAGATAGCAGCTAGAATGTTTTGAGACTTTTGAGGAAACGAAAAGCAAGATAAACCCTAATTGAAGAGTTTGATTCAAGCTTATCTTCAAAATGTAACTCTTAACTCTGTTCCTTTCAGTGCGAACGAATTTGGAATTTCCAAGTTTTTTCTAACGGCACGCTGATTGCGACTCGACAAGCTACAAAGTTAATGTAACTATCAGCATTTTGCGATCGTTAAGTCAGTAATATATACTTTATGTCGCCGCTCCGAGGCATCGAAGCTACCTCGTAAAGAGGAAAGCGTATTTCACATTGGTGCTTCGGCTACGTTGACATTTTGTATAAGCACGCAATATAATTAGCGACCATAATCGTAAATAAGGTAATTTGCATGTATTTTGTATAATAAAGATATTTTATGCCCTGCACGGAACGCGATGCTTTATATCTGTCGACAAAAAAGTTTTTCGAGCAGCTCGACTGGTTTTGCAAGATGCGAGAAGTGACTCCACAGGACCACTTAATCGCATCATTTGCACGATATAGTTTATTTACGTCGACAATCAATTTCGCATTTTAATTTGCCAAATAATCAATAAAAATTCCCTTTTGAAATGGATACGTTGAGGAATGGGTATGAATTTATCCTTATTGACCAAATCACTACAATTTTTAGTATAAAAGTTACAAATAAATGACTGAGATATAGGTCACCCTTATTGAGTAATATTTCAGATTCAAAGTATTTAAATTGATCGACTCAGAATTAAATAATTTCTATAAAATTGAAAATAAAAAATTTCGAATTGATAAAAAACAGTTAATGGTTTAATTATAGGTATAGCTTAAAAGTAAACAATTTTCAGAATCAATTCACAGACGCTTAAAATTCATGTTATATTTTTACTGGGGAATCAGGCAAAAACAACTGAAATTTCATTGAATTTTCTCTCCCTTTTAATGGCCACTTGTAATCTTTCTAATCTTCTAAAATATTAAATAATTTCAACAAAAAAAAAACCATTGAACACTTAAATTTGTAAAATTGAATTTGAAAATTTTCAAGTGATTCAAATTGGGTATTTTGAATTTAGCTCAACAAAAAAAAATATTTTAATTTCTTATCGTGGAACGTTTGATGGTCGTAAGATAGAGTTTGGCAGTCAATTCCTTTCCCCCTTTTTTCACTTATGAAAACAAGATTGTTTTCATAAGTCAAAGATGAAAGTATCATATTTTTTTCTTCGGACAGTTTGGTGTTCGTTTGAAATTTTACATTTGCAAATATAATCAATAAACGTATTATTAAAAATACTAGCATTCATTTAAAAAAAAAATTACTTAAAAATATTTTTCTTGGAAGAAGTTCCAATACAAAATAAAGTTATATCAATGAACTTATATTAATTGCATGATTGAACAAAAATGTTTAATATTGGAAGTAGCTCAAAATAGCGTATGTAAACTAGAGATAAAGTTGTAATAAATTGGGATGTGGAGATCAGAAGTATATAAATTTCAGAATCCACACAAAAGGTTATCAATGAAATGTGAACTGAGAATTAATGAAAAGAAAATATGACATCTTTATGCATCGACAGGCGAGTGCATAGACAAAACTAGGAGGAAATGTTATTGCAGATAATTTTATATTTTCACCTGCTGGTATAGATAGAAGATAAATATTATCCTTAGCAGGATCTCAGCTGCTTGCTATTACCTGTTGTACGGGTAAACAGTAAATATTACCATGAGATAGGGAGTAACTGTCACTGTACCAAATGTCAAGTTATCCATACCTCATTGGTAAACGTTGAAAATTACCCTCATAACGTGGGTAAATACAGATGATTACCCGAGAAGTCAGGGTGAAGATTACTCATGTGGGGTAATTTTTGTTGCCGGCAATCTTCACGCTGTAATTAGGGTGAAAATTACACTTTGTTTTTTTCTGTGTGGGAACCAGAGGGCAACAACACCCAGTGACCCTAAAGCTTATTCCTGCTTAGGCTGATCTGATTCCCACTTAGTATGCTCAAAAAGAGTGACTGATTATCGTTGTACTCCAACACCCTTCCTCAACGATAATTTCCCAATGCCCCTTTTTACCTTCATGAGAGTCCACACTTTGACCTTAAATACGAAAATTCAATATTATTTAGTTGCTTTTTTAACTAATCAGCCAACATCAATTGCACAGGACAGTATCGAAAATCCATTGCACCCTTCTATTTTAAATCGCGCACTTGATGATACTTTGCAGAAATGTGCTTTGTTCGGCTGCTGAACTTCTTAGTCGCTGATAACTTTAGCCAACCTTAGTTATCCTCTAATACTTTCGTTGATGAATATTAACACTTTCCAAAATCTTCAAGTAATTGTCGCAACCAAATACCTTCTTATCAAGCTTCGGCAAATGCAATATGCTGTGCTTCTGTTAACGATTGAGCGACACAGTCTTGCCTCTGACACGCACAGCTTATTTTTTTGAAAAACTTGTTCTCGGGTGAACCCAGTTTTTCGTCATCAGCCACGAACTAAGTCAAGTGACTTCCAGAGCAATAACTATAGCACTGAAGTCAAACCTATTGTACTTCACCCTCAAATTTAACAACATATCTCCCATTAGGTCAGTCTTTACCATAAGGGCATGTACTGATGGGCAGGAGATGTCAAAAAAAGTTTTATGTTTCGAGAAAATGATCCTGTTTCTGAGGCACGCCAGTGCATCACATTCACGAAGTATGTGTTGAGCTGTGTTCTCAGAAAAATCAGACTTCCTACAACGCGGTTTGTCTCGAATCCACATGTTGGTCAAATTTTGTATATGTACCAGATATGAAATTCTTAGAATGCACCATTTTTTTGGTCCTTTACAATATCTCACATGCTCCTCTAGTGATGCAGTTCGCTACGAGAATGGAAATGCGGAGTTTGAGGCCTCGAGCTCGAGGCCTCGCATTTCATGCTAAAGCGAGGCGGCCAAAATTCAAGGCTTTGCGTTCTTGCGTTCTTCGACCTCCACCTGGCCATACCTCGTCTCGAACGGCATCATTCCTCCGAGAGCCATTTACGAATAGCCCATTTCGCAAATGCTTTGTCATTACCTTCAATATCTTCATGGCAGGGAACCCAGATCAGACTGACCCAGTTTACAGCAGCAACCTTAAGAAGATCTTGAAAGCAACTCCAGACTAGTCTGGAAGTAAACTCTTTAGATGTGAGAGCCTCAAGTGCTGCTTGACTGTCAAAACAAATGTAAATGTGCTGGCTTTTTTGAGCTTGCTTATAAATTTCCTCTAGGCAAGCTTCAATACCTAATATCTCGGCCTGGAAAACTGTAGGGAATGTTCCCAGTGCTGTTGTTACCTCAGCTCTGGGCTTCTTCCCATAGATTACAACTTTTGTTCTCAAGAAGTCTTTAGAGCCGCCTGTCACCAAACGAGACCTCCTGGTTTAAATCAATCTTCCTTTTTCCCTTCATCATGCCATTCTTCCCTTCTAGAAAATATGACCTTGAGGGGTTTAATGAAGGATGATATTGTCAACTTAACATCAATTTGCATAGCGATACTGATATCTGATATTACTGATATCATGTAGCTCTATCACGTCGATATCACTAAGGTTGTCCCTGCTAGGATTCTATAAACTTCCGCTGCCACAATCTTCCTTACAAAAAGGCGCAATGGCGTTATGTCCAAAATGTCCTCAAGAGTTGCGGTTGGTGTTGTTTTCATAGCACTAGTGATTGCCAAGCCAAAAAACTTTTGGAGGCTTTCCATTTGATTATTAGTACTTATGTTCAGTCCTTGGCAACGGGATAACCAGTAAGTAATCCTGGGTTTTAAGTCCCAGATTTCTTTATTGCGCATCTACAGGCCCAAAAAGCCATCTTAATCTTCCTTTAAGCTTACTTTTTCTGGTAAAATTCATGAGTTCAGTCAAAACCGCGTTAACGGTCAAAAAACGGTTCTTGCACCATTACTCTACTATGTTGAGCGCTGACTGCATGAGTTCCATTAAGGGGCCTTCATGCTTTCCTGTTACCGGGATTGTTAGGTCATCTACATTCTACATAGCATTGAGTGTAAAAACCCGATTAGTTCAATACACGAATCACGTATTTATGGTGAATATCTCCGTGTGTTCTAGCAGAACCGTATATGGATTCAATTCGGTTGTCACTAAATGCGCCCTCTATGTAAGCAAAGGCTGCAATTGCTACTTCACCTTGCCGCATTGTATTAGCATTGCAAGAGGTAAACGCATAGAGAGTGTTTGCGGTAGATATGCCTTTTTGAGAGGAAAATTGATTCCTATGGAGAGGTTTTTCCGATAGGATTTCCTTTTTCATTCAAAGGCCCACTAATTTTTCTAGTGTTCTCATCATGAATGAGGTCAAGCTAATCGGTCCAAAGGATTTTGCTTTAAAGTAGGTATCCTTCTTCAGATTTGAAATGAAGAATGCCTTAACCTTTCTCCATGCTACCGGAGTGTATCCCATTCCGAAGCATCCCCGAAAGATGCCACATAAGGGATCCACCAAGGACTGAAATCCTTCTTAAATTGAAGCAGGGAATATTTCAGCATCTTCTACAGCCTTAAATGGTTAGCCTCTAAAAGTGAGTCCTCCTACGGAGTATGACACATGGGCCGCAATAATAATGCCTTCAGTTGACATGATGAGCTAGGCCTCAAGGTTCTCTGGAGTCTATCAATGTCAGACATATTCTTGATTTTCCTGACAATACCCCCTCGATGAGTCCCGTGCGGCACGTAGTATCTCATTATTATATCTTGTTAATTTTGCCCTATGCAAGTCCCAATTCCAAATCCTTTTTTTTCTTAATAATAAAAGGACAATTGTCAAATTCTATTTGTTCGATAGACCTGATTCTGCCTAGTATAGTGCCCAGCAAACTGCTGAGATTTTCTCTATAAGTATTTCATTTAGTTGCTTCAGGGTTTCTATACCTTTGAACCACAGGTCTATCGGCTATCGAAGAGAAGCATATCTGTCTATGATTCGATAAGGACGCATCCGACGATACATGTCATTCATCGAACACTTCGCTAATACTTATCGAACAAAAGGTCAAATTAATTACCTCGCGACATCTAGATGTCACGAGAGTAGGTTTATCAGCCCGATTCACTAAAGTTAGATCAGCAGTTAAGAGGTAATGTAATACAAAATCACCCCTGTGGTTTGTATCCTTACTAACCCATGTCGAACGGTGTGCATTAGCATCACATCCGAAAAGCAATGACAATTCTTCAGCGCAGAAGTAGTCCATCAGAAGTCTCCATCCCTCAGATGGTGGTGGGTCCTTGAAGTAAAATGGTAGGAACGCTGAACAAATCCTATAGGTTAGCGCCTGCCTGTAAAATGGTCCTCGATCTTTATTGCCACAAAGTCTCTAGAAAAGAACCTTGTTAGTCCAATCAATTTAATATCGCCTCTGATATAAAGTGCTGTCCTAGGTTTTTCTATGGAACTTTCATAAATGACTGACCAGCTTTTGTAACTTAGGCCTCTAAGTTCCGCCTTGTAAGTCCAAGGTTCAAGCAAACAGATCCGGAGCTCTATTTTCGGGTTTAACTTTGGTTTTTGAGAGGATCTCCATATCGATCGTCTCAATCCCATAGTGAGGCCTGCAGTCGATATTCGTAAGACTCTCGACCACTCCTGGCTCTGCAGTTATCACAAGTTAGGTAGCTTAATTACTTTCCTTGATATCGATAACCTTCCATTCTCCCGTTTTCATGGTTAGGTTTTGGACTGCTATCCTTTTAGATACTGCTGTTGGCTCTACGGCTACACTAGGAATACAAGTAAAGCGGCAATCTTTAAATCTTGGGATGACTTATACAGGTTGCACCACATCAATTCCTTGTCTAATGCTGCTTTAATTTCCTTGGTCTGGTCGTCATCGAGTTTGACTATGGCCACTTTCAGTTGACTTTGAAGAGCCTGTTTATAGGAGACTGATGGACCTCTCAGCCGCATTTTCTTCTGTTTCCTGATTCCATTCGATATGCTGCTATCAGAACAACCCCTATTTGGAGCCCCCGTCTGGCTAGTTGTTGCATCCGATTGACTTAACAATTGGAATGTCAACTTCTTCCTAGCAGCTTCCAACGGTTTATAGCTCGTCGTGGTTTTACCGTTTGGTTAGATCCCCCGGTATCAGCATCGCACGTAAGTAATTTTCATCTTTACAGGAGAAAGATGCTTTTTTCAGAGGGGTCGTCGCCGATTCCCCCTGGGTGTTTTGTGTTTGATTTTTGAAAGAACTTATTTTGTTTCCAAGGCTAGCTAGGTAAATATTTGGCCAATCTCTACAGAGCCGCACTTGCCCAGTAAGTATCCGTATATCCAATCAGTAAAACTTAATCGAGGTTTCAAAGCTTCAGTTTTAACTCATTCGTTACCTTAACGTATCTTGCTACCCCTTTTTGCTTCATTCCAATCTGTCTTCATTGCATTCACGTTTATCTTATGAGCTTTCGATAAAAGTGATTATCGTGCAAAAGTTCTTCATTTCCCCTTGCTTTGATATATTCTGCATCCAGTGGAATTTTCGTTTCCTTCGCGTCTTCCAGTCCAGTTGATTTCAACATACTTTCGATGTAATCTTGCAAAAGAAATACAACCCTTTTATCTTCTATATTCGTCTAATAATTTTTCGTTAACGAAAGATATAGTAAGTGCACTCTCTTTTCTGGACTCTAAAGCTGCGATGAGTAAAGAATATGTTTCCGACAAGCTTATTAAAAACATATAAACCACCTTATCTTCGTCCATAGCTCTATCTACCCATAGAAGCTAGTTTGTCTACTGAATTTAGCTTTGTATTTTGTAATTTTTCATATCGTTGTCTTCTGATAGCCTTAGATTGCATAACCGCTTTGAATGAAACACCTTACTTGAAGCTATACATTCTTGATGATGATCGTTCATTTAATTCGAAGCTTCGAGTGCAATGTTTGCATTCCATACGTGGATCAGTTGATCGCTTTCCACAAGAAGGCCAATTTTCGCTCGAGCTCTGACATCTTTCTTCTTCCAGATTTCCGACTGATTTTTAGGAGCCTCTTCACTAATGACTTCCCAAAGATCATCAGACGTCAAAGGCAATTCCAGTTCACATTCACAGATCTGGTAGATTTCACTGTTGAGGTTCTTAATCCTGTAATCTGTACCTGTGGACACACTCATATTTATTCCTTTGACGGGTACACTTTAGTTTCACTTCTCTCACACTTTAGTCACTTTCTTTGTCTAAACCGATACTTTGGTTACTTTTATTGTCTGAACCGACACTATTTATTCCTGTCTTTGTCAAACCGACACCTTCCACAACTTTACTTTACACTTTCTCTACCTCTATGAATCCTGATATTGAGATCTCGCATTAATCACTGAGCTCCATATCCTTTTGGCAGTAACTCAAAATAGCGTATATAAACTAGAGTTGTAATAAATTGAAATGTGGAGATCAAAAATATGTAAACACATTAACAACATATAAAAGTTTATTAATGAAATTTGAACTAAGAATTAATGAGAAGCAAATATGACATAATCTTCATGGATCGACAGGCGAGTGAGAACTAGGGCGACCACACCCAGTGACCCTGAAGCTTATCCCCTCTTGAGCTGATCTGACCCCTACTTAGTATTTTAAAAAAGAATGACTGATTATCGTTGTGCTGCAATATAACAAATGAATTCATATTTGTCTTGGATTCAATAAGTAATAATTTATTGAAAAAATACTCTTGAATCTTTTGCAGTCTTGACGAGGTGCTGAAAGCGACCTTAATGTCTTTTAATGGCGTCAGTATTTTATATCTGCTGAGATGCAGCCTCTAAGGAAGGTATTTTCACCTTATCCCCTGTTTTATGACGCGATCGACGTTATTTTATTCATGTATAATTAACGCCCGAGCCTGAAGAATATTTGTTTCATTAATGCTGGATAATTAATGACTGACGGAATTACGATCACCGACCTGAATCCTGCTGCGAAAGACGAAATTCTTCCGAACTGGATTTGTTTATAGATTCGGTAGCGCTTGTTTTCGAGGTAGCTGACGACTTTACGGAGAGAAAATATCACATAAATTCTCAAATGGCATACAAGTTAATTTGAGACGATGTCGATCGATTCTAAAGAGTCTGGAAATTACCCAAATTGCCAGGAGTATTTATACTTTGGACTTACTATCGATTGCGTCATTTCTAACAGATTTTTTGTTTATTAAAGTTTATGTAATCTTTTTATGTTGCGCTGTTCATTTAGAAAGTTTATTTCGAAAGATAATAAAGATATTATTAATGTTTCTTAAAGAATTTAATGTTATGTAGATAAAATTCGGTTGGGGAAATAAATCTTCTAGAGGGTTTTTCAAGCAAATAAAATATATTATTTTTGTACATTAAAGAATTGAATGAAACAGATATGGTGGCCTCCAAATTTGTCAGATTTCTGAAAATGTCTCAATGACTTTCTGGGCGTGAAGGAAAATTTCCGTCTTATGTTTACAAAATCCAGTCATAATCTTTTTTGTCCATATATCTAATCTATCAAATTTCTTGTCTCATCACAACAATTAATCAAAGATGTAAAAAATGTGCTCTCTAAAATTTTTGCTCACAATGTCTGCTGACCGAATACTGTCTATAATATTGATTGATAACACGCTTATTGAAAATTCGCTTGTCATGTAGCTGATTATCATGAATGTCACTTGTCCGATAATCGAACAACACGCGAACGTAATGTCGAAACGGCTACCACAAAGTGACATATTAACCAGAGCTGCCCATTGTTACGTAGTATGATCGATGACTTTAACCACAGGCGTGGGCGCGTCATCACGGAAGTCGTATATGTAACGGAAATATAAAGTCATCTAGGTGTATACAAATTCGACTCACGCAAATTTAAAATGACATCACTTTAAGAACTCTAGTAGCGTATTGCTCGTAACGTCGCCCTTTCCCCTTTCCCCATAAAACGTTCTTGCTGTCCACGTGCGTAAATAAATGGGTAATTCAGGGATATTCAGGATACATAAAGTTTGGGCAGACAGTGAAATCAGCGTTGAACGTATAGTAGGTACGCCACTGACTCAACGAAATCAGGCAGTCGGACAGGCTCTGCTGAGCATCCACGAACAGTTCCTCGCCTAGCATACAAATGATGAGTATAAACATGTCGTCATTATCTCCCGGATTTATAACACGAATACACTTCAAGCACAGGTGGCTGAATAGAGGCTCTCAAATTAAAGATTACTCTATTATAGTGCTTCTGAAAAAAAGTCGAATGACGAATGTGTCTGACTGCTAAAAAAGATAAATGACATGTTTCACGAGAGAGAGAGTAAAAAATGGCACGTCAAGTTTTTTTTATAAATGGGGCCCAATTAATTACATTCTACTCGAATTGATTATAGATTATGATTTGTGATTAGGAATGATTGCTGTATAATGAACTACCTTAAAACATTTTTTTCAATGGTAAAATCAAGTAAAGCCTAAAAATATTATTTTTTCAGGCTTTCAATTTTGTGCAATGAATTCAAAAGAAATAATGAGGATTGTCTCTTGTACACATCGACATGACCAAATTGCAAGGTTATATCCTCGGTACGTACGAATAAAAAGGTACTGAATGTACATTTTTTAAACCGAAATAAACTTTGAAAAAACCACTGGTCAAAGGTGAAGAGTGTAGATCATATAGGTAAGAGGTCAACGGTTAATTCAATATGTAAGCTCATATTTCTCGAGATATCGCCCAATCATTCCGGTTTTGTCAAAGAATAACAATTTATAATCCAATTTATAATCCATGATTGCAACTCTCAAGCCAATTAGAGTCAAGTCTTTTGTTGGGAATCGTCTACTCTTTGGTTCCTGCATACGAAATACGTGCTCCCTCTCTTCGCACACTTGATTTATGCAACGTGCTGACGTGGCGCGGTGAAATAAAGAAGGATGAATAATATTAGCTTTCTGAGGGTGGCGGCGGACGAGAGGATTCGTATAGAAATCCAACGGGTCTTCGCGAGTAAGCTTTCTAAATAATTCAGGGAGGATGAAGATGAAGAACCGCGGTCTGACTTATACGTCGGTTTTACACTAGGATGATATAGGGCGTTCCGCGTCTCATAAAAGAAACTAAAAATTCACGCTGAGGTGATAATTCAAATAAATATTGCCTAGGATGATTTAATGTGGAATAAAAGATATGAATGATGACTTAAGTGTCCTTCCCTTCTTTTTAAGTAATAGAGAACTCAAAAAATTAATTTTCCAATTTTGAATTCCAGAAATCAAATTTATGAATTAGTACAGATAACAGTAATCGGAATATATCATCTATGATAAGTACATACGTATAAGCAACTCAGCATCCCGTTAATGAAACTAATTAGCACTTTGAATGCTACCTGATAAACTTTTCAGTATTAGTTCAATCAATCGTTCATTAAGAAACTCGTTTCAATCCATGCAACTTGTTCCTTGCAGAGTGTCTTCTTTTATTATTACCCCTTTCAGAGTGAATCGTGCAACTTTAAGCATTGCAAATTTAGTGAGCAGGCGCTCGTAAGGCTCAAATGAACATAATCATAAGGTGTCAGCAGATTGAAAGTTAATTGCGGTACATGGGCCGGATCCTCGTGTTATCAGAATTCGAATCGATGATGATGCGACAGAAATGACATCGGCAGATTATTTATCGCCATGCCAATTAACATTTATGGCGTTATTACTCGCTGCAGTGTAATTAAGCAGATCTTTACAGGAAATGGTTGGCCCGAACGCTTAATTATCTCCTAATGAACCGACTCGTATCGAACCGACCGTCGATGAAGACGTCTCGAAGCTAATTGCTGTTTCGATATGTCGCACAGAGCCCGAAGAAGGGTCTACAAGATACAAAATGTGTGTGTGCCCCACAACCAATCATGTAAAAGCTAATAATACGTTCACAGCTTCATTAGCTTTTTCATTTCAAATTTAATTGCATGGTCAGCAATCATGTGGCCCTCGGTTACGAAAGGATGAACATTGACAAAAAATGTATCATTTATTAAAAACATTCCATTATTTGATTTATTTTGCACTTTTTTGAGAGCCTGCAATATTTTCTCTCATTTTATCAAGTGTAGGTATATATGACAAATGTAAAAACAGTACTTGACAGTACTTATCGCTCTTTTCTGACATTAATAACTCTTTAGAGAAACAGATGTTGCCATAGGGGAAACATATATTCCCACACGCCAAGATTTCGTGACCAGATGCACTGGATCACGAAGCGCTAACCCTCTAGCAGCCGTTTAATAAGAATCCCAACGGGCTGATTCCGTGACGGCGGTCGTACGTATTTCCGTGGTCATTATGAAAAAAAATAAGAGTCAGCGGCGGCGGTAACGGCGGCTTCTCTCCGCAGATTTTTCGTGACAAGATAAGCCACGTCCTGTTTATTCTGCACTGCCTGGGCGTACGAAGATGCTCGTTAAGCCTTTTAGTGGCGGCCTATCGCACGAGCAGTACGAGCACCCACAAACCCATATATCACCGAGCACAGGGGTACGATCTGACCTGAAAAAGACAAGGATTCTACATCTAAAACTGTTAGGTATTCTCAGTGGTGTAACACTGTATAATTATAATACACAACACACCAAATGGGGTGGGTGTTCACGAAACACACAGATAATCCAATCCGCAATTTTTCATGTGGATTTCAAGCCATTAACTAAGCATAGAATATCTGATCATGTAAACTTCGTGAGGCTTTACATAGAGAAAGCGAAATCTATTGATTTATTACAGGCACGTTGATAAAATTAACAAGCATAGAAAATTTTGAAAAGGAGAGCAACTACATGTTTCATTCAAACATGAATTCAACAATGTGCCATAAGCATCAGTCGGATGGACAAAATATCAAAGAAATTAAAAAAATTAAACATATGTAAAATATCGTGATCATTGCCATTTATGTGTAAGTACCGAGGTATTGCGTAGGAATGTTGGGACCTAGATCACAAAAACGCATGCGCGATCGAAAATGCTATCAAATTATGTCAGTAAATATCAATAATCATGGTTCCCAAAACGCAGTTTGTTCATTTACTTGAATTGAACGGTAATCTGGATCGTCATTTTCTTCTAAGCTTTTATTAGGATTCAGAAAGTGATAAAGTCATCTCTTAAAGTACATGTTATTCCACTACGGATTCAGGGATTACTATTTTGTCTTCACGAATCAGATTGATGCCCGGAGCTTACACGAGAAGAACGGTTACACGTTGATCTTGCAAAGCCAGCTCCCGGTCACAACGGATTTCTTCTTCGCTCGTTTCACGATAGGTGATTACGTAGCCGTACATACGTTTCTCGATTTTTCAAGTTAGTCGACAGGCACAAAGATACGTTATCTGCGTCTCTCAAGAAGCACGCTCTCGTGAATGTCGACAAGGTCCAGATCTCGCGATCAGTAGTTTATCGCCAATCGTCATTAACCAAGAATCGGTAGCTGAATGAGGCACGAAGCAATAACTGAGCATGTAGCGCTGTAATTCAGTAGCCAATTAGTTATTCGGTGATGGTGAAGATATCAATCTTTGTTCCTGCTAGCAGTGCAAGTAATAGTTGAACCTGTAAGAAAAACTCGATCTCACGAAAGTGCAAAATCTGTACTGCAGACGCCTTTGCTAAATGTATTACAAATTAAATTATTTACTTTCACAAACTCTCTAAAAAAATAAATAATAAATCAAGGCAAAAGAGATAAGTAATTGGTGGGATCAATATTTCATTTTACAGATAGCTAGATATGATATCTTTGGTGGTAACGGAAACGAACAGGTTTGAATTCTTAAAGATGTTGGGTTGAAAGTCTTTGAGCTTGCGGAAATTAAGAACCCGGCTTTCAATTAGCTCAGTCGAAACTATCGGTTCGTTGGCACCCGATAAACTAACGAGGAGCCAGGCCCCCACACGAACGGTGTCCAAGGAAACCCACACTTTCTTGTAAGGTGAATTATGCTCTCCCAAAGCTATAACTTAGCCACACGGAGTTAATGCGTGCTTGTATAATCTTGCCTCCCGGCAGGGCCTTCCTTGCTAATGAGTAGGTGTTTGTTGGACATCCTGACACGTTTTACGACTCACCAGTTACCTCTATACGCGCTCGATAGATAGAGCTACATGGCAACGGCAGCTGACGCCGCCGCCAGGGAAGATTGGATAGGGCCCTCGGATGTGATTTACTACGGTCCGCCTGTACGATTTCATCCGAGAGCATTCAAGAGGGTGTATCGGCCGCTCGTTACTCTTTTGCCCTTGTCGAGTAGAATCGACTCGTCGATCTGGCGAGGATTAAAAATTACGATCGATACTAATTTAGAGTAGAGTCGGACTGGAGTCGTGAAAATCCCTGGTCAATGCTGACTCGACGTTTCTCATTGATCTTACTTTATGCGTTTTCCGATGCGACGACTATGGCAGGACGTCTCGACTAATTTATATCGGATGTTATCGCCAAGCGCGTATCCCAGATCCTGCTGCGATGGCGAGAATCTATGGAAGTAAATGAGAGACAAAAAACGAAACACCATCGGTGAAGACTAATTTCCAGAAATGATGGCCCCTATCTGCTACCATAATAGCATTAATTTAAATAACATCTCTACCTTTACATGTTTAATTCATATTATCGGTTCAAAAATGTGTACCTAGCAAGTTTGTTTAAGCAGTAAGAGCTTTGGCTGCATTCGTGAAATTTTTTGTTCCAGAAAACTCTTTCGTATTTTCTTCGAAAGCGAGATCCTTACCAGAATTCCCCGAAGGAGGGTCTGTAGCAGTAACGTCGGATGCGCTATTTTGGTTCACGCCGTATTCGCTCGTAAAAGTCGCCCAAGGCGTGGGCATCCATCCTAATTAACAACCATGGAACCAGGTACGGGATCATCTGATATGATACTACAACGAGGAGAGTATAATCCGCTCGTTACCAACACGAAGGACCCCGTAGGCAACACTCTTAGCATAGTCCGCTAAAACAGATTCATTTTTTGGTTTGCTTGTGATAGCACTTTGTCTTTGCAAAATGAACATCCATGGTTTAACCTACAAAAAACATTTCCTTTCACACAGTCAGATTAAAAGAGATAGTACCGAAATATTTATGAGTAATTTAGGACGTCATCAATTCCTGGTGAGCAAAGTGAAATGCACTATCGACAGTCGGCTATAAACGAAGATACAAACCACCGCATATGTCGTAACAGCGACTTACGCATCGCTGCTGTTGATAGAGGCAGCCAGTTCCGCTTTATGATCCCATAAATATCTCAATAGGTTCTTAAATTACCTCATCCCAGAGTCCACCAGGGTACCGGGTTTTCGACGTACGTTTTATCCGCTAGAGTTTTCGGTGGAGACGTTAGTGTTATTTATGAGCTCGTTTATCAAGGTGGCACCCCTTTCCCCTATCGTTGAGCTCGAAGCAGACTATCCGCCACTGCAAAGCCAATCCCGAGATATATCGCTTCGATACGAATCCAGCACGGAGAGGCCACGAAGTGAGCACGGCTGCTGATCCTTCTTTCAACTTTCGCCCGAGGGCCCGGAGTTGCAGTTACAGGTTCTCGCGGTGATAAATGCTCGTAAAGAATCGTGCGATAGCGGCAATTAGTGGATCCTCGTTTGTCTCCTTGTCTTCCGTAGCTCGATGGGTCCATGCCCAGCAGGGCGCTTCCTCTGATCCATACGAATCGCTCAATAACTTCCAAGTCACATGAGCTTCCGATATTTCTCTTCTCTTCACACACTTGCATTCACAACCTTTCTATACCTTTGCACTTTCTCCCTTACAGATAAAATGATCATTATTGGGAATCTGAAGTTTCTTGGCATATGAATTAAACTTAATCAAGAAAATTTAGACTTCGGAAAGATTTGAAGTCCATCCCCTATCCAAAAAAGATCATCACAGTTACCAGAGAGAAAGATTACAGTCAGCAAGATAAATCGCGAGACTCGACAGAGTGTCCAACCCATTTTGTCCCCGACAGCGTGGCGAATAAACGCCCGATCACTTTCCAGGCAGTCAAGGGGATGTAAAAACCTACCCTTTCTCAATTCGTATATTCGTATCGATACCCCATAGGCGAACTATCTATTCTCTCCTGCCAAAATCGTCAAACCACTGCCTTATCTTTCTATTTCACCGACATCGAAACCAAGCTGCAAAAAAATGTTCTAGGTTTCAGATACTATAATGGTGAAATTAAACAAGGGTTAGAGAGATATCAAAATCAGAGTGCTGCTCTATTCTAATGACCTTCCCTAGAACTACCGAAGATGTTACATTCAGTCATGCGAAATGTGAATTACGCCCGGACGTAATTAGGAAATGTTTACTTTCCTTCCCAATGCAACTCCTTACAACTGTTCATACGCGGATTGTCCTCAAAGCGTCAAACCTCGCGTCTGGCTCTAACGTAAACTGAAAACCATTCCACGACGAAATAATGGAACAACGGACAGAAAAGACGAGGGAGTGGAGTCGACGCAGACAAAGATAAATAAATGAAGGAAACGTCGCTCGCGCACAAAGAGAAGCAATATCCTTCCCTTTAGCTCGTGGACCAACGCGGGGAGCTAACAGCCGCTGTAGTAAACAAGCCGTTTTTCTGCAGAAATACGATGTGCTCCCAGTCTTTCCTCTTTCATCCTTTCATCTTGCATCTCATTCTATTCGCTGTCCTCCTTGCCGTGCTTTCTTTTCTCTTTCAGAGGTTCCAAGCTCTTTTGCCACTACAAACCACCCCCAACCACAACTTCCGCTTACCGGCCACGACCACCCTCTCGCATCTCGATCCATTTTCTCGTATTCCCAGATACTACTCCACTCTGCTTTTCTTTAGTGACGCCAAAGCACCGGTGTTTACAGTGAGCCACTTAATTCATTTTACCCTGGCACCCAGCAATTTTCTTTCTACAGTCTCCTTTCAAGGTATCCACGAACACATACCTTCTTTTTACTGACAAACACGATGCAGTACTCGGAGCTGTTTCTTTTAAGACTTTTTAATCTACCAGTGCTATAAGGTGAGTTGGAAAAGTAAACATTTTGAAAAGAGCAAACTTTCTGCGGTGAATTAGTATTCCTTATATAACTTTGAGACAAAGTGAAAAATTAGAAAGGATGCTTCGAAAGTATAATAGTAACTGATATACGAATAGCAAAAGATTAGATAGTAGAAGATGACTGATTTTTTTATCTATCAACAAGTTACCAGAAATAATTTTCGCAACTGCTAATGGTCAAGCCTCGTTGATGCAATTTGTTGTCACGGAATAGAGATTTGGAATTAGGCAAATATTTTATTGAATTCTCAAATTGACTAAAATATGGATAGCGCTCATTTTATCTCAACCATTGATTGAAGACTCACAGGAAATTATATAGTCGTATCCCACAGAATCTGTTAACCGGTAGCTGATGAAGAGGAGTCATTATTCAAAGGGACCCACGCTCAGAGGCCACGGGCAGTTTTGTACGGAAGACATCCGACAAATAGGGTTGTTCCGCGGACAGCCGGGTTATCTCGGTCAGTCGTCGAGTAGCCACCCTAAATCACTCGCTTCTCACCCTCGCTTCAACCCCACGCTGGCATCCACCATCTCGATAAAACCTGGAAACCTCACGTTTCCCTTGATTTTTATTTTTCCGAGCGAAACTGTTTTCTCAGCTCCTCCTTTATATATAACATGAAAGACGGAAAGTCATACTTCGTATCAAAATTGTAGACACTAAAATCAATTTCCTTCATCAGAGTGTACTCTATTTTAAATTTCTTACTTGAATTAATTTAATTTAATTTTCATTCATTAACATACGTTACCAAAATAGAAACTAACTAATTTTGGAAACCACCTTTTTTTAATTTTCTTATTTCAATAATGACTTACATTTTTAGTCAGAATAGTACTTGAAAGACCTACCGAAAAAATGATTGATTTTAATAATATACATTGTCATTAGCTTTATATTAAACGCGAATTTAAGTTTAAATTAAGAGCGATATGAGGCACAGAACTTGAACTGATTTTATGATTTGTCGTTAAGGTATTATGCACACGCATGTATTTATAGAAATAGTGTAACAGTGACAAAATTAATAGTGAGTAGACTGATTAATAAGCGGATTGAAGATAGATGGTTGACCATATGTATAGATGTGGGTAAGGCAACATTTCTCTCACTTACTCGACCCTCAATGCTGCTTGAGTGATCACCTTCATTCATCATTCAGACAACACGAGTTCATCTCACCAGATACATACTACATAGGCGTACATAGTGTTCGTATTATTTCTAGATTGATCTATACGTTTAGATGTCTCGATGCCAAATCATCGATCCAGATTAATGGAACGTCTCGTAATTATCTGACCTTAATTATCTGTTAGAAGCCTACTGTGACACAAATTTATTGAATGACACATGTCACGTGATTTTCAATCCTAACAGTTTAATATTTTGTATTAGTACTTAGAAGTGTAGAAGTGGAATGCTTTATTAGACTTGCAAAGGATAGAATGGAGTAGTACTCAATTCCACTTTTTCTACCATTATTTCTCGAGCTACGCGCCCGTTCTTTGTATTTCCCCCACATTTGTGCACAGAACTTTTAAAATTAAAGGTCAAAGTATCGACAACTGTCATTTGATGATTGTGAATTATTTTTTGTTAAAGCTCCTTCGGCTTTAACGAACACATTCTCATCACGTATCTCGTACTTTGCACTCGATTTGGTTGAGAATGAGAACTTTTCTACAATATGTTAAACACTATTATATCAAATGTATATTACATTTATTTCTGTACCTCAGCCTGGGATAGCTTATTCAGATATTGCAAAATACAGTATAAATTTTAATAATCATGATTTGATTATTTGTTCCTTATTTTGCATTAATTTTTATTCATAGCTATCTTAAAAAATGTGTATCATTTCAATAAATTCATATTATTACAATTCATAATATGCATTTTGGTGTCGAAACATGTGTATTTTCATTGTCTTGTTTTTATAATTTAAAAAAATGCGTATCCTATAGGACTACAATTTTGTTATTATTATACAGTTTATTTTAAAATTGTAGATATAATTTAGGCGAAAAATTTTTCTGAATAAAGTATTATTGTAGCTTTCGTCATTTTTCCGAAAAGTTATTTTTTTTTTAATTTCAAATGCATTTTCATAACAAAAGTTTATAAAAAATTTTTAGATCTTTTTTGGTTGCGAACAGCTTTTGTGTTTTCATTTCTTTTTCGTCTTTTGTGTGGTTTTTCCAAAAATTAAATTTTTTATGTTATTAATGCTATTTTTTACTATTAAAACAAAAACTACTGTCCTATTAAAAAGTTATTCATGACAAGTTAAATAATTTTTTAATTAATTTCTTCCATAGCTTGTATCGTTTGTCCAAAAAATTGATTCTTTTACTTTTAGGTCTTTAGATCTTTTTTTAATGCATATTTTATGTCAATTCTTCTCTTTTCGTACCTTGTCTAATTTTTCCAAAAATTTAATTTTTTATGTTTGATGTTATTTCTTACGATTAAACCAAATACTACGCATCCTGTCAAAAAGTGATTGATAACGAATTAAAAAATTTTTTTTAAATGCAGAATTTTTGTAGATTCATCTATTTTTTTGTATCTTGTATATTTTTACCGCAAAATGGAATTTTTTATTTTTTATTGTTCATCTGTGCGATCAAAATATGAATTTTCAAATTTCGCGAAAATTCTAAAATTTATTATGACAATCTTGTAGAGTGTTCGAAAAGCAACGTTTTTCTCCTCTTGACTTATTTTCATTTCGTGCGTTATTTAACTTAAAATTTTTACTTTTGTTTCTTTTTTTTAATTTTGTAAATGCTACAGCTCTGGTCATTTTTTTTATCGAAAAAAGTCATTTGGATAAATTGTTCGTCTTTTCAAGTACTACTAATATCTGTAATAGAATCTTTCAATTTTTAAAAAAGTGGTCTTGAAAATTTGGAAAATGCTCCAACTTTTTGAATTTTCCTCCAAAATGGCAGGCTAACGAACTTGACCTTTATTTTAGGGCAGTAAAAGAGCATATCAAATACCAATCCAATCTGTTAATTCTTTCGAAAGTTATCGTGCTCACTGACACTGACACATCTACAGACACATACGCACAGCCAGGCAAATACATTCGCGAAAAACTGTTTTTCGGGTTCTTCAAAAAACTGATAACGGGTCCCAAAACGTGGACATTTGACAAACCCGGGGGGGGGGGGATGACATTTTACACAGATCTAATACCTTCTCTGATAAGAATCTAAAAAACTTGAGGCTAAATAATTCATTGAAGAATAATCCCTAAATTTTCCAAAAGAATAAAAAAATGCAATATATTTTTTCCTTACGAAATGAAAATGTATAATTGCATTGAAATTGATAGTCTCAAGTGGATTTTAAAGTTTGTTTTCATAGAATCATATATAACTCTCTACATCTGAATAACGATAAGTTTACCGCTAATTCAAATCAACGTATATATGCTGACAAATCAGCCAAATTTAGCTATTGATCTGTGAAATTTCTCTCATAAATAGCTAAATTTAGCTGCTTCAAAAGCGTATATAGTATATACGTTGATTTGAATTAGCGGTATACATTTTGCTGATTCAAGTTTCAAGAGAATATTCTCCATAATGAATACATTTAAAAAATGTGTACCTGGTGACGTACCTGGCAGTAATCAAAGGAACATGCGATTGTTTTGTTTTGCATCAACAAATTTTTCCATGGATTTGAAAATGGTGAATTTTGATCTTGCACACTACAAAAATTTTGTTTGTATGATAGAAAAAGAATTGCATGTTCCTTCGATTCAACCTGTAGAAATGACAAGCACGACACGTTAAAGAATGTGCAGTTGAAACAATAAAACAAATTATTCTTTATGTTTAATTACAAAAAAGTTCTAATTTGAACACAAATTTTGGATTTCAATTTCTAATTTCATATTATCATTCATCACCAAAAACTCTACCTACAAGAAATTGAACATGATTTTTTGGCCCATAGGAACATTTGGAACATTTCTCAAAAATTTATGTTTTTAAGTTTGGAGGGGTTTTCTACTGCTGGGTATATACAATTGGATATAATAATATTTATTTTTCTTTTTGCAAAGTTTATACTTCAATATGAAAAATTTGTCAACTTTTTTCAAAAATCGGCTTTCACAGATTTCAGAATTCATTAAGCTTCCGTTAAGAAAAACTTTAAAATCGGTTGAAAATATAAGCAAAGTCAATCTAAGCCCTATCAAAGCTTTTTTTATGTAAGTTTAATGCTATAATTAAGTAATAATTAATAATTTGGATCAGCAAATCGAATTGCATGTTTATAGTCCGAGTGCATCTGGCCTAATGTAGAAGCAATATATTTTATTAATTGATCACATTTTTCTAGAGTAAGACGCCCAATTGGGGCAAAAATGGCGCCCAAGAACTATTTGGGCTAAAACGGGCACATTTCCAAACGGGTCAAGCTTGTCATCGAACTCTTGTTTATTATTATACCATTAAGCCTTTTCCCTTCCGGGGTAGGCGTGACTTGTTCGGTTGGAAGGTAGTGAAATAGGTATATAGGTATGAGGTTGATCGGTATATGGGTATAGGGTGGATGGGTATGTAGGTGTTATGTATAGATGTTTTAGATTGATCTGGAGTTCTCGTATTATTTATATAAATGACACGTTCACTCCGCAACACTGCTCCGACCCAGGTTGCTGATCAATCTCTCTAGCGATCACCCCAAATGAGGAGCCTCACAAAATTATTATGTATGGTTCCCCACTTGGGCCCATTAGAATCCAAGGTCTTTGTTTCAGGCATCATTCACTCTATTGTCACTCTGTTTATAAACTATTTGTCGCCACATATTTCTGTCCTGGCATACTACTCTAGCTTCATTCACGTCCATGCATTTTTTCATGCAGGCTCTTGTATTTCTATGGCTTCTTATGTCTCTTCGTATTAGTGTCTCATTCACAGATTCTAACCATTCTTTCGGCGGTCTACCTCTGGGCATTTTGCCATTTACTTTACCTTTATACACTTGCTTGGTCAGTCGTTCATCTTTGATTCTTTCAAGATGTCCGAACCACCTTAGCTGATTTCTTTCCCATATGTCAACTAGTGTCTCCCCTGTACCACATTCTTTGAGGATTGTCTCGTTTCGTACTTTGTCCATCAATGTTTTCCCGCATATTATGCGCAGAGGTTTCATGCCGATCGCGTTGATTTTACTCCTGTCCTTTTCTTGACAGGTCCATGTCTCGCTACCGTATAGTACAGTCGGTACGAAAATAGAGTTATGTATGGCCATTTTAGCTTTTTTTGATATGTTTTTATTTGTGAGGATGGACCTTGCTCTACCGATAACCTGCTTACCCTTATTTATGCGCCTATCTAATTCCCCATCTATTTTTCCGTCGTTAGTGAATAGACTACCTAGATATACGTACTTGTCAACTTGTTCTAATTTCTCATCATTTAGGACTATGTTGCATATTGTTTTCTCACTTTTTCCCTCAAACACCATGACTTTCGTTTTATTCACGTTAATTTTGAGGTCCATGTTCTTCATGCTTGTATTAAGTTTATTCAACGTTCTTTGCAAGTCTTCGACTGATTCTGCCATAACAATCTTGTCATCCGCGAAAGCCAATTGTAAAAATAAATATTACAATACCAAATTTTGCGACCAATAGTATGTCCATGTAGAATACTTACAGTGAATGACATTGAGATTAATTAGGTCAAAGAAAAAATTATTTATCTGATTATAATAACAAACAAATTTGTGTCATGATAACTCTTACCCCGACCACGCGGCTGTTATATGAGATGTTTTTTAGTCTAAGCCCTAAACGCTTTTATTCAAATATTATGCTTTTTGTTTTATTCACGTTAATTTTAAACCCCATGTTCTTCATTCTAGCACTCAGTTCGCTTAACATTCTCTGTAAGCTTTCGATTGACTTTGCCATAACAACCCTATAATCTGCAAACGCTAAACCATGTACCTTCACTTATATATCTATCTCGGGAACCACGTTTTCTGCGTCGAATACAGCCATTCTTAGACACTTATCCACGTCAAAATTCCCACGGGGAAAAACTGCCACATACGATAATACAAAAATAAATAATTTGCACTAGTCGACTTGACATTTTCCGTTGATCGGTCGAACTATATGTTCTTCATGCTTGTATTCAGCTTATTCAACATTCTTTGCAAGACCTCGATTAAATCTGGTATAATAATCTCGTCTACTGGGAAAACTTACACGTATCTTCACTGACTCGAGATTTACACCTTCTTCGTTGAAGAGGGCCATTCTGAGCACTTATCCATAAATATGACAAATAGCCATGAGGACATAACGCATTCTTGTTTCACGCCTTTCATAATATCGAACCAGTCACTCAGTTTCCCATTAACCCTTACACTCGCTTTACTAACTGTATATATTTTTTCTATTCCTTGTAGGAGCCATCCATTGACTCAGTGCTCTTTAAGAACTATTAACCTTGTCAAATTCTTTTTCTAGGACTCTAGGTCAACAAATGCACAGAAAACTTTGTTTCTTACTCTCAAGCTTTTTTCTGTGATCTTTCTTAAGCTAAATATTTAATCTGTACATGATCTTCTTGAGATAAATCCACTTTGGATTCATATTTTCTTATTTTTAGATTTATAGATTTTATATTTTACTTATGGTACTTGATAAGCTGAGACCTCTGTAATTATTGCAGTTGCTTCTATCAGCTCCCTTTATTGTGTATATTGGTACGATAATCGCTTTTCTCCAATCGTCTGGGATTTCTTCCGTCTTGATACATTATTATTAATATATTTTTTTAAATCTTGTTCTCAGTTGAACCCAGTTTTTCATCATAGTCACGGACTAAGTCAAGTGACTGATGTATAATTTAAAAACTCTGCAAACAAGAAATTTTTGAAACCTTTTTTGCGAGCGCGGATAACCAAGCTGCATGTCGATCGATTTCAAATTAATTATTCTTTATTAGGACCCCAATACGCTACTTTTCCGCGTTGTAGCGATTTCGAATTCCAAATGTATTTATTTTCGACCCATCCTAGTATATATGTATAAGGAAGATAGGTATATAGGTGTTAGGTATAGATATTTTAGATTGATCCGGAATTCTCGTGCTATATATTTAATAGCGATCACCCCAAGTGAAGAGCCTCACAAAGTTGTTATGTGTGGCTCCCCACTTGGGCCCATTAGTATCCAAGGTCTTTGTTTCAGGCGACATTCACTCTATTAGTCTATTGTCACTCTGTTTACAAACTATTTGTCGCCATACTTTTTTGTCCTGACACACTACTCTAGCTTCCTTTACGTCCATGCTTTTTTTCATGCAAGCTCTCGTGTTTCTATGGCTTCTTATTTCTCTTCGGATTAGTGTCTCATTCATAGATTCTAACCATTCTTTCGGTGGTCTACCTCTGGGCATTCTGCCATTTACTTTACCTTTACCTTTATACACTTTATTACCTTTATACATTTGTTTGGTCAGTCGTTCATCTTTCCCATAAACTTTAAAATTTCATATTTGGTTTCTTCCCTTATTCTCGAAGACACGGCCGGCTTCTTGAGACACACTCGAGTCGAACTGAATTTTTTTTTTAGGACAATAGACGACCATGTGTAAGGCGATAGTTTGCAATAACGTCGCATTTGAAGTTAAAAGTTCGGAATATTGAGTGATTTGAAAGGATTTTTCGGGAATAATCTCGGATGTGTTAAAGAAATCCCTGAAATACCGTAGATTCCTTGATTCACCGTGTGTAAATTCTTTGAAAAAGGATTAAAATATTATTACATAATTTTATCGATTCGCACAACCTGTCTGGTATGTACTCGCCACCATTTCTAAACATTTCAGTGCTAATACTGTCTACACCAGCAGCCTTACCGTTTTTTAAGTTCTTAATTATATCTCTAACCTCAGTGACACAGACTTTTTCAATTGGGTTTCCTAATGCATTATGTTCTGTGTCACAGTTCTGTTGCCCTATATCTTCACTTCCTAATAATTCTTCAAAAGAGTCTTTTGAAGCGTCTTCTATCCCGTCTGTATCATATAGCATTTCACCTTTGCTGTTTCACATGCTGACAAACTCTGTACTTTTACTTTCCTTCATCTTTTCAAATAATAGTTTCATAGTTTCTAATTCAAACTCGTTTTGTATTTTCTTCTCTTCTTCTGTTCTGATTTTATCTTCACTTTCCTTGACTATTCACTTAACTTTCCTCTTTTCGTGCCTGTAATAATTTTCAAGTCTATTTCTCCAGAAAAATTGTTTTCTCTCATTAAAACTTACTCTGAAAGATCTCCATGACATCTTTATAAGTAATTCAAAGATTTGCTGTTTAAATCGGGTGGCGCTAAGGACGATACGTAATATTGATACTAGTGTATTAAATTTTTGACACCTGTTGCCTTTTTCGAGTTTCAAGTATTTTCAACCGTCTTTGAAAAATTGAGGGCTTATTCATCAATAAATAGGAAGGAAATTTTATGGATGCAATCATTTTTCAGCCCATCATTTTTAGTTTTTAATCATCGAAAACCAAGGATATTCCTCCAAATGACCACCCGTGTGGAAAATGCCTTTTTTAGCTTTATTTAAAAAAAGGCCCGTACCAGGTCCTGATAAGGTTACCTGATTTAAAAATGTATAAAACGGCCCTGATCAGGTTCAAATAAGGCCCGGATAGGCTGCCCTTATTTTTAATTAAGGCGATCTGATAAAAGGCCGTATTTACGGTCCTGATCAGGTTCAAATAAGGCCCGGATAGGCTGCCCTTATTTTTAATTGAGGCGATCTGATAAAAGGCCGTATTTACGGCCCTGATTAGGTACGAATAAGGTCCGGATAGATGGCCCTTTTTATTGACTAACGCAGTTTATTCAAACTTTTCATACTAATGATAATGATTAATAGTCGCTTTCGTAAAAAAAGAGGAAATGCATTAATTCATATAGATTTTTTTTTATGTAGTATATGAGATTTTTTTACAATAATTAAATAATAATCTACGGTGCTTAGCTACGTAAAATGCTTGAAATAATAATGATATTGCCATTTCATCGCCAACGGTCATACCACGCTGAAAAAACCAGTTCTCGTTAGATCACTGAAGTTAAGCAGTGTTGGGCGCGGTTTGTACTTGGATGGGTGACCATTCGGGAATAATACTACTGTGTACTGTTGGCGTCGTGGGTGCGGTGAGCCCACACTTGTAGTTCTTTACTACAAGAAACTATCCACCTAGAAACACTACCCGAATCGGGTAGTGTCACGCCTACCCCAAAAGGGAAATGGCCTAATGGTATACATACATACATTAATCACTATAAATAATAATTATTAAAATTCTGATATCGTGGATAAAAGATTTGACAGAAACAGATTTGATTTAAAATTTCAAGATTTGAATCATGCCGCCTTGGGCAATAGTTCGTTTACTTTTTGAATTCATCGTACATATTTTCATATTTATTTCATTCTCATTTAAATAAAAATAAGTAAGGAATTCGATACGAAATAATCACGGCCCTGCAAAGGACCTTAATTATTTTAAAGGCACAAAAAAGGCTGCCTGACATGGACCGTCTAAGGTTGGCAACGTACGGCCCTTTCCATTCCGAGCGTGACGAAACACCATCAGGGCCCGATAGGATTTCCGTATCCGGGCCTTAAATAAAATAAGGCAACCTTACCAGGACCTGGTGGTGCCCTGATTTAAATTTCTACACGGGCAAGCATCCAAACCAATTTTGGATCGAAAAGTCTAGCAGAACCTCTAAAAAGTTTAGACAAAATACAAGAAATAAAATTAATGATATTTTTTTACCAGAAGGAAGAGAATTTGGGGGTAGTGTGTCAATAAAAATTCGAAAATTTTAATTCCTAATAGTCATCCAAAGGATCATAACTAAATCTTTCTTTCGCTAACTCTCCAAATACAACAACCTTACAAATACAGCCACAAAAAATGTCAATTCGAAGCATCGAACACCAGAATACTGATAAACCTCAAACTGACCGAAAAATACGATCTGTAGTGGTTGGACGAGAAGAAACAAGCTAAAGTGAAGCGGAACAGCGCGGAATGAAGAAGAGAATGAACCGAAGGAGCACCGAAGCTCGCGGAACGAACGAGTGAGGTGGGCCGTGGATTTATATCCTGGGCAGCCACTTTGAGCCATCAGCGGCTCGTTTGAAGTGCACTGCAACCTCGCAGACGTTATAAAGACAAACTATGCCTACGGCGAAGTCATTCCCCACCACTTTATGCCATAATTCTTCGCCGATCTTGGCTGATCTTCCCTCTCGTTTACACTCGCATCTGAGAGCAAACTTGGATCTAAAGACCTCTCTCGCTCCCTTTACGGTTACTGCCCGCGGGTAATAAAGATGGTTCTGCTTATGTACAACGGCTACGGGAGGCGGAGTCAGGCTGCCCTCCGTGGGCAGGACTAACGCAAATGACTCTTCCATGCAAGATGGCGTAGCCTGCCAGTGCCCACGAGGTGCTTTTATATTTAGCATGCGATGCCTACATGCGTGCGTGCTCTATTGGGAAAAGCGCCGAGCACTATGCACTTTGCACTATGCACTGTTCAAGCAAAATCTACATTTATCAACTTGTTATTTGCAGACTGAAATACTTGGTTTCCGGATGCATTATTGCGTCCGGGTACAAGTAGTTGGAAGCGGAAGTTGAAACGGCGACGACAAAGGGCGAGAAAAGGGGATGAGGTGTAAGGAGAGCGAGACAGTTTTACAAAGACAGATTCTCCTCGTAAAGACGTCGAGTCCACCTCCTCTCACCCGGTTTCGCGAAAGCGTTACGAGGACCCGAGGATTCACAAGTTACAATCTTACCTTTCCTCCTTGAGACTTACCGTATACGAAAATCCAAGGGTCCCCTGACTCCAGCTAAGGCACCAAGAGATCACTCAGCACGTCCTTCTTGACCTGCTAAATCTCCACCTGTGAACCACCAGCCTCGAGTTACTTCTTCGCTGCGAGTTTCACATTGTTTTTCCGCTTTACATCTCAAGTTTCCAGACAGGCGAATTTGCTACCATACAGTCATCCTAAACATCTAAAAAGAACGAACACTATTTTATACTGTAATAAAACATTTCCAGATAATTTGTATCATTCCAACTCTTTTAAATAAACTTCGGACTCGTGTGATGATTAAAAAATGGTCACATGTCTAGTTTAAATAATTAAAAATGCTGTTTCTGACGTCAATATATGTTACTTCTTTCAGAGACAAGCTTTTCGAAGGTGAATTTTATGTCAGACGGAATTTCATTTACATCTTTGACCTGATTCTTCATGAATGGATGCGTACAATTTCAACGTTCAAATTTTCATATTTTTTGTTGGCTGAACTCTCCGATCTCCTTCAATTACTAGATACTGAGTCTCGTCACGCGGGGCGTTGAATACGAAATCGTTGGGCTGGTGTGGTGGGATGTAACTTTAAGAAAAGTGATCTGGCGTCGGGATGAAGAGTGATCGCGCGTCTTTTCACGAGCTCGCAATTCCAAGCGGGCAATGACCGAGCGGCACTCTCTTTCTTGCTGCATCGCTCTCTCTCTCTCTCTCTCTCTCTCTCTGCAACTTCAACTACGGCGACGACGATAGAGGATTGGCATTGAAGTGCTTCCAAAACGAAAAGAATCTGTCGGTAAAGCGGGGCCGTAGATCTCGCGGCGCCGTTGATGTGACACGCTGACTCTTTCTCCCTTCCGTTGACTCGATGCACGTCCGTCACGAGCAATCATTAAGCCAGATTCCTATCTGAATGGACGACCGGGTTGAATCCCGTCGGCAGTGGCTGGTCGCTAAAGCAGCCGACGAATCCCAGGGTCAAGGCTTCGACAACCTCTCATCCGTTACCTATCGATCAGTGTCATCCTGTTCCATCCGAACACTCGTCTCAACTCTCAAGCTAGATCTGCAGCAAGTCGAAGCATCGGCTGAATCAAAGAACCCGATGACAAACGTAATTAGTGGCTAACTCAGGTCCGTGCTTTTCAGTGCTTCTCGACTAAGTTAAATGGACGATCAAGTGAGACGTATACGGTTGCTAGTGTGTATGTATACTAGAGACCATACCAAGCAACCAGCCATTCCAACACACTGACTTTTTAGCCTCATTGCCACTTTTCAATTTAGCCTTCGCCGGAATGTTTCAACAACATTGTCATCATACCTCCCTTTGCGTCGCGAAAGAAGCTCGTAATTTTTCGAAGCTTTGGAATACTTGCCAATTTTCGCCGTGCTCATTCGCGTTCCTTAGAATTTTGCTCTCCCTCTCATACAAGTTCACTTAAATTATATATGTAGTTGAATCATACCATGAGAAAAATTCTTGTGAATTTGTTGAAATATTTTAAGCAGTGAGAGAATTCCGTTTAACAAACTCACATTAAGAGAATTCCAAATAATTAATGCAGCCTCTAGCTCTGCAGGCAACACTATCATATCACAACATATATGTCAGAATCTCTTCTTATTATCGTCATTATCCCGAGCTGAACGTCACTTGAAATTGCTTAATTAGATGCCATCCCTCAGTTTCAAGGTAGCGTTTCTGAGTGCGTTGAGACTTCAGAATCAGAGATGAAAGTCTCCGCGTATCAGTTCGGAAACAATCGCTCGACTGCTGACTGTCTACTCAACGGAGTGGAGATTTCAAGATATTCCATAAATGTAGCATCACGAAGAGCCTTACGGATGTTGGAGAAGAGGTAAGCAGTGGAGCGCCATCAATCCTCCTGAGACATAGACGAAGAGCCGTGGTCCACGGCAAAGCGATCCGACATCAGTCCACCAGTTGCAGAGGAGCTCGGGTTGTCGCCGCCGTCGTCTTCACCGAGAAGAAATGTTCCTCGAGGTTTGAGATCATTGCTTAGACCCAGTTGAAACTTCTCTTGCTTGCCAAACTAGCATGTGTCTTCAACCGATGATTCAACCAACCGTCACCAAATAATAATCGAGTTCTGGCTAGCCCGCCAGTAATCAGGACCAACAAAAATTAATTTAAATTAATTTTAAATTCCTTCGTTCTTTTAAGTGTTATGCATCAAGACTGTAACACGAAGAAAAAAATTCAAAAAATCAGTCCACTGTCCAGCATAATCACTTCTTCATAAAAGTCCAACATTTGGAAATATTCTTACTATTAATTTTAATTTTTCATCTTTCTTTTCTTCGCGGTGTACAAAAATGTATACGGCATTGCGTTCATTTCTTGCTTATCCATCTGTCACGTTTGTATAAAAATACGACGTGTAGTGCTGCAGTACAGTGCACGTAGCCAAAATAAATGAGTTTATCGCTGCAAAACCAAATCACATAAATTATCGATCACACAGAACACGTGTCGTGTTCCACTCCTTTAAAGTGATAATGCGACTCTGGTATTCCTGCTTCCTCTCGATTCAAGGACTTAAAAGGTCGACAGGTACCAAAGAATGACAATGACTTCCTTATACTTCACTGAGACAAGAAATCCACGACTCTTGCGATGTGTGTTTCTCGTGCAGGAACGTAACCACTGGGATAAAAAGTTGAACTCTTACATCATTTAGAATTCACTATATAAATTAGAGGATTAATTGTAATTCTAGTTTTTATTCAAGTTTTTTTATACATACATTTTCAGTAGACATTTTTTATGCTGAACTTGAAATTCAGGTCAGCATTTATTCTTCTATTTCAAAACCTAATTCAACTTCTGGGAGGAAAAAGTACCTTGTATAGAAATTCCTTACTTTCAACACTCTGCTATGAAATTGTAATCTAATACGCTCAACAAAGGAACCATATAAGCCGGTCTGGTCAACAAGGTAGTACCTAATTGCTATTTTCTCCTTGTTGACTTCTTCCTCGAAAAAAGGTGCTTGCCGTATTGAGTTGATCACGTATGGTAGCCTTAAGCTGAAGATAAAGTAAAGTCCAAAAAAGTAAATCCTGACGAGCAAAGAAGATCCCAAGAAGAGTGGGACATAATGAAACCATTAGGAGGCGAGGACACGTAGCCCAGCTTGTTTCCCCTCTCTTGCAACAAAGGTTTGACATATTTACGCATCGATACTGACTATATACACCTAGCCATCGGTCGTGCATCCGTAGTGCGTATATAAATTAACAAGAAGAGCCAAGCAATAAGTAGTAGCCTTAAATAGTAAATAGAAAATTCCAGTCAATTCCAGTAGCAGAGGACGTGAGGTATAGCCGGGATCAAAGGCAACCGACCAGCTTGAAACTCCTGCAGCCAGTCCTTCTTTCTTGGTTCGCTCCGGAAAGGTAATAGATCCTCTTTCTGACTTTTATTATACCAGAAAAAGCTTGTCAGATCCAACTGGGGCCGGTCTATTACGTACGTATAAGAATGGGCGTTGGGATGCGGCCGTCAAGTAGGTGGAGTTGCTTCACCGAAAGAGTACCATGAAAGGGCGGAAACGGGAGATTCACGGGGATCGAGAACTTGCTCTGGTCGTTAACTTTGTCCGTTAAGCATATAATAAAAATGACCTTGCATGATTCCAGGCCTTTCATTCATGAATTATTATATTTGCTACTGAAATTCTACAAGTCCAAAAAATTCCTTCTGAGTGCATTTGCGTGCAAAAGCTAGGCTATGGAATGAATTCAATAATGTATATGAACATGATAAATTCCTTCGTCTTGACAAGTGTCGAAAGTCCATGTAAAATATAGTCGACTCGGTTTGAAACAATTTGTATCGCCGAACGAAACAGCAAACCAAGTTGAATGTCGACATTCGACAATTCGATCTGTTTCCTCTTCGATTCTCAAGTAGCAAAATTGTTTCAGAAGTGAAACAGAGACCAATAAGTTTCATTTGATTTACCTGGAAGGTAAATTTACCTATCTAAATTATATGGTACCTTCAAAAGTAAACATTTGCAGAATCAGTGTGCAATAAAAATAATAACTCATCTTCAAGAAAATGACCGTATGTTTTCGTGTGAAATTTGTTTAAAAATTAATTTCCTATGCTGTCGAGAGTCATCCTGATGTCCTGATAATTATTTAAATCGCCTTATACCTATCCAACTAAACATAAAAGGATAATTACAAATTCTTAAATAATTTTACTCTGGCTTTTACTCTCTGGCTGAGCCACTCGCTTCGTAACCACCCCTCACCCCTCACCGTTCATATGCTCCTATTATATAATACCATAAGATTTCCATTATTTTATAATCCCCTCCCCCCTCTATTCGGCCATTTTGCGCTCTTGACACGCATCAACCTAAGAGTTGTTGAGCTCAATGTTTCTTTACAGAAATCATATTTCTGATGACTTATGAGTACTTCAAAGGCAAATTCAAATTCTTGGAGAAACTTGGATTGGAAAAAAATCCATAACAAATTTTTCCAACTTTTTTTTTATTTAATTTTTTTAGTATTACATCCAACAGTGAATTAATTAGAAATTTTGTGAAATAATTTCGTTTTGTGTATAAATTACTTCAAAATCATTTGGAAAAAGTGTTCTGTAAAAAAAGTCGAGTTCAAAAACTTTCAGTTTGATAATTATTGAGGCTCACCATGATTATGTTACCCACTTTTACAATTTACTTCACCTCACACTCCAGTTTCATATATTCAATTATTTTCACCGACTATCTCACCTTATTAACCTTCTAAACCGTCTAATTCTTCTCTTAAATCTTCTCCTCTTTAATCTCCCCAACCATATCATTTTGTCTTCAGCAACTAAACACTATAACCCCTAGAAATGAGGGTGGTTACAAGTAAGTTATTTCCGACGCTGTCGGAAATAAGGTGCCTAAGGAAAGCAAGGTGCCTATGGTGCTTGATATGTGATACCCAATGAAATGGTTAAGTGAACATTTCGTCAAGTTGCTCTTTCAAAATGAAATGGGTGTCTGCACCATACTGTCTTGGTTAGCCAAGGTATAGCTCTTTTAACCATAGAGGAGGGTGCTTTGTCCATCTAAAGGGAAAATCCTAAGTTTTGCGCGAAGCGCCCTCTATACAACCTTCCCTCAACTACATACTTACTCACCCAAGCCACGTTAGCGTCATATTCATTTTAATCATCAACGCATCATTAACGTTTTGTGTATAGTGAAGTCAAAGTAAGTAAAGTTAGTTAGTGAAGTGAATGTTAGGACTTTGAAAAAAATGAACTGAAATGGAGGAAGAATTCCGGAACTTGCTGACAAGAATCGGGTGCACGGAGTACATCGACAAATTCATGCTTACAATGTTCATTGTTCATGGTTACAATATTTTTGAGACAGATACCCTTGAATATGTTTTTGTATCTGACTCAAATTCTCTTTTTCCAGTAATTATGTATTCATGAGGAAGTAGATCTTATTATCGTGGCGTATTATTATTATTGCTCTTATTCATATACCTGTGGATGCCAGAAGTATACTCATTTTCCTGACACAACTATCACTGCTTTCTTAATGCAACGATTGCCATACTTCTGATATGCAGAGCTTACGTGTTGCCTCATACACTGCTATGGTTGGCTCAACCATACCTTTTTCTTGACACAGCAATATCAATGAGGTTAGAGATATAATGAAGAACTTAAAAAACGGTGAGGCTGCTGGTGTAGACAGTCTTAGCGCTGAAATGCTTAAATACGGTAGCGAGTACATACCTCCCAGGTTGTGCGAATTGACAAATTTATGTACCGGGATGGGAAAAGTCCCAGACGATTGGAGAAAAGCGATTATCGTACCAATATACAAAAGAAAGGGAGATAAAAGCAACTGCAGTGATTACAGAGGTATCAGCTCTCTAAGTACCGTAAGTAAAGTATACTCTAGAATACTCATTAGTAGGATAATGAAAATTACAGAAGAAAATATATGGGAAGTCCAAAGTGGATTTATGCCAGGAAGATTATGTACAGATCAGATATTTAGCTTAAGCCAGATCACAGAAAAAAGTTTGAGAGTAGGAGAGAAAGTTTTCTGTGCCTTTTCTCACCTAGAAAAATCATTTAACAAGGTGGATAGAAGTAAAGCGAGTGTAAGGGTTAATGGGAAACTGAGTGACGGGTTCGATTATACAAGGCGTGAAATAAGGGTGCGTTATGTCCTCGTGGTTATTTATCATATCTATGGATAAGTGTCTAAGAATGGCCCTCTTCGTCGAAGAAGGTGTAGATCTCAAGACAGAGAAGATACGTGGGTTAGCATTCGCAGCTGACAAGATTATTATAGCAGATTCAATCGAGATCTTGCAAAGAATGTTGAATAAACTGAATACAAGCATGAAGAACATGGATCTCAAAATTAACGTAAACAAAACAAAAATCATGGTGTTTGAAGGAAAAAGTACGAAAACAATGTGCAACATTGTCCCAGAATCTAGATGATAGGAGATTAGAACAATACATAGACAATGCATAGTTTTATATTTGTACCGACTGTGCTATACGGTGGCAAAACATGGATCCTACAAGAAGAGGATAAGAGTAAAATTAGCGCGATTGGCAACAAACCTCTGCGCACAATATGCTGGAAAACACTGATGGGCAAAGTGAGAAACGAGATAATCCTCAAAGAATGTGGTACAGATGAGACACTAGTTGACATATGAGAAACAAATCAGTTAAGATGATACGGACGTGTTGAAAGAATAAAAGATGAACGACTGCCGAAATAAGTGTATAAAGGTAAAGTAAATGGCAGAATGCTCAGAGGCAGACCGCCGAAAGTATGGTTAGAATGTGTGAATGAGACTTTAATCCGAAGAGACATAAGAAGCCATAGAAACACGAGAGCTTGTATGAAAAAATGCACGGACGTGAAAGAAGCTAAACAAGTATGCCAGGGCAGAAAAGCGTGGCGACAAATATTTTATAAAAAGAGTGACAGTAGAGTGAATGTCACCTGAATCAAAAGACGGAGCAGTGTTGCGCGGAACAAACGTGTCATTTAAATAAATAACACGAGAATTCTAGATCAATCTAACAAAATCTATACTCCCTACCTCACATTACTCTTTTCCTCACCGAGCGAGTCGCGCCTACCCCGAAAGGGAAATGGGTTAATGGAATAATAATAATAATAATATTAGCGGCCAGGATAGATCGTCCTGACTGCTGATGTGGCACTACCAAGACAGTCTATTATGGCACTGAGTAGAAGTGCAACGTTTTTGTATGGTCAAACGCAAGTCTGGACAAGTTAATCTAGCGCTTATCTGGACGAGATAATATGGCGCTAGTCAGTTGGACGTATGAAAATATATTTTAGATTAGAGTTGACGTTTAAAATTATTTCAGACTGTCTAGATGAGGAGAAAAAAAATCTTTGTTGTTAAGGTAAATTTTTTATTTTTTATACTTTTAAACTCCCTGGATATTTTTGGAAATGTGCAAAAAAATATCTGAATTCAAGAAATACACACATTTTTGGTATTTAAAGGCTAGCCAGTGCCGGATTCGGGCCCGAAAAGAAGATTCAGATTATGAGGAAAAAATTCATCTTTTTAGTGTTCAATTTTCATTTTTGATACTTTTAAAACCCCTGCCTCTTTTAGGAAATGTGCAAACAAGTATTTGGGTTTGATACTTAGAAGTTAGACCATTTTTGTTCATGACGGACTAACTAGCACCTTATTAGGGCATCTTCTTCCAACATCAATATTAGTTGCCTTTTGCGAATTGTTTGAACTTCCTAGTATATTAACTTTGTAAAACAAATAACGAACTATAATTATAGCAATCGTTCTTTTTTCTGTAGTTACTTAAGATCAAACATGTTTGAAAAACTTAAAAGGGGGCCCTTTTTAGGCATGTCTCCCCTATACCATTAAATTAATAGATCTTTTATGCGACGTCACTGGCTTATTTCTCACGTGAAGTCACTGTTGTTTTATTATGAAGTTGTAGAAATCCTGTCTCAATTTGTGGAAGGTTCTTGAAAGGGCGGTTGCTCCCATCTCAAACGAGTAACATTGTCAAGGTGGAACGTGTCGCGTTACACACACGAGAAAATGGACAGACGCTACCAAGGGGCAGCTCTCCAAATTACCTTCGATGAGAAGACTAGGCAACAAAGGCGCGTGTTTTGCTTCTTCACTCTGGCTCCATTTATCTCGGCAGACACAATGAAGCCCGGATTTGACACATCTATCAGCGCACAATGCTCGACCCTGCCCGTGCCATTCTTTGCCTGCCTTTCCCCTCACCTGGATCGCCTGTCGGAACAACCTTCCAACGCACCACAATCTTTCCTTCATCAGGAAAAAAAACTGCCCCGCTTTTGATTCTTATGATGCCTGTGACGCACAGGCCTTGTGTGAACCAAATTCTCCTCGTAATTGCTTCCTTCCACAGTTACCCCTCTATTGGTGGTGAGTGACGCTTCTTATACGAAGCGAGTTGATACGTCGGTGAGTAAATAATGAAGCATAGAAGAGTCCTGCACATATGAACAGCCAAGTGAAACATTATCTTTTGATAATGCTTTTCATGGGGGGAAATCTACCCGTGTCACCTCAGAAGGCCTTTTTGGGGAGGGAATGATGTGGATGATGGTGAGAGGCTGATGGGACAGACAGAGAAATGGGGAGCAGGGGGGGAAGAAAAAAGATGATGAAAAGAAGAGATGAATTGATGAAGGGCGAGAGATCAGGGAGGCGGACAGAGGAATGGTGGACAGAGACGAAGGAGAAAATGTGATAAGGAATATAAGGGTAACTAGGAAGGAACAATGTGTATTATAGGATAGCAGAGGGTAGAGGAGGAGAGAGAGAGTGAGGGGGTAGTAGAAAAGGTGACATAGAGTCATGACATGTCATAGAAGGTGGATGTGGGATATGAGTAGGCAGTAAGGGGATGAAGTGGTAAAGATTTAAAGAGGAAATGGGTTCATGTATACGGGGTAGAGGGGTAAGGGACCTGTCGAAAGAGTAAATGGGATGAGTATACTCTGTTTCCCGAAAGGAAGACTCAGGCGACCAACCAATTTTGGTTGCATTCGCGCAGCTTGTTGTAAAATTTTTTCAAGAAGGCATAGTGAGGTACTTTTCTTTTATGGATAACATCTGACAACAATCTTTTGACCAATTTCAAGGAAAAACACCACACAGATGAAACTGGGACCAATAGGGAGAGAAATGAAGAAACTATGTGTACATAATAACTACAAAGAAGCTACCGCTCCCCAAGAGAGAAGATCGGGCCTTCTCTCGGGGAGCAGAATATAGAAGAGAATGAGGTGAAACGAGTTGGTGAGGGATGGGTTATAGAAGGACAGAGGTAGAGGTGATAGTTAGAGAGGACTATAACTAACGTTTGGGATTTGACAATTAATTCGCAATTGAATGTAATATATGTAAATGAAAAACAATTGTGAATTAGGTATGGAATCATAAATGTAGTTACCGTGGCTTTCTGCTTTTGCAAGATATTGTAAGAGAGATGTGGTGCATTTTAATAAAAGGTAATAGGACGTCCACCTTTGAAACCTTTTATTCATAAAAATGTAAAAATTGTTGTGATTTTATTTCAAAGATGCTTTTCATAAAAAATAATGATTTAGAATTGAATTAAAAAAATAACTTCTCACAATAAACTCTCATTTGAATCAATTAGATCATATGAAATGAAACTACTCATTTTCAGTTTGAGGTCGTTTCTTCATGTATAATGTAAGATTTATGTTTACTGCGAGTTTACTGATGATAGAGACGTTACCATTCCTAACTGGCAGGCAACTATTAAGATTGCGCTCAATCAGCAATCATGTGCAGTCGGTAATGCGACAAGCGAATTATAATAAATTGCAGGGAGTAATCAATGACATGAGTTCAGGGGTCATGAAGAGGTCGGAGCCTTAAAACAGCGACTCTGCATTTCACCCGATTAGATATTCCATTTTATTCCGGGTTCGCGATTATCACATTGATCATTTCTTGTTTTATGCATACGTGCTGTATGAAAGAGGTCACTGGCTTTAATCAAAAGGTTGAAAAATTTAAAATGGCAATTCTAATCACATTAAGCTTTAATTAATTTGTATGGACGTTTCCTTTATCAGAGTACATTCTTGTCAATTTCTGAAAATGTGTTCATTTATTTATTCTGCTATTCTGTCAGCTTGATATGAAATTTTGTTTACCAAGATTTTATATAGGTGATTAGGAGTTGTAACTTAATTTTTGAACCGTTATAGCCGAGGGTATAGCTGATAATTGGATATTTTAAGATGATAGAGTATGTTTTTAATTGAAGTCTCATTTGCTTATTTAGCTTGACTAACTTTCTTCACAATAGCGTGACTAAGTTTGTGTAGCCTTCTTTACTGCAACAAATAAAATTAATATAATGTTGCTAAATTAAAATTAAAGCGTACAACTGAAATTATATCGGATTTTTCGTTAAACCGAGATTTAAACGTAAAAAGTGTTGATGCAAAACTTTAGGCTTAAATTTTAAACTTTAAAAGTAAGGAATAACATTTAAAATTTCTAAATTTCTAAATTTAAAAAATTTTAAAAATTACAACAACAAAGAATAAGACAAATAAAAAAGCAATGTGATGGCAATGGTAACAAATGATAGCAGAATGCGCTGGTGGTATACCATCCTTGAGAATTTAGCAGTTTCCATTCTTTTGAACATTAAATCTTTGGCGCTGTTGTTTTCAATTTTGTATTGCACTTATTTTCTTTTACATAGTTAAGAATATTTCATTTGAATTATCCAGACTAAAGAAATTTAAATTAATGTAAAAATTAAGTTTGAATATAAGTTCTTATTATATAACTTAAATATTAAAAGCTAAAAACATAACAGCTACAACTTAAAGACTTGAGGTATTCAAATTTGAACAAATTAAAATTATAACCTTCACAATTCTCAATTAAAAATATTATACGAATTAAATAATTTGTTATTTAAAATTTGTTCAATTTAAAAATTACAAATTTCGAGTTGAGCGTTGAATATCCTTCAATTTTAAATTAATATCTTTGAAAAATGATAACTTACAGAAAACACAATACACATTCAACACTGAAAAAAACTAAAAAAGGGGAAAATAAAGCATTATAATATTAAAGTTCAACTCTATTACTTGACATTAATTTTTTTGTCTTCTTAAAGTATAATAATAGCAAAGGTAGAATAATTTCATAAAATTGAGTTAAATATAATAGATGTTTCAGTATGCGATTTATCGTAATGATCCTAATAATAGTGAAACTTAGTTATAATGTGCATATATCCTTGAAAAATATATTGAAAGTAGCATTCAATGATAAAATCCATTTATTTTTAGCATTTCATTTTATTAAATGGAATTTCAATTAATTAAAATTAAATAAAGAGCAAGGGAATTGGCGTCACGATTACTGGGACGTTTACCTTAAGACAATACAATAAAATAATTATTTCATGAGCTTTAAACCTGAAAGGTTTTAAATTAATAAATAACGTTTTAAGTTGAATATATGAAACTCGAATTTTGCAAAACTTTACAATTCAAAGTGACTAATATCTGAAATTTGAAAAAGCTAGAGTTAATAGTACGAAAGTTTACAAATATATATATATATATATATATATATAATGTTGAATATTATGAATTTTTAATTGGAAAAATTCAGTACATTTAATAATTGCTCCCTCATGATAGACTTTGTATATAATAGCTTTGTATTAGTGACAGTTTCAAAAATTTTAAACATTGAAAATTTACGATCAGTAATTTTTACAAATTTAATTTTTCGAGGATAAATGATGAAAATATTTCTTGAAACAAGATAAAAAGAGTAACCTATGCTATAGAACAGTATTTTATTGTAAATTTTGATAATTTTTAATACCTATCAATGAAATGATTAAGATTTACAATAAGTTGATGAAACTAATTTCGAAGTGAATTAAACATATTAAAACAGAAGGAAATAGCAAATACATTTTCAAATTTATTTTAATGAGAATGAAGGATTCAAAGTTCTAATTAAATAAAAACTCTATGAAACTATATATATGCAAACAAGGAAAAACACCCGCAAGATCGGATTCATATCGATAGTGTTCTATTGGTCTATGACTCTATGTCTATGTTTCAAGCTAGAGTCCGATTTATTTATCCAGCTTTATTATCTTTCACATAAGGTACATGAATGTTTATAATTGACGTGGAAAAATTACAGCATACAAGATAAAGCGGCGCACGTGTATATAATTAGCTCCCAGACACGTGTAGTTAGCCTGTTAGAGATCTCTGAAGACAGTCATCGAATTGATGAGAAGACAAACTAAGTATAAATGACCGGGAGAATGCAGCGTTGCACAATGACGAAAGTGCGAATGGTAAATCAAGATACGAGAGTCTACTCAGGAGCCATATTGCGACAGTTATACGAGCCATCCATCATCATTTAAAGGCGGTGTCTGTCAACGTTACCGCGCTGGCGATAATGACGATCCGCGGTCTGCTTTGACCCCTGGTGTCTGTGTGATCATTAATTTATGGCCCTTTCTTCAGAGTCGTCGTTGTGTTTGTTTCCTCAGCAAATATAACCTCCTATCACGTTCACCGTGGACAATACTGCAAAAAACATTAAAACTGATTTTTCATTCATTTTTTGCAAATCATAGTAATTCTTCGAAAAAAATGTAGTTAGGTTTATACCGGGGCTATATAATCGATGACTGCTCATAGTCATATAATTATTAAAATTGCACCTCTCTAGGTTTGTATCGACTTCACACTAATTATCCATAATGACAGACCTTAAAGAGAGGTGTGTTTGTGCTGAGACGTAAGTACAGGCTTGTTCGCTAAATGACAAGATATGACAAGTATAATTTCAGCAATTGCGTCATTCCGCTAGAAGGTGGACATTATGGACTGAAGGAATGTTTGAGTTACTTTTACAATTGTATTTCTAAAATCGTTTTAAACATAATTGCAAATAACACGGCATATTGGTATACTTTGCAACTCAATTTCAATCGTAATTTTCCATACGGAAAATTGCACAGTCGAAAGACTTAAGATAAGTCATTTGAGAAACTGCAAAGGTGAATGTGATGAAACTTCAATTATTACAAAAGTAGTACGCGTTTTATAATACTTTCTGAATTCGATTTTCGAAAGCTACTCATATCGAAACGTTTATAATAGCAGACCTGAAATAGAGATTTGCATCTACAGGTAATATTTGGAAGCCAAATGCGGCTACGAGTCGTAATTTGATAACGAATAATTATACAGCAGTGAGACAAAGTGTCGATGTGCATAAAATCGTTTGCATATCTGACTTGCAATCCTCGGTAGCATTGAGAGCGCGACAAACGAAATGTTGGCAGACAGCGGGACAGGTGTCCGGTGTAGCCTTAGTGCAAATTGACTGGACGTAGCGAGACTGTGGAGATTGGCATTCGTACAGACGTTTCTGCAAGTGAGCAGTGAAACAAAGGGACAGAGACAGGTTCAACTGAAGTTATCCCAGGAGTCTAGATGGCTGCTCGTATGCAGTTTACGGATTTATTGAGAGTAATAATTTACTACTTCAGCGGTAAAGCAGATATTGCATCGTATTTAAACAGGTGTGATCCATTAAAACAATTAAATTCGTTGCCATATCCCAAGCTCTCATAAAACATAGTAGTAAAGTGTGATACCTTGTTTAGCAAACAACTCACTAAAATTCTCTTCGTGTAAGCCTGTAAGAGATACTCATTCTTAGATAAAAGTTTAAGTCCCTGAGTAAATTTGTTTTTCTAAACCTGAAGTACTTTAGGTCGATTTTCCAAGTTTTCTAAACGACTCTGGTGGTCCGGACTTCCTGCCACAAAGCTAAAAGCTCGACGGGCTGTCTGGAAGAGAAAACACGTTCGGAAAAGGCAAAAAGGTCGCGAATGGCGCCAGTGGTTAGAGGAAAGATGCATGGACATTGAATGTCCTACTATAACTATACTACTCAAGCAATGCTACAGTTGCTTCAGCTACACTTTACCCCCCTGGCATGGCATCGCGGCTGGAGGCTGAACTGAAAGCGAGAATTCTCCCGCCGAGCAAAGGCGCACTTGTCTGATATAAATCATAGCCACTTCTGGTTGTAACAGGGAGGCGAAAATAGATGAAGTTTTCTTCAGTTTATAGGCTAAAGCTAAAAGAAGCAAAGAACGATAATCTCCTTGGATGCTACTTCCGTTCAGGATTTACAATTTTACAAGAGTCAGACTATTTCTTCTTTTCCTGAGTTCCAAGTTCCAATAGAGACCACCCAGATACCTCACCACCTCTTCTTCGGTACAAGCAAAACTAACCCCACAGGTTAGATGATGTAGAATTGTAGATTGTAGGATCTTGGTAAAAAAAGTACTTTACTAAAATCTTGTTATAAGAATCTTTACCATAAATTTCAGAGGGCTGCTACAGGTCAGGGAATTATGTAAAGTCAAGAAAACTCTGGCAATTTCATATTGGTCAGGGAATTTTCAATCAACTGAAGTTGAAGTTTAGGGGTCATCCACAAATTACTTAAGGGGTTCTTGTAACATTTTTACCCCCCCCCCTCCACTATGGAAGGTACCGTAATATTTGTTCTACCCCCCACCCCATAGACACACAACATGGTACTAAGATTTTTTAAACTTAGGGAATGAAGAAACATATGAATTCGGTTAATTGAAACACTATGTAACGTAAATGAAACTAGATTTAGAAAAAAATGTGTTCATAACAAGTTGCTCTTACAAATGTATAATTTTATAATTTTGTCATTCTATAATTTTTTCAAATCAGAATTCATTTGGTGGTTAAAAAATTTATTATTTTGTTGAAAAATCTACTATTTTGGTAAAACATTTCACATTTTGGTTGAAAATGAACGCTTTTGTTAAAAGTTCGGATTTTTTGTTTGAAAATTCAAACTGTTTTCTAGAAAATTCTTCTTTTTGACATGGAAATTTAAGATTTTGGGTGAATTTTTTTCTCTATTGATTAAAGAATCTTTCTGTATTTAAAATTCAATTTATTTGTTGAAAATTCGTCTTTTGGTGTAAAAATTCATCTCTTATCGTAGACGTAGATGCTTAATCTGTTTGGGCTAAAAATGAAAAAAAAATTGGTTCAATTCAAAATTCTTCTATTCTTACGAATGTGTTATTATACTGCGAGTGTAATATTGAGTAAAAATTTTAACAATAAATTTTGTAATAGGAATAATATAATAATTAGAAGATATATAACATAAAAAATATATAATATAATATAATACAATAATTCTTTTCAAGCTCTGAAATCTTCTTTAATCGGTCTGAAATGAAAGAGCACGGTTTTAGGAGTCGTCCATGTACAACGTGGAGAATTTGTAATCACCCCCCCCCCCCTTGTGGACAAACGTGTACTTTTTACTACCCCCGCCCCTGACTCCTCCTTCCACGTGGACTTATTCCATATTTTATGAAAATTTGGATATTCGTGGTATTCAAAAGCAAGGAAGCCAAAAGGAACGGAGAATTGGCTGAAAATTCGGTTTTTCTTGAAAACAAAAGCTTAATGATACAAGGAATTGAAGTACTAACAAAAAGTAGTGCGCAGGAGAATATGCGTCGACGACTTCGTGGATTTTGGCTAGAACCCCCGGTACCCCTCGTAAACAATCGTGGACTTATGACCCCCCCCCCCCCCAATAACTGTCTACGTGAAATAGGGTTGGTCTCACATAGATCCGAATGGCTCTAAAATGTTCTTAATTAATGGATAATGAAAATATGTTAGGAAAGTTTAATGGGTGAGAAATATGACATTTATAAATTTGATGTCTTAAATTATCCTACTTTTTCCCTGTAAGTAGTAACGTACATTATGTGCAGCCTCTCAAACCCCTGCCTTCATAAAATCCTGGCTACGCCACTGTAAACATGTATTTGGTTAAAATATCACTAATACATTTTTCTTTGAAAATTGATCTTTTTTGTTGAAAATTGAACTATTTTCGTGAAAATTCTTTTTTTCTGGTTGAAAATTAATTTATTAACCTGAAAATTACATTCTTTCATTTTTCATTGAAAACAGACCTTTTCTATTTGGATTTTTTTTCTTTTTTGATAGAAACTTATTCTTCCTGGTTGAAGTCATTTTTTTGTAAATTGTACTATTTTGTTGAAAATTCGTTTTTTTAATGAAAAATAATATTTTTAACTGAAAATTGACCTATACTATTTTTGCTTGAACAGTATATATTTTATTCAAAAATTCATTCATTCTGTTCAAAACTTTTTTTGTGGGTTAAACACTTTTGTTAATTTTGTTGTTTTCGAAAATTTAAATATTTCTCTGGACGAAATATCAACTAATACACTTTTTGTTGAAATTCATTTTTTTGAGATTCATCTCCTTGGATGAAAATGTAATTATTTTTCTGAAAATACCTCTTTTTCGTTGAAAATTAATTGCCTTAATAAACAATAAATATTTAATTTTTGGTTAAAAAGTGATCTTTTCAAATTGAAAAGTTTACTACTTAGTTGAAAATTAATGTACTTTGTTGAAAATTCGTCTTTTTTGGTAGAAACTTAATCTGTTTGGTTAAAAAATCATTTCTTTATTTCAGAACTTAAATATTTCGTTAAAAATTAATGTTTCTTGGTAGAAAAAAAAAATCTTCTTCGTTGAAAATTGATGCTTCTTGTTGAAAAATCAATTATTTGTTGATAAATACATCTATATTCTTCGAAATGCAATACATTTTTTCTATTCATGCCTTTTTTATACATGAAAGAGAAGTTTATAACGACCAGGGAAAATTAAAAATTAGTTCAGGAAACTCAGAAAATTTCGAAACTAGGAATTTACAGCAATTTTATATCAGTGTTTGGAAGTAAAGCTGAAAATCAGGACACGAAATTATGCATCTTTATTATTTTCGAGGAAAAATTTTTAAAAAACGTAATCACTAAAGAAAGTCATATTATTTCTAAAGATCTTTGATACAATTGTTAAGCAGATATTAAGTCTCAGACTTCATTTGCGTTCTCAAAAGTTCGGTTCCATAAATTCTTATTTTTTTGGGATATCCAGTTATTGCTCAAAATTATTCATTTTTGATGAATCATGGCTCATTTTATAGATGCATAAATCCCATATGACTTTATCATATCCTAAATCAAAAATAAATTATTCAATGTAAAAACCGACATCGGTACTCATAGAGAATCTTTTTACCAACAAAATCAGTCATAATTAATTAAAATAGTTTATTTTTTAAGAATCGACATAAGAAAGGTCGACAAAAAACTGATTAGATCAAGTAGATAAGCAATTCTGGTATTTATATTTAATCCCGATAAACATTATATTGTTTTTAAAATAATGATAACTTTTCATTACTAGCACACCAATTTGTCAATAGCTAAATAAAAGTTGCTTTCATCTGCCAAAAGTCCGACCGTAACTAAAATCGATCGTTACCTGCCGGATATATCCAGCAGCATATTCTTTCAGGATTGGAAGAAACATTTTTACGCACTGGTTTCACAATACGATTTCGATATTGTGCCACGACCCTGACTACGGCCTCCCATTTTGCTTGACCGAACTCTCGCATCAAGCGGAGCGTGGTGCTCATAAATCTTCGCCCTGTTTTTACGTGTTTGACTCGAACCGACTTTGGACATTATTAGCCGAACCTTCACGCTTATCCATTGGACTGTTGGAGAATTTCGTAAAACCGCACTGTGTAAATGCCCCGCAGTTTCGAAATTCACTTTCGTTTGTTCGTTCGAGGTTACCTGAAAAATCAGTCACGAGGTTTCCAGCTGAGTGTCTAGCTAAACTAGCTGGAGATCAATCTCCGGCCTCTGACACGCGACGCATTATTTGTTAACTCTCTAGGGGGGAACGAAACTCATGAATTACCAGGGACATAAAAAATTACAAAGAGTCAATTTTCTACGATTCTACGTAAACATTTCGTAGAAAAGCTGTAAACCTATTTCCTTTGTGTCAGTTATAGGCGTACATTACTGCAAATGACTTGAAAATTGAAATTATTTATTGTATTGTAGTATTTAGAAAAGCATGCTTTAAAGTCAATTTTTTAATAACATATAATATGCAGTGCTGACATAATAACAATTATGCTCAAGTTGGAATTTTGTCTTATGTTCTAATTTTATTTCTTGTCCTTTGAGCAGATCTTATGATATAATCATATAATCTTCAAAATAATACTTCAGAAAAATGGATGATCTTTCTCTGGATATGGAAAAAATGATCAATCTGACCAGTAGAATTTCTCTTTTATTTATTGCTTAGTCACGCACATTTTCAGAACCAGATTCTGATGAATAATCTCATAAGTACTCAACATATTTAAGCCTCAATTTTTATTGTTACCTATCTGGTTTTAATCCCATTACGTAACTCGGCAGTCAGTCTTTAAGCTTCGGATATCCGCGGGATGCAACCGACTTTAATAATTCAAACATCGAATCGCTCGACTAGACATGACTATATATGACTATATGGTCAGAGAACTGAAGGGAACTATGTACCCCCTGTGGACACAGCGTGAAGCACAGGTCGACAAATCATAGCTGTCTGAAATAGGTGGACGGTGAAAAACTGCCGTGGCTTCTGTGGAGAACTAATAAAAGATGCCTCATGAAGCGCGTTTCTTTGAAATCATTATCCAGACCATATGTACTCGTGTATGCCACCGTGAAACGTTTAAGCCACTTACACTCTTACAAGAACCGACAAACGGGGTGAATGGGAAAAACTTTATTTCACTTTTTCACTTTCTCATGCTGCATAAATTAGCCAAGTGAATATGTATAATTGTATGCATATATATAGGTTTTTCTTACCGAAAGCTATATACAAGTAAAATACCACCACCTCTCTCCCCCTTCCCACCGAACTTAAACTCCTATATAAATCCTAACTAATCTCTATAATTTTAGTTTCTCTATTAAATTTTTCTTAGTGTAATGTTATTTAATCTGTATTATAAAGTATGAGGCGTATCATTAACTTGTGAAATCTTTTAAGTAAGTCAAGGGCAGAAAATGAGTTCACCTGTACAAAAAAAGTCTCTCTTAGAACTCAAAATTTGGGTTCCTGTAGAACAGTTCATCATTGTGGGTTCATTTGGAATGAAAGAGATTCATTTATTTTTGTTATAGCTCCCTTGAAACCGAAAATCAATGTTCATAGACATCCCAGTCTTTTCTGTGATGGTATGTTTTCAAAAACCAATCACGATTTATTTTTATAATTGAATAGTATAAATCCCAAATTTTAACCTGATATCTCTAAAAAGGAAACTCCTTAGCCTTGATAAATAATTATCCAAATTACAAACTTTTTCCTTCATAAACCACAATACAATAACACAACACTTTGCCCAAGTTTTTTGAGTGGGTGCACATGACAAATAATGGAGCCTATATATTATATGACAAACAAAATATGAACCTTAGATATATCTGTAATTCGGAAAACTAGCTCCTGATTTACCTCACTTAAGGGTTAAATTTTCCTCTCTCCCTTATGCGTCCTCTCAACAGGGTCGAATACATCCTTGAATCCGCGTGAGCGTAACACCCCAAGTAATATTACGTTGACAGTAATTGCTGCTTTGATCAATGTGGCCCCAGTCATGAGAAGGCAGCCATCACGCCAACGTGGTACACTTCGATCCTTCTTTCATCGTCCTCGACGCCACGTTGCATGCGCTTATTTGCGTCCTCTAGAGACTCTAGAGTCTTGCGCGTGTTCTTGAAGGTTAATAAATTAGAAACGAGGTCGACTAACCACGTCGAGCTCGTGTAAGAGAAGCAGGACCTGAAGCTCGTAAATTACATGGCTCGCGTAAGTGATCAGATCGTCGGTGCTACTCCCTGTGCGGGAATTCTATTCAGTGCCTTGCTCCTGGTTGAGTACACCAGAGTACCAGATGAAAGCTAGTTCACCGAACGTTTAGTATGCAAGAACAGGCGCATAAATCAAAGGTCATTAGCGACGAATTAGCAGATCCAGATAGGTAATATATCAGCGAATGCGTTGGCGACCGGTTTATCGGACCAAATCGCTCGAAATAATTCATTTTACCTGACTCCTTCCAGAACCACTATCTGTATCAATGTAACTCAAATAGATTGAGAAAGTATCTTTCATTGAGTACATATATCTGCTGACTAAACTTTCTCTCCAGATCGCTTTATAACGATATTTTGTTACAAGTGAACTTAACCAGAGAACCTATTCTAATAACAAATCAGAACACTCTACAAATTAATAACACATCTCGTTGACTCTAGTCGATTTTGCATCCTATCGAAACTAGCAATGAAAACTTTAATTAGAAGTCAAATTTATAGATTACGGGTACTGCGCAATTGTGGGTCCTTCGAACCAGATATGATACAAATGATAGGAGCTGTGTTACTGGCTTTAAAGTTTTATTTGGAACTTCCTGACGTTTGATGGCTATTGCAAGATCACATAAAGTGCAGATGAAGCTCATAAAGTTGGTCTCTCATTTTCTTCTGAAGTATCTCGTTATAGAACCTCTTACACATAGGTTCACATAGGAAACGCGAGCAAGAGGCTTTAATATCGCAAACGGAGATAGGAGTAATAAATGCTTGTCAAGTAAATCAGGATGAAGCGCCATCGAGGAGCACGTAATGGCCGCATTAAGTGAATAACTCACAGTTGCAGTGTCAGACTCGAGCGCAGGGAGGTTGTGCGTCGGACTGTTAGGAACTGTTAGGGGTGATAGCGGTACCATCAAACAACTTTACGGCGTTAAGTGCCACAAAGCGGCTGACATACTGCCAACCAAATTCCTGCCAAACGCTGCCAGAATTCCCTGTAGGCGTTTGCATTAACAGCATCTCCGATACGATAGTATTAATCTCTGGGGAGTAATAATAAGAACCTCCGAAATTACGCTGATTGTTCTTCTATGAAAATATCACCATCGCTGAAGGATTTGTCTGTAAAACACTTGTGCTTGCGGTTGGTAAGAATTAGAACCAAGACAAGGGATAACAGAGTCAAAGAAGAGGGGTTGGTAAAGCATATTTATAGCTGGCCAAGCTATTAAAATAATTTATTGGGGCCATTTTCAAACAAACGAGCACATTAATCTAGTCTAGCTTCATAAAATGAACTTTACCGTCGATTTTGTTACCGTGCGCCAAACGAGCTCACTCTGAAATGAATCGACGGATCCGTAAATGGCATCGCAGAGGACCCTTCATGAAACGGCTCGTAAATTTTTTGTTTATTTCCCAGCAGTGCTGACAATACGGTGTAGCTTTTCTTAATCTAGTTCATCTTCATGTGAGGATCAACATGGAATGTGTATAAAAGAACCTTATCAAAACGTTTCCTTAAGAACGTAATTTTCTTCTCTGAGCTTATCTTTCCATTAACCAATGATATTTAATGATGTCGACTATCAACCTGCCTTTATGGGCCACATACTTGAATGTAATTAGTTCTACATCTTGTTCCGTTTGAAAGAAACATCAGGAGCTTTGGACAATGCAGCTTGTCCGGTTTAAAATCAGGTTTGAAAGCTATGGAAAGATAAAGGATTGGAAGGTATATCGGTAGAGATGATGATTTTGCCGATGTTTGGCAGTTGGGCAACCTTTACACGCAGAGCACCTCGTCGCAATGCTTCGGCTGAGACCTCGTAAACCTGGGAACGACCAATTAAACGAAACGAGCAGCGTACTGATGCACTCCCTGAATGGTTGGTTGCCTGTGTAGCCGGCATTACCTACAGGTTATACGACTCAGAGAATTACCCTTAAATTACACAGTTGGCCCCGATGTGTGCACTTCCCTTGGTTCACTGTATACTTACAGCCAGGTAACAACCGGCTAAGGCATACCCTCCAATGTGCGGCACAACTAATCCTCGTCTTATCCACTATCAACTCCAAAGGAGCCGCTGTTTTCCATCGCTGGCAATAAGCTATGATTACCTGGCGACAATGAGCCGACAAATACTACAGAAAATCAAGTTGCTGACCGGAAGTCTAAGCAATTAAAGCAAAGCCTCAAGTCAAACTCTCCATTAATCTCCGAGAAATGCATCATAAAACTTAAAGGATTGTTCTAAAACGCTCTTCGAATTGAATTTTAGGAAATATTATCAGTTCTTGATATTTGTTTTCTTCATCAAACATAAGTAATTGCAGGACCGTGGATGAAGGTGTATTTCACAGCCTCACGCTCGTGCTTCATAAGTTTATCTCGAAGTTTATAAAACAGACAGTTTTACCGGCCAATGACTAAGTAGAAAAATTTCTATGGCCATACGGCAAAGCCTTCAGGGTAATATCACTACGTGCAATTTCAACCCATAACCAATAGCGTTCGCTTTTCTAGGAAACTATACGATCTTTAGTACTCGTTGAACCTCTTTCAACGGAAACAGTTTACCGAGTTATTTCCACTTCGTGTACGAGCTAGTGGTTTTCTGCCAAGCATGGCAGTCACATTTTATGCGAGGTGGGAAATGAGTAAATACCTCTTGGAAATTTTTTCTAGAGGCTAAATGTAGCACTCGAATATAATTAGGTGCAATATGCAAGCGCTATCATCTGAATACGCTATCCTCTTTGTTATTCATATTTGAATTAAAAATGATAGCAAGAAAATTTATGAAAAAAAAAAACAGAAATGGACCGAAATTATAGAATAGTAATGAATAATAGACGGGTATTCTTCATTCTCAAGATAAGGAATAAGATAAGACGAGGAGCTTGTCCAGAATGATGAGCCCATTGGATCTTCAGGCTAATAAATTAAGTCGAATTGATCAAGAACCAATTGGGTTGTAATACTAATTCATCCCTTTTTCAGTCGGCTCCTTAGAACTTAAATCCGCAAGCCCAGAAGCCGAGATGCTTGGACTATATCTTAGTCCACACAGGTTTAATCTTACCCTTTGAAACAATTCTTTATAACTACTTGAATATTCATCCCCTTCAAAGCAACAATAAATCTGTTAAATGCCAAACTTCTTCAAGACGAAAGAATTTCGGAGACGAAGAAGAAAGGGGTGGAAATGGAGTAGAAGATTCGGCCGAAACACGTTGGTTAGAATCAGTAGCAAAGAACGCGAATTCCTGTGGACGAAGTGCCTCGCAAACGAGGAATCTGACCAAAGCCCAGCCCGGGCCAACTGTCCATTCCATCCTCTTGTGCAACAACCGGGTAGCCGCCGCTTTTTTACCAATATGAATTCCCAATTCCTCGAAGCGCCGGACCATAGTGGTTGGATCGAATACATTAACGATTCCTAGCGGGCGACGCGGCGTAATGAATGTTTCCGGTGACAGCCGACAGCGGGGAATGCTTTGCGACAAACAATGCGGTCCTCTCTGTGTATCGGCCGACTCCCTCATTCTCCCTTTCTGCATCACCCTCGGCATCGCAGCCTCTTCCTCTATCACCCTTGTTCTCTTCCTTCTTTCTCTTTTGCCCACCTGTGTCGGAAACATGCCATCGAGAGCACTCGTTGCCACCCGAAATTCATCCCAAATTCACGTCGATTCCTCCATTCGCACATGGATCGATCGCTTGCAGTGCTTGCTAATTCGGGCAAAAAATTCACCCAGTTTACTCTGAAAGTATCATTGGAATATATCAGAGAAGGATTTTATTGCGTGGTTTCGTTGATCGATATGTGTTTAAAAAACAGAAAAAAAAACAATTTCCATATGCCTTTAAAACTTAACAAATCAGCCAAAAAAATTCTAGAGTAATAACTAAATAGTAATTTTAAAGTTGAAAGTGTTCTACATAAATGATCTTGAAGACGTTGATATAGCAAATTTTTTGTGCTTTGCAGACTGAAAAATGTAAAAAAAAAAAATAAGGAATTTTGGGTACATTCAAGAAGAGTCAAGTTTAGAGCATTATTTTTTATACAAGAGGCAATGGAAAAATCTTGAAAAAATTGATGAATGTGAGAAAAACATTTGTGAACAAATTGCAGTTGACAAATTTATGAAATAATAAAAATTGTTGCTTGAGATTAAAGCAATGTACAACTATACTATCTTTAGTTCTAATGAAGATATTAAAGCGATTCAAACTCCAAGCTGTAACTGATAGGCTCTGTAATTATTTACAATCCCCCGGAAGGATGTGATTGTTTTATTCTTGGTGGAAATTGCGATATTTTTAGACATTTTTTTGTTGGAAAACAAGAGTCACAAAGCAGCGGGGGTCCTTTTTTTTTGCTTCCGACAGCTCGTGCCTTTCTTTGACCCGTGCTTCTGAACTCTTGCCCAGACACTGACGCCTCTTCTGGCCGGCAGCAAAATAATAAAATAATAAATAATAGGTGATTTCCGAAGAGTGTTGAACCTGCAGCATGAGCCGTAGACAAATGCTGTAATCACATGAGTAGATGTGCGCACGTGTCTCACACGCTATTTTTTGCAACCACCCTCCGTGAAATTCACTTGATGGCTCTTTGCCCATTTTCAGCCCGATTCCTTATGGTGGTTCACAGAATTTTCTCATTTTATCCTATTAAAAGGATTCAGATTGGAAGTTTTAGTGTGATACTTTTTAATTTATATAACTGTACAATATTAAAAGTGAATTCGTCTCTAAGGTTTCCACCAGAAACGATGACCTAATCTTCAAAGAAATATGTAAAAAAAATCTTTCGAGATTGTTTCTTGAAAATATTTGAATCAACAACGAAATGATATACACTCAACTCCCGAGTTAGGCTCCTGATATTAACTAACTTACCAACCATACCTTTTGAGCGGTTAATTGATTTGCGAATGCGCCTTCATGGGGTTCTGATTCAAGTCTCCAAATGATCAGTTTTGAGTATCCACAGCATTTCTATTGGAGCTCAAGTTCTAAAAGAAACCAGCCTTTAATTCAAGCCGCAACTTTAATCATTACTTAACCCCCAGTTCTTTCTGCGTTCCTTATTAGACATAAGATATTAGTCTTATGTAGATTGTAGATGTACGTAATTGGTCAAGAATTCAATTACTCCAAAAGCACAAATTTTCTGGAAAACAGTTGAATACATAAACCAAAAACTTGAGGCTATTAGGTTAGGCATGCTAATTACCAATACAACCACGCTGTTCGTGAATCTGGACTCATCCATATTAAAATTAAGCCACACGTGACCTGAACAAGTCATTCTTTCATATCTTTCCAATGAAAGCACACGAATATAATAAAAGTTCCATTTAGTAATTTCATTATTAAATGGGACCATTTCCTAGCATATAAATGGGCATAATCTTCGTATTTATGTTCGAAAGCGGAACGAAGGCTTCCCTGTCTGCGTCATTCGCTCGTAAAACAAAACCGACTGACAGAGGATGTTTCGAATTCCCTGTTTCGAAAAGAGTCGCGCAAAAACTTTGAAAATGAATCGCAGAGCTGCATTTTAACAGAGATAGGCACAGTTGCAAAGTGCCAAGCGCGATTAAGTTTACGACCCGATCCATATCCGAGACGTTCAAGCCTGTTAAGCCAACTCTACAACATTGAAGCCGGCTTGGAGCCAATCCAAAGACTCGAGATGCGGCCTAACTGTGCGTTATCGCATCGTCGTGATAACGAGCCGTTAAATCGAGACTCTAAGTATAAAATGTGTACGTGCTTGGAATTACGTTAACAGGAGAAAATAGTTGGCTCTCTAAAGATATCCAAAGGAATTGCGATAGGGATAGACAAAAGTGAACCATAAATTATTTTGCTTTTTTACTGGACACTCGGAAAGGACGATTATCGACAAAATGCAAATGGCGATGATTCTTGAGGATAAAGACGATTTACATGATAGAGTTTACATTAATTGAAATGGGCAAGCTGAATACTCAAAATATTCATACAGGTTTATTGAACGAATTATGATCCTGGTTAAGGTGATTACCAAAATTTCTATAAACTTATTCACTAAGCATAATTTCAGTGGGTAGGAATTGAATACATGAACTTCCTCAACTTCCTCCTAGTCTAAAGGCCTTCAAATGCACACTATCAATTATTTTAAGGCTGGAGGGGCCCCCACCTCTACCGCGATTCGTCAGTTTATTTTTGTCAAGGGACGTGCATTGGCTGCCCCGGCCTTGTATCGCTGTGCTTGCTCTTAGCTCTAAGCAACTTTTTCAACTGCGCATGTACCGAAAAGCACGAGTCGATTTGAAATCAATAAATACTATCAATAATAATAATAATACAGATAAATACACTCGACTCTCAGTGTAGTAACTCGCGGCTTACTAATTCTTAGAACTGCTGGCCCACGCAGTTTCTTAGATCAAGGGGAGAGAGACGGCTGCGACTCTTGCATGAAAAACACCAGCAGCATAGGGATAAGGATGCAGTACGCGGGTACTCACATGCGGAGATTGCGCAATATTATGCATTCTAATTGGAAACGGTTCAGACGGCCCCGATTTGCGCAGTTGAAAAATTCGTGGTCCGTTAGCATGTCAGTGTTTTTCAAGTGTCTCTCAAGTATTTTTGTTGACGTACGACAATTTGTCAACTAAAACTCAATATAATAGAATCAAAATACGACTCAAATATTTCGCAGAATAGTGAGTTTCCTAGCATGACGTCAAGTATTGTTGGCTGTAAAAGAATTAGTGGAGAGCTTTGAAGATTACACAATTTTTAAAGCGTAATTTTAATGTGATGGAATGTTTTATTTTTAACCAAAGTTCAATAATCATATTCCTCGAATCCTGAAAATTATAAAACCATGCGTAACTTATTTTTTTCAAAACATGGATTCATCATGTTTTGTTTATTTACTCTTTAATTTGACTATGACGCCAGATGGAATCTGCTTGTCATAAAAAGTTTTATAAGTGTTGTGATTTAGGAGCAAACGTGGCACTTTTATAGTCAAGGTTATATACCAAAATTTATTTTCTCATAAAAGTATTATGTTATATATTTGCTTGAGCAGAGTTTTAAAATTATAAAACAACTTCTGAAGCAAAAATTTTTGAATTCATCGAGTGATATTCTTTTTTTGAAGGTGGGTCTACCCCTCGGTGAGTTCAATCAAAACCCGTTTGGGGGCATTTTAAGTGTTTATTCTAGACGTATAAATCTTGGAAACGCTATAAAAATTGAGGACTGAAGCTTGAAGCAATCCAGGGGACAGGGATAAATTTGAGTTAAAGAAATGGTTTCCCATCACTTTATTATATGGGAAAGTTTGAAATGATGACCCATAAATCCAAGTGGTTAGTTTTAAATCCAAATTTTTGGTAGTGTGAAAATACAAATAAACGTAAGTACAGACCCACACTGGAAGAGAGGGTGAAGTTTCTTAAGCTGAAAATTAAATATAAGGGATGTTTTCGTCCATAAACTGGAGTGTCGACTAGTAAATAGTTCCCCATTTTAATTTTTCCCGTGATATGCACACCGAATTTCGTTACGCGTATATCTAGAAATAATCCCGTTAATGTATGCACTCACAAGACATACGACGAAATTTGATAAAATACAACAGCGAATGTGAATTCACGTCCAAAATTTTGATATTGAAAACAATCTAGAAGAAAAGTTCATAAATTGATTAGTAACCAAAATCACTAAGACACTACCCCTATATTATTACTAGTTCATTAGTAGTCAAACACTTAATTAGAAACTCAATGAATACAATTTCTGTCAAATTCAGATTAATAAATATAATAAGACGCATAATAAATCATAATTCTTTAATGTTGAAGTTCTCGTAAGTGAATAACATTATACTTGAAAATGTTACAGGAAATGTATTTCTTGTAACTTGTAACTCTTCAACTGCGCATTTGCTGAAAAGCGCGGGCCTATTTGAAATCAACAAGTACTATGAATAA
>CAKNXH010000061.1:417847-433565 GCA_932178445.1 Andricus quercusramuli | reverse complement strand
TAGAACACATACTATCAGGATGTCCGACCCACGCAGGGACGCCGTATGTCTATAGACATAATGAGGCCCTAAGAGTACCTTATTACCATTTTTGTCGCTCTACGGTGTTGGTCGCGACCCTGTCCTGCCAAACGCTCCAAGGGATATAGAGTCAATTGTCCGAAACGAGAAGTGCCAGATTTTCTGGAACTACGATTTTCGGGCAGCAGTCTCCGTTGCGCACTCGAGGCCTGACATTGTTCTCCAAGACTTCGAGAAACGAACTATATTCATGATCGAATTCTCGGCTCCGTCCGAATACAACATCACTGCAAAGGAGAAACAAAAAAAGGAGAGGTATCAAGACCTTAAAAGAGAGCTGCAACGACTGTACCCAAAATATTCGGTACGAGTAATTGTCTTTGTGATAGGTGCTGTCGGAGGTGCGAAATTATCACTGGTTCGCAACCTTAAAGCCATACCCGCGTGCCAAAAATATGCCAAGGCACTTGCGAGATGGATGCAGAAAGCTGTCATCCTTGGGTCGCTTCGTGTCCTCAAGACACACGAGGGTTTCGCCGGCCTGTCGTTGTGATTTCGTCGTGCGCTGTGCCCACCCATCTCACGGCTGTGAGACGTGGCCATAGGTGGAAAATAAATTAAATTTAATGAAAGAAATAACTAACTTCCTAAAAAAATTTAATATTAACTTAATATTGCAAGTGCATATCATATAATTTTAAATAGTACCGCGCTTTTTTGGAACATGCGTAGTTGAAAACGTCGAATTTTCAACATAACCTTGAAAACTGTCATATTTCATGTGCACTATTTTCCTTTCAAGAATGCTTAGTATCTATAAATTTAGTGTCAACATTAAAATTTTTCCAGTACAATATTATTTAATCTGAATTACAAAGTGAAATTTGCATCATTAACTTGTAAAATCTTCGTAGTGAGTCAAGGCAGAAGTGAAAAAAGGGTTCTATTGGAACCGTCACAATCTATACTTTGGGTTCATTTAGAAACCAGTTATCATTTGCATTCCTTTTCAGAAAAATAGGTTCCTTTTTGTTGCAGCTGCTTTGGAACCAAAAATTGGTTATCTCTGTAATTACTGCAGTTGCTTTTAACTCCCTTTCTTTTGTTTATTGGTACGATAATCGCATTTCTCCAATCATCTCGGACTTCTCCCATCCCGATACATAAATTTGTCAATTCGCACAACCTGCGAGGTATGTACTCGCCACCGTATTTAAGCATTTCAGCGCGAATACTGTCTACACCAGCAGCCTTACCGTTTTTTAAGTTCTTAATTATATCTCTAACCTCAGTGACACAGACTTTTTCAATTGGTTTTTCTAGTGTATTATGATCTAGGTCGCAGTTCTGTTGTCCTATATCTTCACCTTCTAATAATTCTTTAAAAGAATCTTTTGAAGCGTCTACTATCCCGTCTGTATCATATAGCATTTCACCTTCGCTGTTTCTCATACAGACAAACTCTGTACTTTTACTTTCCTTCATCTCTTTAAATAATAGTTTCATGGTTCCTTGAAAGTCGTTTTGTATTTTCTTCTCTGATCAGATTGGACTGAGCTTTGGTACAAACGTTGCTCCTTGAAAGCCCTTCGAGATTATCGTAACAAATTCTTGAATTTTCTTGAAAATTCGAAAATTGAAATTTTTTTTTTTATTAATTAAATGTTTATAGTCGCATCGACTGCCAGGGTCATTAGCGACTGTACTATAGGGGTTAATTATCAACTGTAGGGTATCTGTGGGGTAGTATACCAAGGGACAGAAGCGAAGCTTTTCGAAAACACATCCAGCGTCGCTTCCTGCTTCGGTAATCGAACCCGCGTCATCGTGGCTGCCAAGGCTGCAGTGTTGGATCATGAGACAAGCACGATACCATCTGAGCCACGATGACTCCCCAATTGAAATTTTGATAGCACAAAAAATAATCAAAAATTCGGTTTTGTGGTCAAACTATGCAAAATTCGAAAAAAGATGAAATGACAAAAATTGTGCACGCAAAAAAATTCGTTTTGAATAACTTTTTGATTTGACGCGTAGTTTTTGTTTTGTTCGTAAAATACAACATCAAAAATAAAAATATAAAATTTTTGGACAAACAACACAAGCTACGAAACAAATAAATGGACAAAAGTTGTTCACCCAAAAGAGAGCTACAAATTTGTTATTTATCATTTCTGATGAGGCGCGCAGTTTTTGCTTTAATCGTGAAAAATGACACTTCAAAATAAAACAATAAAAACAATAACATTTTTAATAACAAAATTGTTTTCAAATGAGATCTGAGAATTTGCTTTTAACCTCTTTTTTCTCACAAGACACGCGATGAGAATGTGTTCGTTAAAACCGAAGGAGCTTTAAAAAAAGAGAATTCAAAATTCACTAAATTTCACTTGTCGATGGTTTAACCTTAAATTTTCATAGTCCTTTCCAATAATGCGGGCAGATTTTTTCTAATAAAATTGTTAATAATATTGACTCTGTTGTTTTGCAACAACTCTTGGATGTAGATGCGACGCTCTAAAAGTATAGTTTCAAATAATGATTAGATAAATTCATGGACACCAAAGATTTGACACAAACAAACATTTTATTGATTCCAACAAATATGTGGAATAATATTTGTTTTGAATTAATGTAATACATTATTGTTGTTTATTATCAAGAAACTGTAAGATGATCTTTAGGACCACGTAATCTATAATTTGCTCTTTCGGAGCGTGCAATTGTCAAAAATAATTTTTCTTTGAATTAATATGACACTAAATATTGTTTTATAAAGAAATACATGTAGGGGAAACCTCCCTACAGTGGATAATGCAACCTACAGTGGATAATCAATAATTAAATATACTAATATACATAAAATCATTAATTTAATTCAAGTATTAGTTAAGACTCTATGCCTGTTTATAAATTAAAATATTAATTAATTATTTTTATTGTACTATTAATTAATGATTATCCACTGTAGGTTTCATTATTTACTGAAGGGAGGTTTCCCCTACCATTTTTTCAGAGAACAGTTTTAAATAAATATTGGATTGATTTTTTGACGCAAAGAATAAAACTGCATGCTATATGCTTCCTCAAAAATATTGTATAACGTAATGTTTTTACGAATAGAAATAAATAAATTTCAAATATATTTGTAATTATATGCAATTTAATAATCACATTTTGCCTGTAAAAAATGTAATACAATATAAATAAACTAATTTATATGGAAAAAAATTGTCCTATGCAGATCTCGAAATTTTTCCTGAAAAATATTTTGTAAAATTACTATTGAAATTGAAAAATTTTCTAAATAGTATGGAATTTCCTTATTCCTGAACTTATGAGCAAATTTTCCAAAGGCAAATAGAATATTTCCCGAGATATTTCCTATTATTATTATTATTATTATTATTATTATACCATTAAGCCTTTCGGCGTAGGCGTAACTTGCTTGATTGGACAATAGTAGTCTGTAGGTGGGTATATAGGTATAAGGTAGATAGGTACATATATAGGTGCCAGGTATAGATATTTTAGATTGATCTGGAATTCTTATGTTATTTAATTAAATGACACGTTCATTCCGCAACAATGCTCCGACCCAGGTTGCTGATCAATCTCTCTAGCGATCACCCGAAGTGAAGAGCCTCACAAAATTGTTATGTGCGGTTCCCCACTTGGGCCAATTAGTATCCAAGGTATTTGTTTCAGGCGTCATTCACTCTACTCACATTCTTTTTATGAACTATTTGTCGCCACACTTTTCTGTCCTGGCATACTACTCTAGCTTCCTTTACGTCCGTGGATTTCTTCATGCAGGCTCTCGTGTTTCTATGGCTTTTTATGTCTCTTCGGATTAGTGTCTCATTCACAGATTCTATATAGGCGGGTCTACCTCTGGGCATTCTACCATTTACTTTACCTTTATACAATTGTTTGGTCAGTCGTTCATCTTTCATTCTTTCAAGATGACCGAACCATCTCAACTGATTTCTTTCCCGTATATGTCAACTAGTGTCTCTTCTGTACCACATTCTTCGAGGATTATTTCGTTTCGGACTTTGTCCATCAGTGTTTTCCCGCATATTATGCGCATAGGTTTCATGCCAATCGCGTTAATTTTACTCCTGTCCTTTTCTTGAAAGGTCCATGTCTCGCTACTGTATAATAGTACGGTCGGTACGAATATATAATTATTTATGGCCATTTCGGCTTTTTTTTAATGATGCATGTCGATCATTTTTAACTTTTTCAAAAATTTCGTCAGATTAAATTAAAACCTTGAACACCATACTCATCACATCGAGACAAACGATCACTCAGTCGAGATGATCGTCTCGCACAGTAAAAACTAGGCATTAATTTTTATCTGGAATCCTTTTTTGGGCGTTCTAATATGATCTCACAAATAGTCTTATTTTAGTACAAGTTTCTGTCTTGTTTAGTTTGCTAACTTCAGATTGATAAATGATCCGAGATAGCGAACTAAATTGATTCAGAGGGTGCATTGTTTCAATTGTTCCAAACTTCACTCTTACAAAAAACAAAAAATAGATGAAATTAAAAGTTCGAAAAAATTAGTGTTGAACCGTTACACTCAGACGTCGCAAACTTTTGCCCTATGGGTTACGTTGGTTTCTATAAACTTGACAGATTAGAATTTGTTTTATCAGATTTAGTTACGGACAGAGATGATCCTCATTTCGAGCCTAGTTCAATCCACAATTCGACCTGATTTTATTAGATTGGCGGATCAAACTGAAGTGCAATTGTTTTGTTGCGTGAACTGCTTTGATACCAAATTAAGTTCTAAATCGAATCCTAGTTTTTGCAGTGCGTCTCGGTCGACTTTTTTCATTGCAAATTCTTGATCTCCATTACATTTCAGTTCCATCTAACTATGTTTTAAGCAAATCTCGATTTCCTCCAACAATGATCGACATGCATCACTACTTTTTTTGATATGTTTTTATTTTTGAGGATGGACCCTGCTCAACCGATAACCTGATCACCCTTATTTAAGCGCAATTGGGGAAATTTCCCAAATATGGTAGGAATTTCTTATTCCCAAACAAGTATGTAAAATTTCCCAAACCATGTATAACCAATGAACTATTTTTACTTACCTTGGAGTTTTTCAAAGTCATCTTCTGATCTCGAAGTTACTAGCAGATTCCAAAGTTTCAGTATATGCAATTAATTATTCCATGTGAAAATGTGATGCATTTTTCCGAAACCTCCGAAATACTAAACATAGCGACGATTATAAACATGGCGCAGTATTTCGGCGTGAATGTTAGCAGTACTGTTCAGGTTTCAGTTCTACCAATATCGGCAAGGGACAGAACTTGTAATCCTTACTACTTTTATTTGTCTCGTTATTTGTTGGAAAAAAACAATGTTGGTGAATGTGACTACTGTTATTTATCAGGCTTACCAGGTGCGTCGGAAGCCCTATGTACGGTGGGTAGTACTACCCACTTGAAATTTCTGAAAGACCCGCCCCCCCCCCTCTTCCTGCTCACCCTGCGGCCAGCAAAACTACCCACCTCGCCTCAACACATTTCGCCGAACCTGAGGCTTACAGTTACTATCGTTACTTATATGAACTATGTCGGAGTACTAACGGCGAGTTGATGCCGCATACAATTGGTTAGTTAGTTTTACCATTGAAATATACTTGTCGCAGCTACACAAGAACTCCAATATAAGGCCAGTTTCGGGGATTACCTCGCATTGACCGTGATACTAAATTAGTCGTTGGAAACGTGAACAGTCTGTGCCGTATGAACCACTTCTGTTGGATTTTCCTCCCGCTCTTGCCGCTCCCGCTTACTGCTCCCCCGTACTGCCCACTTTTATCGCTCGCTAGTGGTGGCGACGCATTGTTGACACTGCTTGTGCGCTGAGAAACTGTTTGGGCCAACAGTTCTAGAGGCGGGTTTACACCAAGCGAGCATTGTTTGCGAACGTTCGCAAACGTTTGCGAATCCTTACGAGCATTCGTGAACATGGGGGGGGGGAGCTTCCCGTTCACACTGCCTGAGCCGAGCAGTTGTTCGCGAGCATTCGGCTGTGTTCCGACCAAAGTGCACGAACATGGCATCCACATTATCAACGCTGTGAATTTTTTCAAAATTTTAAAGAATTTCAAACGAAAATAATTGAAAATTGTACTATTTCATGAAATGTGATCAATATAATATTAATTTTATTAATATAATAATATTATGTAATGATAAGCACCAAATTTGAATTTCATTTTTAAAGAAATTTATTTAACTATTCTTTTGTTTAGTATTAAGATTTCAAACATGAAGATGTAAAAAAAATAAAAACTGAATAATTTTATTAAACAAATGATTCAACTATAGCGGTTTCCAGTTTTCAAAATTTTAAAGAATTTCAAACTGAAATAATTGAAAAGCCACTTATTTCCAGGCACTTTTCGTTATCTCACTCCATGTTTTACAATAAAAACAATAAATCGATGCACTCCGAAAAATCTGTGCGTGCTCCTATAGAAGTATCGTTTACACCGGACGCGCAACGAACTCTCAATGCCTTTGATGGTTCGTCGATTTACCGACAAGTGACCGAACACGGACGAGCACAAACGAACGTTCGCGAACAGCGTTCACGAACACTGTTCGGTGCGGGCAAGCGTCTACACCGAGCGAGCCTCATGTTCGAGAATGCTCACGAACAGCGTTCGCGAACGATGCTCGCTTGGTGTAAACCCGCCTTAGGAAGAACTAAATCACTCGGCCTTATATTGGAGTTCTTGTGTAATATCATCTCTACTGATAAAAAGCTTGTTGTATGGTAAAAAAGAAACTCTAGAATTTAAAGTTCCACTCCTGATTTATTTTGGCAAGGACGATGATATGATCGATAAATCAGTTTCCTCATCGAAGAGCTATGCACTGAATGAGTCAACGATAATGATGCAAGTGATGCGAGCATGACAGCCGCAACAAATATATGAGAGAGGATTCCTCATGCATGAGTTGCAACGAGAGGTAAATCTCGTGTGGAGGGATCTCGGAATTCGCGGATTGGCGCTACCGGTGCACGCTTGCCAACGAAGAGTGTCTATTTGATGCTGCCAACAATGGAAATGGACTCGATCGTCGAACAGCCTCGCCAGTGGTCCAGCATTCCAACGTCGTGGAGTTGGAATACGAGCACATTCTGAAAGCCCTAGTGTGCTTTGCGAGAACTATTCAGTGTTCACTGTCCCGCGCTCTTTCCTGCTACTATATGGCACTATGCAAAGGACGTGGGCCATACCAAATTGCAAACCGAACGGCCAATTTTCGATTGGAATATGTTAAGACCCTCCAGTATGTAATAACGCCAAGCAAGTGCTATGCAGTCTAGAAAATCTTTCCTCTCATCTCCACTCTAATATCACGCATTGCATTACACTCCGCTTTCACTGTTGGAGAACTTTTGAAATTCTGAACTTCAAAAGCAAATAAAAGCTCTAAGAAACGAGTCAGAAGGATGTCCGTTGATGTTAATTCGATGGTCCTAGACCATGTATGACATGCTAAGGGGTTACAACGCATCTGAAGGGCTAGTTTCTGAGTCCATACAAATAAAGCTTTTAAAAAATACGTTTCGGTTTACCACTTTTGTAATGAAGTAGTCGATTTCAAGCCTTATTATCGCGTCCCTCCATACAGTTTCACATATTTCAAAAGTGTACTGGGCTTATAAAAAGAAAATTTTCCAGTATTGGTCTCCTGTGTTCTTTTGTTATTACATAATGCAGTTTGAATTTCAAGGCTAACGTACTAGAAAACATAGATACTGGCTTAAAAAAAATGTTTATATGTCTATCCCTCGCTTTTTTGGTGTCAACTCCGAAGCATCTATCATTCACACGAATTTGATTTGATAGATGTCATCATATTTAATTATAATCATAAGAAAGATAATTTCCCTCAAATTTTAAAAATACATGACGATTGCAGAATTTAAAAATTGATTAACTCTTCACAGTCTTCATAAGTCCCCTGAGAACACGTAAAAATCTATGTGTGGAACCTGAAATGTCAACTCTTAAGCCTCCAAAAAAAGAAGGCATAAAGGGCAAAGGGTCAATTTGAGGCAACTATTGAAGCGAAATTGACTGTAATGAGTTAAAGAAAATTCAAAATAAATTTAACCAAATAGCTGTGATTTATATTGAGTTCCATTCGATTTCACTAAATTCCATTTAATTCAAGTGAATTCCACTTCCACTCTTTGAATGCAAATAAAGTTCGTTAATTTAGGGCTCGAATTATAGATAAGTAAAAGATTTACTTTACTTCCTCTTTTTCATAACTGAAAATTATTCATATTGGTAATATTAATTTTTTCTTGAGACAAGTACCGTTGATGTAACTCTAAAAATCGTTGTAGCACATGATCACTGAATCAGATCAGTATGCATTTTCACTGATTCACAGTGTAAGCTCACTGGTTCAACTAGCTAGAAATGGGTCACTTATTGCGATTAGTAAAGATTTTCAATGAAAATCAGTGAAATCTATCTGATTCAAATTCAAAGAGTCCCCCAAAGAAGATTTATATTTTCTCTCGGCATGATGCTAATAAATCTTGCTGAAAACAGAAACCTCAAGAGCTGCTACTTGATGTATTTCATTAAATTATGTTTCTCGCAGTAGGATTCTATGAAAGAAGGGGGTCCTTTTTTGAATCGAGTACTGGATTCGGAGAGCCGTTGATCAGAGGCAAGGTTATCTCTCGTAGCGGCGAGAACACAGATGAAAGGTGCCGGCAGCGTCCAGCAGCGAGCTATACATCAGCTCGCGCTTAGGTAAATACGCAACGCCCAACCCCCCCACATGAGTCGTCGCAACGCACTTTAGTAGGCGGAGAAGTACGCGAGATCTCACACAGAAAAGATTGATGATTTAATCCTTCAGGGGCGATATTAATGTATTGTGGGGTGAGTGAATCAACTAGAGATCCTCGATTTTCGGTCCTCATTAAAAAATAAATCTCCTCAAACACCTAATATAAATCGATGGATTTAATATCCGAATATTGTAATGAATATTCAATCTGGCAGACATATGCGTATAAATATTCATTGGACCGAAATTAATCATTTTCTGTGCGCTGTCTGCTTACGGATTAAATGGTGAGATGCGTATCAGAATCGCGAGGATTTGTCACGTTTATTTGAAAACAAATGGCAAAGTTCGTTCATATTTTGCTGGGATATTCATGGTCACTGTAAAGTTAGAATCTTCCCGTTCGAAATTGTCATTTCATTGAATATATAATCAATTGGAGAAAATACATTGAATTCTTATGAATCAATATAATCACTTTTAAATCCTCTAAATCCCATTGAAATTAAATGAATTCACAGAAAAAACATAATGTAATCTTTACATCGATTTCAGTTTTATCTTTTCCTACAACAAAAATTAAATTCACAGGGTAAAGTGTATCCAACATATGGGAAATGGTTACCATGTCAACTCGATTACATCTCGTTTTGTTTCGATGCGAAAAAATTGAACTTTATCTACTTGAAAATTACCCGCAACAAATATTCACTTCTGTTTTTTCTGATTTCTTATTGTACCCATAAATTCATTTCTCTCTTCAGTTTTGAGCCCTAGTTTATGTAGCAAAAAATTTTCGTTGCATAAGTTCAAAGAAAAAATAGGATTGCATTAAAAATTGGCAACATTTCGGGCTCTATGTATGTGCGGATATTAGACAAAACTTGACTGCATTTAAGAGTTCGTATCTTGGGTTTATAAGTCTGCTTGCAGCATATTACCATCTGGTAATTATAATATTATAAGATTTTTCAGAGGTGGCTGTGTGTTCAGGTTTTACTTCTTTGAATTCTGATAAGAAGTTTAACGTATATTCTTTCGGTATAGTCTGGTCTTTTCATTGTAAAGTTTCATGAAATTAGTTTTAGAATAGCGAACTCTTACTTCATTCTGTTTATCTGAAGGCAGGTTAAAAGAATCAAAAGCAAATCCTGCTCCTGATAAAATAATTTGAACTACTTCCTTCAGTATTATGTATAGACGGTTGAATTGTTGAACCAGGAATGTGGAGCGTCACAATTCACTTTTCGTCTAATAATTTTGTTCCGTTTTAGAATGTTGAATTTTTTAGTTAAATGTGTTTTATGTTTCAAAAATACATACTCATGAATTCTTAGGAATTTCTATGGATTCTAAAATTCTCATGAATATCAATGAATTCCAGAGAATTCAAGTGAATTCTATCCTATTTTTTCAGTAAAAATCAGCCTTATTATAGACATTAAAAGTTTTTTTAACTCGATCACACTGATAAACTAGTCATATGTATTGCTCCCAAAATACCGCAATGTCTTTTCGGCTGGATAATAAATAAAGTCTCCTTTTCTCTCTTTCTCTCTCTTTCAAGTGAAACGAGTCGTGGATATGGGCTTGGTGGCAATTATAATTTATTCTTGATTAGCATTAATCCACGGCAGCGCCATAACTTCCACGAAGGCTTTATTGGTCCATTGCTCAGACTGTAATTTACGTTTACGATTATTAATGCCGGCAGATTTATCGAGAGATCGGCACGGAAGTTTGTGAAGCTCGTTGAATGTAACGATACATAAATTTGGTACGTCAAACCGGAGAGATTAAACGTCATATCGTCGAATATATCGAGACGTGAATATTGAGCTATCTTCAAATGTCAAGCATAATCTTGACGATTATTGACGAATTTATGAATTGAGATAACTCCTCCAGATGAAGATAAATTTGGAGAAAGCGATGGGTTTATCACTTAAAGTTTTGATTTATGGTTGAAGTTAAGTTTGTTTTACAATTAATTATTGAATTTAATGCAAATTCAATGTCATTTTTAGGTTGATTTAAACTGAATTTTATTATATTATAATTATTTCAACATAATTCCACGAAATGCAAGGGGAATTAGTTGGACTGAATAGAATATTAATTTAATCCGAATACAGCGACAATTATAAGTTCACTGAATTAGAAATTAGTTGAAGGCAATTTTAATTTAATTAATTCAAAATTGTGGGTGAATAATTTCACTTCTTTCTAGTAAATTCTAAAAAGAATTCAGTGCCATGAAGCACTAAAATGCGAAAAAGAACAAAATTGCGATTGTCGGAATTATTGTCTGTAACATTAATAATTTTGAACACTAAAACAGGAATGTCTCATTCAATTTATGAGACTACTTAACCAAACTTGGAGGGTTTATAGAACCCACCAAATTACAACAATTTTGTAAGTTTGGGAGATATATAATAATTGGAAACTGAAGAAATTCGGTATAATCAAATTTTCAACAATAAAAAACGCTTAAAAAAGGTTGTTTTCAGGATTTAATTTAATAAATAATAAAGCCAACTATGAATAATAGGAAATTTATCAATGGCAGCATTAAAAAAAGGATTTAGCTTAATAAATGAGTTTAGTAAATGATTTTTTTTGTTCAATAGGACAAATAAATTTAGATTTTAGACGAAAATGAAAAGAAAAAACATTTATTACGTATATTTATTATATAAAGACAATAAATAGGCCCGCTAAATTTATTTATTTTATTTCTCCAAAATATAAAATTATTTTTTTCATGACATAAGAAAATGATTTATTAACTCAATTCATTGAAATAATTCCTTTAGTTAAAAAAAATACCTATAACCTTAAATTTTCTACATTACATTTAACGGATCAGATTTAACGGAAATTAAGTGAATGTAATTGATTTCAAGAGAATTGAAGAAGAATAAGAGAAAAAAGGAAATCCTGATCAGAATAAATTTCCTTGGAAAGTTACTGCGTCGTCAGATTGATACAGACACACCCACAGACATTATTTATCAAACAAGTTTTTTCAAAATGTTTTCCTTTTCGCATTATACAATTTTATTTAAAAATTTCCATCTTGTCTTAGTGACGTAAAAATATTCTCGGTACGATAAATGTATGGTTTGTAAATAAGACACCGAATCTTTTGTTAGAACTAATCTGAATGAATAACATACATTTTAGATACAAATTTCATACATTCAATTCGGTAGGTCTTTTTAAGAAGAGACACTTTGCTGTTGGAGCTTTCATCGTATTTTGCGTTGTTTAACTAAACATTTTAACATTACATTTTCTTATGACTTTTCTCGCGTTTAAAACAAAAACCATATTAACCGATATTAAGAAATAGTTAAAGGCATTTGTAGATCTTTTGGAAGCGAAGAATTTTATCTCGGGACTGTTTATCTTATCTAGCGGGGTTTCGTCGAAAACTTGAAATTTTAATTTCCTCAGCTTTATTTTTTATGGCTAAAACCATAAATATTGGCGATAGAAGACTGGCTAACGAACTTAACGTGTCTCTTAGGGCTACAAAAGAGTGTACCAAAGAAAACTCTCATTAGAAAATTCTTTTTGAAGTTATCGTGCCGTCAGTCTATAGACAGTGAGACCAAGAGAAAGATAGTCATTATCGTAAAAACCGTTTTTCTGACTCACGGGTCTCAAAGTATGAAGAATATTGATGAAATTTTGATAGATGCAAATTCACATGAATGAAATACCTTCTATAATAAATGATGAGAATGTAAAAATTAGTTTCCTTCACTAAATTCTGTTACCTCAACTGAATTTCACTGAATTCGAGATGAATTTTAAGTCGATATAAAATTAATAGATTCAACGTAATTATAAGATAATATAAGTTATAAAAATTTTAATTCAGTCTCATATTCTATATTTAAATCCATTGAGTTTCAGTGAATTCAAGGAGAATTCAAATCCTTATATTGAAATTTTATTTATGTAATTCAAACTGAAATAAATCAATTTTACGGAAATGAATTCAATGTAAATTAATCATGAATTCCTATTGAAATCCTTTGATTTCCACTTTATTCCTATTGAGTTAATTCAATTCCATTGAATTTTACTGAATTCAAACATAGTTGATGTCAAAATTAAATGTCAATTCAAAATACACTACTTAATGTAGGATAACATTTCCTAACTGGATAGTTTTTTCTCATAAATGAAGAAAATTATCTGATAAAAATATTGACAATCAGGATAGTGAAGTCCATTGAATGCAATGAATGAATTGAATTAAATGAATTCAAGTAAATTCCAGTGAAACTTATTTAATTTTATTCAATTTAATTAATTTCCTGTAAATTAAATTAAGTTTAAGTAAATCCCATTGCTGTGTTCCAATGAATACTATTGCACTCCAGTAAATTCAATTCGCAATTGTATTTAATTAAATGAATTTTGTTAGGAAATTGCAAATATCAGGGAAATATTTGAACTGTAAATTACTTTCTGGATTATATCTATTTAAGCAAAATATGTATTGTAAACTTGTTGATCGCCACACGTCTGATAAAATAGGGTAAAGACATAAGATACGCTAAGACGCGTGATTGCCTTAATAGACGCTTGGAGGTATAAGATTGATGGATCACTCAATAAAAGAGCAGGACCGAGCATCATAAATTAAATTTTTAATCAGGCGATATAACTATCATGCACAGCGAGTGAATCAGTATCATTGAATAATAACATCATAATAATGTAAAATATAAGGAAATTCGATGAGGTTTTTCTAAATGTGGTGGCCGAAATCCTCCAATCTCCATGCTCTATTTGCGACTCGTAATCTTTACAGATAACTGCCAAATTAAAAATACTTAATGTCAAATCGCCAGTGACCCAGACGGACGTCAATCTGGTAATGTTCTCATTAGAGCAGTCTAGAATTCTAATATTTCAGAGATTTGATAAAATGGTTGAGTGATCTATTGAAATTATAAATGATTCCATTTCCGCTGACCCTAATTCGTTTATCTTTCTAGCACATTAGATTATATTATTGAAATAATAGACGCCAATCGAATCTTATCTGTATTGTCATAAAAAATTAACTGAATACAAAAATAAATATTTCTGTGATTTTCGTAATTGAAATCCAGCTCAAGATTAATCTCAACGTCATGGATATAGACGTTTCAATGTACGCATATTCATTTGATTTATAAAATTAAGCGAATAGAATCTACAGCATTTTCTCGAATGTATCACTGGTCCTTGAAAAAAATGAAAATGCAATTATTGCAAATAATATATATTGTGTTACAGGCAGTCTGAAATTCATTTTACTCTTATGGCTTTGCCTACACTTTTCATAATTTGTTTTTTCCCTCCTTAATGATTCAGCAAGATCACACACTCCTCGAGCTTCACATAAATTGGGGCTGGTACGGAGCCACGGTAAAACTTCCACACGTTCAAACTGGAACGCCTCAACACTAACTAGCCTATTTTCAAGATTCAGAATATTGTTTCTCAGCGGAGTGCTTTACTTGGGGACTTTTTGAAGCTCTTCGCCTAGCGTGATTGCTAGAGAGATTGATCAGCGACCTGGGTTGGAGCAGTGCTGTGGAGCAAACATGTTGTTTCAGTAAGCAACACTAAATCGACATGGATAAGAGCTTATGACAAAATTGTAAATCTAGAAGATTTACAGAGAGCCCAAACGTCCTCTGCTCTAATTCTTTATCCTCAATTAACCTTGCGAGAAGGACCTCCGAAATATTTAACTCTGTCAAGAACACGACTCGGTTTCATCAGAATTATAGCGCAATTAAGGTTAATAAATAAGTTCATTCCCAGACTTATAATCAAGAATAAAACCTGCAGTTTGAACGTTGATGGTTATTGTATCTATTGTTATGAGAATAGTCTTAATACAGAACCTGTGTACCATCTTTTAGTGGAATGTCAATTTTTTAATACTGTAAGATTTTCATGTATATAAGCGAGAGCAGGGATCTGAGTGAGATAAGGAATGCCTAGCTGAATATTCTAGACAGCCCTGATAAAAATTCTTTCAAGAACATGATTATGTTTGTAAGTTCAACGAATGAGCATTATAATTAATTATATAGTAAAATGTCTTACGATTTGCTTTCGTTGTAAGCATGGTTTAAATCCTCTGGGGTAATGTTTACCATCAGCCTTTAATTTGATTTTTTATTTTATTTATTAGAATACCAGTTAGTTTTAGATATGAATCAGAAGATTCTAAAACAAATAAAGCACTACAGTAAGCAACACGGAAATTCTAGATTAATCTAAAAATCTACACCTCCCCCTCCCTTTATTTCGCCACGTACACTTAATTCCTTGATCCCGGACAGTATAACGAGCCTAGAACCGAGTAAGTCACGCGTACCCCGGAAGGGATTTGGCTTAATGGTATAGTAATAAAAAAATATGAATTGTTTCAATAAAGTTGAAAATGTAACAAAAAGCTGCATTCTCTAATTAAACTTCTCTACTTTTCACGCTTTCTATTTCTCTAAACTTATTTTAATTAATATACATACTTATAATCTGTTATCATTTAAATATATATGTGTATATATATATATATATATATATATATATATATATATATATAATTTAAAAAAAAGTTAAACAACCACCGCAGGGTACCACTAAGAGCAACTGCCATCTAAAAAGAAAATGTCAATAGCCCCCAGTAGAACCGCGGTAAAATACACCTATGGCCACGTCTCACATCCGTGAGATGGGTGGTCACAGGGCACGACGAAATCACAACGACAGGCCGGCGAAACCCTCGTGTGTCTTGAGGACAC
>CAKNXH010000061.1:387716-412847 GCA_932178445.1 Andricus quercusramuli | reverse complement strand
ATCACTGCAAAGGAGAAAGAAAAAGAGGAGAGGTATCAAGACCTTAAAAGAGAGCTGCAACGACTGTACCCAAAATATTCGGTACGAGTAATTGTCCTTGTGATAGGTGCTCTCGGAGGTGCTAAACTATCACTGGTTCGTAACCTCAAAGCCATACCCGCGTGCCAAAAATATGCCAAGGCACTTGCGAGATGGATGCAGAAAGCTGTCATCCTTGGGTCGCTTCGTGTCCTCAAGACACACGAGGGTTTCGCCGGCCTGTCGTTGTGATTTCGTCGTGCCCTGTGACCACCCATCTCACGGATGTGAGACGTGGCCATAGGTGTATTTTACCGCGGTTCCACTGGGGGCTGTTGACATCTTTTTTTTTTTAGATGGCAGTTGCTCTTAGTGGTACCCTGCGGTGGTTGTTTAACTTTATTTTTTATATATATATATATATATATACGTAATGCGGCCCTAAGAGTACCTTATTACCATCTTTGTCGCTCTTACGGTGGTCTAGTTAGGAGAACAAGGATTCTGGTTAGCCGTACTAGACAGTTTAGTGAAATATGAACCAACACGTTGTCTAGTTAAACACACCAGACAGTCTAGTTGAACTCTGTCTAGTTAGAATTACAAGACATCTGGTATAAGTTACCAGACATCTAGTACGGCGAACATTTCCATGGCTAGTCGTGCTAACTAGCTGTCTAGTAAAAGTAAGCAAACGTTGAGTTAGGCTTACATCTCCGTGTTTAGGTAGTCTAACTAGTTTTCTGGTAAAATTAACCTGATATATACTGTTGTGAAGTAGTTTTTTTCTAGGAAAATAAGTATGTTTCGAGGATCTTTAAGATAGGCTTCACAATTTAAACAGCACAATAGAAATGAAGTTCGTTTAATAAATATTGGCCAAAGGTATGATTTTATATTACCAGAAGAAATCGCACAACCTGAATCATTATCTTCAGAACAAGATGACGGACACAGAAATGAAAGAGGCTGGAAGAAACTGGAGTTCACGATTCCGACAATTAGGAAGCAGGCTAGAGGGAGGGAAAGTAATGGCAAAGGGTGTAGGAGGGAGCGACGAAGGGAGTAAAAGAGTAGTGGGGGCCAACACGCTACTAGATGCCTAGTTATGGACACTATTTGCTATCTACTAGACTACTTACAAGACATCGAGTACGAGTAAGGAAACTTCTGCCTTAAATTTACTAGACGCGCGTAACTAGATTCAGCTAGTTGGCCCAACTAGACCTTTTTCTCCGTGAAGGGATATAGAGTCAATTGTCCGAAACGAGAAGAGCCAAATTTTCTGAAACTACGATTTTCGGGAAGCAGTCTCCGTTGCGCACTCGAGGCCTGACATTGTTCTCCAAGACTTCAAGAAACGAACTATATTCGTAATCGAATTCTCGGCTCCGTCCAAATACAATATCACTGCAAAGGAGAAAGAAAAAGAGGAGAGGTATCAAGACCTTAAAAGAGAGCTGCAACGACTGTACCCAAAATATTCGGTGCGAGTAATTGTCCTTGCGATAGGTGCTCTCGGAGGTGCGGAACTATCACTGGTTCGTAACCTTGAAGCCATACCTGCGTGCCAAAAATATGCCAAGGCACTTGCGAGATGGATGCAGAAAGCTGTCATCCTTGGGTCACTTCGTGTCATCAAGACACACGAGGGTTTGGCCGGCCTGTCGTGGTGATTTCGTCATGCCGTCACCACCCATCTCACGGTTGTGCGACGTGGCCATAGGTGTGACTTACCGCGGTTCTACTGGAGGCTATTGAAATTTTTTAGATGGCGGTTGGTCTTAGTGGGACCCTGCGGTGGTTGTTCAACTCTTATATATATTTCGTTTTTTAAGGTTTCGATTCCTTTGGAATAGAACCGAAGGGCCTATGATAAAGCCACCGAACGCGTCCTCGGGTTGCGGATAAAGGGTCCCTGTACCAAGGGTTTCTGCTGAATATGGTTACAATAATTAATAAGCAGTCGCGGACATTTGTCCAGGGATGGTCGCGAAGGAATAACCCCTAAGCGAAGGCGTGAGAACCGTGTCGAAATCTGAATGGCACCTGGGTGAGGTGTCTTTAACGGTGACTCTGGGATACCGGGCGACCTCTCAGAGTATCAGCCATTTCCTTGCACGCGGGGCTCTACAAGGATGGAGGAATCCTTTCCCTAGCTGCTCGTGGGAACAACAATGAAACCAACAAGACACCAAAATGTTGTAGATGCAGTTTAAAACAATCGAACGCGCAGAGCACCCGACAATGAATCGGCAAACAATGCCGATCATCCTAGAATTTGGGGTGCTGAAAATAATTTAGATGGAAACACGACGACGAACCGGCGAAACGCCCACATTGAGTGGACGGATAAACTTAAGAATGACGTGCTAGACTGCTACTATGCCAGCATTATTCCTATTCGCGGAGGCTTTATGGCGCGTATGCACACTCTGTGGTGCCAGAAACACCCAGAGCTTCAGCACGTTTCGCATCAGTCTTTGCGAAATCAAGCCGACTACCTCCGGAAAAATGGATATGTATGCGGAGCGCTTCCCCAACCGCTGCTTGATCAAGCTGCAGACGAAGATGAAGCGACATTAAGACCAACCGCAGAAAGCAGGCACCTTCTGAAAGATGATTGCAATTTCAGTACAAGGAGGAACATCAACATGCAAGTTCCTCTTAAGCCTCAAGATCTGGCTAAAATGGATGCCTCCCTTCGTGGAGATATCTCGCAAGAGTCCGACCTCTGGATCATCACTTGCTCAGTTTATGGTGCTGCGAGAACTTTGGCTGATTTAAATCGAAGGCTGAAACCGACGCTGGATCAAAAGACCGAAAGACGCTTGCATCAACTGAACAAGAAAATTGGATGGGCAAGACAGAATGCGTCCCGTGTTCAATGTGTGATTGACTACATAACATGTGGTAGACCATTTACGGAAAGCGTTCGAAAGTTCGCCCAAGAACTAAGGATCTTGAATCACACACTAAACAAGTCAAAGCTGCTGACAATCAAGCAGCATATGTTTGACAAAATATGGCTGTTATCTGAGGCAAGGAGGAGAATGCAGAAGAGGGAGAGATGGATCAGGGAGAATCAACAGTTTCTCGCTGACCAATCGCGCCTCTTCAGCGATCTCCCAGTTTCTATAAAAAATTCACCCAAGCCCAAGGAGGTAGAGACTTTTTGGAGAGAGGTATACAAAATCCCGAAAACACTGGAGTTGAAAGAAGATACTCACAATATCATCCGCTTCAAGGAGTTTTGCGACAAACTCATAAAATCTGAGGAGGAATGTCCATCAGTCACTGCCGAAGAGGTGAAAAAAGCACTTAGATGCACGAAGAACTTACCCGCTGCTGGACGAGATTGTATCAAGAACTTTTGGTGGAAGAAGTTTACTTTTATACACCAACATTTGGCCCGCATATTCACCTCATATTTAAAGTCGGAGGCGCCCATTCCGCAGTGACTGGTGTTAGGACGCACTATACTCCTGCCAAAAAAAGACAATTTGTCCAACCCAGAGAATTAAAGGCTAATAACTTGTTTGAACACACTGTATAAGATCTTTATAGCTGTCCTAAACAACAGGATTGTTCGACGAATTGAGCCTGTATGGCGAGAGATGTACGAACAACGTGTCTCGAAAAAATGTGTAGCAGGCTGTCGAGAGAACCTGCTAATTGACAGCTGTGTCACTGTGTCTGTAAAGACGCTGCAATCCGTCAACGCGTCCTGTCAATGGCCTGGATTGACTACCGGAAAGCTTTCGATTCAACCTCTCATAGACTTATCATCTGTCTGTTGGAAAGCTTGAAGGTACATCCACACATAGTGAGATGCATGGAGAGATTGATGCCTCTTTGGAAAACTAGATTTACTATCTCATCTAGAAATTATCGTCTGATAACGAACAACGTCACCTTCCAGAGGGGCGTCTTTCAAGGTGATACCATAAGCCCTTTGCTTTTTTGCATCACACTTCTGCCACTATCTGAAGAACTATGCCTCTGGTAAAAGCAAACTTCAATCGGGTATAAATGTCGTCAAGAACTACACAGGCGAGATTGGAATGAACTTTGGTTTGGACAAGTGTGCCAAAATTTATCTGAAGGAAGGAAAGATTACTGGCGTTCCCAAGGACCCTGAGCTTGTGAATATAAGTGTTATTAGACATCTTAATACTGGAGAGACCTATACATACCTGGACGTGCCTTAAAGCCGCATTCAGGACGTAACATCAGTGAAGGAGTCTCTCCGAAGCAGATACAAGCATCTTCTTCGACAGATTTGGTCTTCCAATCTGTCGTTGTTGAACAAGGTATCTGCGACCAACATGCTTGCCGTCCCGGTTCTACTCTACTCGTTTGGGGTGGTTCAATGGAAAAGAACGAGCGTAAGGTCCTTGATGTCACCACACGTAAGATCATGCATATGCATAAAAGCTTGCATATCAATTCGTCAGTTCCGCGATTATACATTTCACACCGTCAAGGCGGACGCGGACTTCTGAATCTCCAGTGTCTTCATAACCGAATTGTTCTAAGTACAGCTTACATCGTTGCTAATGGCAGAGATCCTCTCCTAAAGATGGTCAGGAACCACGAGATGATTGGCGAAGGAGCGTTCCTCTACAAAGCCGCGGAGCAAGCGGCCGAAACCTTTTGGACTGAATTTCAACATCAGAAGTGAGGAAAGTGCATTACTTCATCTAGATGCTTCACGTCTAAAAGCCGAAGCAAAGAAAACAGAGTTTGGAAATTTTCACCGACAGCTACTCGACAAGCATATGCACGGAAACTTTTACAGAAATGTAGAAGAACTGACCTTGTCGAAAGAGCAAACTTTTGCTTGCCTCAAATCATCAGGGCTCAATTCAGGTACTGAGGGTTTTACTTTTGCATGCCAGGACGGTGTCGTTTCCATCTTAGCATACCGTGCCCGCATTTTATGTCAAGAAGTTCCCAATGATATGTGCAGAGCGTGTCATGCACACGCTGAATACCTAGAAGACATACTATCTGGGTGTCCGACCCACGCAGGAACGACGTACATCTATAGACATAATGCGGCCCTAAGATTACTTTATTACCTTCTTTGTCGCTCTTGCGGTGTTGGTCGCGATCCTGCCCTGCCGAACGCTCCAAGGGATATAGACTATAGAGTCAATTGTCCGAAACGAGAAGTGCCAAATTTTCTGGAACTACGATTTTCGGGCAGCAGTCTCCGTTGCTCACTCGAGACCTGACATTGTTCTGCAAGACTTCGAGAAACGAACTATATTCGTGATCGAATTCTCGTCTCCGTCCGAATACAACATCACTGCAAAGGAGAAAGAAAAGGAGGAGAGGTATCAATACCTTAAGAGAGAGCTGCAACGACTGTACCCAAAGTATTCGGTGCGAGTAATTGTCCTTGTGATTGGTGCTCTCGGAGGTGCGAAACTATCACTGGTTCGTAACCTTAAAGCCATACCCGCATGCCAAAAATTAGCCCAGGCACTTGCGACATGTATGCAGAAAGCTCTCATCCTTGGGTCGCTTCGTGTCCTCAAGACACACGAGGGTTTCGCCAGCCTGTCGTTGTGATTTCGTCGTGCCCTGTGACCACCCATCTCACACGGTTGTGAGACGTGGCCATAGGTGTGATTTACCGCGGTTTTACTAGGGGCTATTGACATTTTTTAGATGGCGGTTGCTCTTAGTAGGACCCTGCGGTGGTTGTTTAACCCTTTTTTAAAATTATATTGTATATTAGGGTGGTTCAAAAAAATCGACTATTTTTTTCGAAACCCCCACATAAAAACTTCCGGAGAGGGGTAAAAAGACGCCTGTTAAAAGTAGAGCTCTTGACATTAATATTTAGAGGTCGCTCATCGCGAATTTCTATTTCCCATTTGAATAGCATGTGAAATTTTTTTTTTTTAATTTGTAGTTTTGTAACTCTTGAACGGCTTAATGAATTGCTAATACCATGAAATATTCTTGTAGGGAATTCGATGCTCTACAAAAGAGGTCTCCTATGCTTTTTTCATAAATTTACTGCTTCAAAAGTTATTTAAGTTTAAAGTTGAACACCTAATAAATTTATAGTTTTTTTTTAATTTTTGGCAAAATTTGAAATTTATCAATAATTATCGTAATAGTTTTTTCGGAAGTTGCATAGTTTAAAATTTTCTCTAAAAAACAATAATCTAACTTAAATCACTACATTATCAGGTTTATTGATTTAAAAGTTATTTGTTATTAAAAGCAGAACAATAAAAGAAAAATTTTCAAACAATGTTAAACTTGATAATGTGATGATTTGAGTTAGATTATTGTTTTTTCAGAGAAAATTTTAAACAATGAAATTTCCGAAAAAATTATTAACATAATTAGTGATAAATTTCAAATTTTTGCCAAAAATTAAGAAAAAACGATAAATTTATTATGTTTCCAACTTTAACCTTGAATAACTTTTGAAGGAGTAAATTTATGAAAAAATCATGAGAAATCTTTTATGTAGAGCGTCGAATTCCCTACAAGAATATATTATGGTCTTGGCTATTCACTAAGCCGTTCAAGAGTGACAAACCCACAAATAAAAAGAAATATTACACATGCTATTTAAATGGGAAATAGAAATTCGCGACGAGCGACCTCTAAATATTAATATTAAGAGCTCTACTTTTTACATGCGTATTTTTACATCTCTCCGGAAGTTTTCATGTGGGGGGTTCGACATAAAAAAATAGTCAAAAAATGAAAACAAAATGCTTCCTTTGACATTTCACTTTGAATTTAACAAACAATCTTCATTTGAACTATTTTGGACGTAGAAGATTCAAAATAAAGATAAGTTCAGTCGAGCGTACTGCTATCTCGAATCTCGCTATATAGGCTCAGGACTATCAAAAATGATTTATTATTCCGCTGCTAAGGTGACTAAATCTTTAGAGTTCAGAATATAAGCAAACTTTAATCGAATATACTCTTACAAATTCAAATAAAAAAAAAATTCAAACAGATAATTGAAAATCGTAATCTCAATTTAAATTCTAAATCAATCTTGCCCAATAAAATTTCCAATTTTATACTTCCAAAATAAGCCGACCGAGTCTTTCCGGAATTGAGGGCCCGGATCCCCCCACCCCCTCCTCCCATATGTGGCCCGTTTTCCTACTTTTCCTGTAGTTTGCAGCCATTACGTGGAACTAAGCTACCCCCCCCCCCTCAACCCTAGCCAAACCACGTGGTTTATGGACGGCTCCAAGTGAATGATTTTTTAGTGAAAATCCTGATCAAGTTAGAGTGAGTGACTATTAACTTATGTGGACATTCTGAGAGTCGATCCTTGCCACTGAAATGAGATTCGACGACTCTTGATCAGACATGGAAAGGACTCGATGACGTATATGATAATCCTTCCTTGCCAAGAGGAACCGCATAGCAAGGTTGTTGGCTTTCTATTCGCGAAACATCTCCTTTCTCGTCTCGGCGGTACATTTGAATGCAACCCCGAGGCGAGAGACGTTAACCGTTCTTATCCATTTAAACAAAATGTCAAAGTGCCAGATGATAATGCGCAGAAAATAAATCAAGTGCGCTGAAAAGATGACGGTGATAAATGTAAACACGTCTGCTAGGCAGCTTCAAGATATACTTACCGCGATACACGCTGGGTCGTGACTGATGGCGATGTCACTAGATGTGGTATCATAATAATTCATAAAGTCAGAGCACACCATAATCGTTGATTAATGAAATGACTCCCTTGTTTCGATTCATTATTTTCTTGCCCTGACTTTTGTTTTTTCCTTTGTTCTCGTCCTCGCTGCACAAGAAAAACACACAAAAAAAAGATTTGGTTGAATGACAAAAATGCTGTCAAATCAACCCTAGAATATTCTTATTATATGGACAAAAAAATATTTGGTCGACCCGAGACAATTTTTTGGTTGGTAATAAGCTTGCTTATTATACCATTAAGCCATTTCCCTTTCGGGGTAGGCGTGACTTGCTCGGTTGGAAAGTAGTGGGATAGGTATATAGGTGTAAAGTAGGTCGTTATATGGTATAAGGTAGATAGGTATATAGGTGTTGGGTATAGATGTTTTAGATTGATCTGGAGTTTTCGTGTTATTTATTCAAATGCCACGTTCACTCCGCAAGACTGCTCCGACCCAGGTTGCTGATCAATCTCTCTAGCGATAACCCCAAGTGAGGAGCCTCACAAAATTGTTATCTATGGTTCCTCACTTGGGCCCATTAGTATCCAAAGTCCTTTTTTCAGGCATCATTCACTCTATTGCCACTCTGTTTATAAACTATTTTTCGCCACACTTTCCTATCCTGGCATACTACTCTAGCTTCCTTCACGTCCATGCATTTTTTCACGCAAGCTCTTGTGTTCCTATGACTTCTTATTTCTCTTCGGATTAATGTCTCATTCATACAAATATCTGGTTTGATATATATCCAAATAAAACGTTTGGTTAATCCAAGACAATATTTTGTTTGATCCGAGACAATCATTCAGTTAATTCGAATAAGTGTTTAGGAAAATATTTTGGTTGATTTAACCAAAACTTGTGAACGTTGTAAACGTTGTTAAACAAAATTTGTAAATTGTCTTATCATGGATAATTGCGTCATCTTCTATAAATTATTTAGTAGTTACTTTAACTACAAAATATCGCAAGAGGAGACAATTCCAAGATAAGCCACTTGTAATATAAATTGTGCGGGATCCTTTGCTTACTTGATTCAACAAATTGTTCGGTTGTTTTATCAGATACTTAACCACCCAATCTTAGGTAATCACCTCGGTAATCACACGCAGATTCAAGCAATCTGGCGTATTTTTCACCTAATCACTCAATCACATATTTTCAGCAAAAATATTTATAAAATAATAAATCAAATATAAGTTTTTGTGAAAAACAAGGCATTAAAGAATGAATATAAGAAGTGCGTCCCTTTCGTACAGAAAAACCTTTCGATGCATGTATTATTTTATGATTAATCTTCCAAATAATTAGAGACCAATGTACAAATTCTCAAGCTTCCAATCGATTCTGTTTAAAGATCACTTATTTTGATAAAGATCACCGAGATGCAAACTGGTTACATTTTTAGGTTGCTTTCAACAAAATATTTGGTTGAAACAATCAAACATTTTATAGTGAAATGCTCTCTTAAACTATTTAGTGAATTCAACCAAAAAATTTGGTTAAATCAAATAAAATCAGCAAAACGATTTAATTTCTACTTTCAACCGAAAAATTGTAGGAAAAAAAGCAACACAATTTGTTGTTTATGTAACAAAATGTTATCTGAAATAAATCAAATGTCATGATCAAAACGATTTTGGTGAATGCAGAAAATTTTTTTTGGGTGAAGAACGAAAAGCGCCGCACTGGTAATAATACGACACATGTTCTGTCGATTCATAGAACCCAATTCATTCAGTAATCGTGGGTCGCTAATTTATCAAATTCATAATTCAGAGTCTGAAGAAAGTGGCATAATCTTCCTTTTTGTTTCTACTCAGAATTTTCACCTACTTATTGTATTACAAGCGGGAGCTAAATTTAGAAGAACTTTTGTTCTTCATCGAATTATGTTATCCATTTCAACTGTTCCTTCAATCTTTATGTCGATTAAATATGTTTTCTATCGATTAATGAAATCTTTCTACTGTTGAATCCCTACTTTCCTTGAGTTAAACAAGTTAATATGATAACATCTTTCTTTCACTCAATTAATATTTTATAAAATCTGTTGCGTGTTTATTCTGAACAATGAATTGCGTCTTAAGACAACAGAATTATGAATTCATTCCAATTAAATACAATATTGGAATGTACAGCTATATGCTTTTTTCAAGCAACAAATTATATCTCACAATGAAAAAATACATATCAAGCTGATTAATTTTCTTTATAAAAAATATCATTACCAAATATAAATATTTGTTAAGTATTTAATTCAATTTAAAACATATGTCTATATATTGAGGCACCGAAAAATGTTATTTTTTTTAGTCCGAGAAAATGAATGTTTCCTGATTAATGTCTTCAAAATTTTTATTTTTAGTTTGGGTCAAGTTCAAACATAATCATAGGAGGAAAACTTTGACACATAAAAGGTTTCCGTTGTTTGAGAAACTCTATAAATCAAACCCAGGCTTTTTCACTCTTAAAGTCGCGACCGCTAGACGTATACGAAGTCATGAAATTTACGGCGTTTTAACGAATGATAATTTTGAACCCGCGGCTTGAAAATCTCAACTGTGCAATGCGCATTGTGCATACACGTATAATGTACATATATACAGTGTATATACCGAGATTTACGATCTTTGCTTTAGTATCGTCGGCTGTTTGTGATTTAGTGTGCGCTTGTCGCGCCGTCACTTAGTTTCAAATTAATCTTGAAGAATATGAGCCACACGCGGAAATAACCAAATTAACAAGTATTTTCCTAATAAACAGCAACGAGATAAGAAATTTAAACACAATAAATTGTAATCATAGTAAGATGATGTTTTGAAATTTTTATTGTGGAAGAGTTCTTTGAGTTAAGACCTTATTCCATTAATAAAACACGTCTGGAAATTAGAATTTAGGTGGAATTAATCCTGATTTGTGGTCAAATAATTGGGGCTTGCATGAACCATGAGGCCCATTTTCCGGCGATTTTTGACCCCCCTCCCCCATATGACCTGTTTTTCGTACTTTTCCTATATTTTTTCGCTATTATGTGGCAATAGGTTGAACCCCATCCCAGCCCCTTTACAGAAAAATCACGTGGTTTATGGATGGCCCCTATAGAAAAAGCTTTCCATTCTTTTATTTTCAAATCAAATTCAACAGAATGAATTTTATCTTGTATAGAAGAAACGCTGCTACGAATCGAGTTTTTTTCAAATTTCCACATTTGGTAAATTATGATACTGTTTGGAAAATTTGTTTTGATCTAAATTTTCATAATACAATATTGAGTTATATTAAGATTTTTCTTGCATTTGACTAAAAAATAGAATTTCGAAATTTAATTTTGAAGCTTATAATTTTAAGTTCAAATACAACCTACAAATCGAAATAATCTTTCTACGTGAAAAAGATAATTTTTTCTACTGGTATATTTCACAATACTTTTAGATTAAAAGAAAGGCTTAATTAAAACTTGTTCATCAGGTTGGGTCGAAAATAAGAAAATTCTGGAATTCGAAATTCTTAACACCTGTGTAAATGAGAGAAGAGTTTTTTTGGGTACATGAAAACTTTCCAGAGACAAAAGTGCAATAGGAAAACAATTTTCGAGACCCAATCAAAAAATTCCAATTTCGATATTTAATGAAATTATCTTTATAACATATGATTTAAAATTTTTCGACAACACCCAGGAATCGATCGATGTTGGAAATACAGCGAATTTTAAAAATTCTGTTTTTGGTATTAATTAATATTATTTTCAAATGACAAGTCCATTTAATTAATTAATAAAATCAAACTTTCTATTTAGACACGTGTTAAGAGTTTTTCCGAAAACAGGGGTGGCTTAAATAGGAATTATCTCTTAAAACATGATTGATTAAAATCCGCAACAATATAACTATAGCTATACCATTGCTTCCTTACTCTTCAATAAAATGTATTAGGGGCATGCTCTCCGGTGACCACGTGACCAAACCAGTCCTTGGTTATGAAATTTTGTTTGGTGTTCACCATGTCCAAACGCAATGATATATTGCTCTCAAAATTTGGAATATAGAAAATGAGACAATGAACTAGTGCTTTTTATTCAATCGTTCAAATTCTAAACACGAGATCTCAATCCGTGTGGACGTAGTGAGCACAAAAAAAAATGCAAATAATTTTAAACATTTATTTTTTACAACGATCATTTTTTTCAAAATTATTGCTGAAACTAAATATACAAACGCAATTTATTGTCTCATTTCCTATATTCCAAATTTTGAGAGCGACGTATCATTGCGTTTGGACATGGTGAACACAAAACAAAATTTCATAACCAAGGACTGGTTTGGTCACGTGGTCACCGGAGAGCATGCCCTTAGTGAGGAAAATATAATTTGCAGTAAATTATTGAGAAAAGTAATATACGCTGCAGGAAGAGTTAACTATTCATTGAACTATTTCTGTTCCAAACTGCATATAAAATTAATTATTTATTTTCTGTTAATGTTTATTGAAGAAACAATGTCGAGGTACGTAATCTCTCTCGACTTTCTGATTATATTCACTTATGGTAGAAAACTTAGAGACTAGAGTTATAATGCTCAAAATTAGTTTTTCTTATTATCTCTCACATTTATTCCTTTTCATATATCTCGATAAAATCTCTTCCAGTTGTGTTACATATTGTGCTATATATTATGGTTAGAGTTTGAAAAAAAATGTCTTGCATATTTCAATGAATTCAAATGACCGAATCTAAAAAGTGACCTACTCTTGCAGAGTTTCTCCTACCTATCATTCTAACTGCATTGTTCAAAATATTTATGCAATCATTGATCATTCTTGAAGATTTTAATTTAAAATTGTTTTAAATCGAATCCTTTTAAGTTCAAGTTACTTAACACTATGTGAATCCATTGTATAATAAATTGACATTTTTTAAATCGTAATTCGTACATGATTTCAGTAAGAAAAAAAAAATAAATAAAAACTCACCTATTGCTTGTGAGTTTTTGCGACACTCAATAGTAATAATTTAAGTTTTTGATTTGAGAAACGAATCTTTTTTATTACTTACATGGACTTCAAAGCCACCAAATACACGCACCAAGTATAAACAGAACTTTTAACATTTTCTTATGTAACACATGCAAATGCCTGGTTTCAGCCTTTTTCGATATCTATATAAAACGGGGCTAAAGTAGCGTTTTACAAGCATGGTAACGTCAGAGGGAGAAAAAGTGTGAAGTTAAAGGTGCATGATGAAAATTATACATCCATGTCTAATTGTCTATGAGCTCGCATTTTGAGTTCAAAAAAATTTATTGTCAAGCGATCATTGGTCGTGTTGATAGATTGTCTGACAGCTTAGACCACCCTGAGCGAAAAGTTGCCATACATTTTTATAATTATCAAAAATTTCGTAAATTCATATTTAAAAAAAAATATTATACAATTAAGCCAAATCCCTTTTGGGTCATCCCAGGCAAATAGCTCCACAAAGTCACCACGTAAAGCTTCCCAAATTCCTCTATATGAGCCGAAACCGTACCTGCTGAGTTCCGAGCGTGTCTAAAATCATGTGTTTGCTATAAAAAATATTGTATTGGCCAAGGAGGAGGGGACTTTTTACGATTCGTGTATTTTTTCAGTACTCTTCTCCGGTTCGTGCTTACGCGTCATATACTATTTAGCATAAGTACTCAAGTTATTGAGAATGAAGGTAGCCTTGGAGACTCCGTCTAGTAGGGCAGCACCTATCCAATTATAACCGACCTAATCGCTGCTCAACTTAGGTGATCGTACGAGAAGCCTTCCACCTCGCCTTGCACACTTCCATGTATCCCTCGATGTATCCAAAACGGACGCAGACTACTCTTTAAAGTCTTTCCTAGATGAATGAGTTTTACCCTGGCTTACGGTAAGAAACTCTAATAAATAGCAATATACTAATAAGAGATGAAGAAATGGGAGGAATCACATTACAATGAAAATTAGAAGTAATTAAGAAGAGAATGCTGAAGAATGTTTCTAATTGGCTTTAACTAAAACCGTTTCGCATTCGCATCTTGACTGGGTATTTAACCACTTAGAAACTATTCTTCTGGAAGAAACTTGAAAGATGCCGAGATCGGATTCACCTACATTCTGTAAGTTGGCGAAACGCCGCTAACTAAATAGTTTTGTGCGACAGAAGAAAAGGCAACGAATACAGGAGGAAAGAGACAGAGAAGGAGTAAAACGCAGGGCTGCGTGCCTGGCTGTAATCACGCGCCGGGATAAAGTTATTCCGGGGCATAAATAACCGACATGTCTGGAATAAGGCATTAATTTATGTTATTTATCGGCCATTACGCCGCAAAGAAACACTCGCATGGGAAATAATGTATCATTCTCCACACGCGCTCGCGAACGCGGGAATCAGAGAGTGATTCAGAATGCCAACGAACGCGGACGTTTCTCTATGTTCACCCGTAAACAAGCCCATATGTATTGACATTTCACATGCACAAATGGCTGTGTGTGTGTGTGAACCCTGAGCACCTAAGCGTGCAAGGAGAAGAAGATAATGTTTCTTGTTCGAGCCACGCTGTCATATTACGTAACAATCTGAAGAGTCCTCCTTTCGAAGAAAGAAATCTTCGATTGTAAATCGCGATTCCTCACCCACAAGTTTACAATGTAATTTTTATTCAACACCCTCCTTGCTCTTACTATCACGTGTGTCAGTATAACAAATTTTCTGTTCATTTGGCAAATCAGAAGATTCGATTTCATATAGGTGAAGGGAATGCAAAAATTTGTACAATTTTATTCTATCGAAGGTGCAATATTATTGCCCACATTCTACTTTCGCTAATGTTTATTTTATCGAAATTCATTTAGTTGAATAAAATATTGCCTCAATTAATATTTCTCCGAATTATTGTTCGAAATAATTTTTTTAAATTTCCTTTATCAGAATTTTCATTTTTCTAAATTTCTATTTCCCCTTATTAATATTTCCGAATTTTCATAATTTCTTAATAACAACAGAATTTACATTTTATTCGTGGGAGAAAAATTATATTCATGAGACTATTCCCTATGCTTATACACAGCGCATAGTCTCATACACGGCGCTATATGGGAGCAAATAGACTCATATTAAATGAAAGCGTCGAATATTAGTTGAAGCGGGGCCATGTGCTTACAAAACAAGGTGTCGCAGCTTATCAAGACGTTAATTTAATTGTTCAAATTTCCTCACTTTTCCTATCACTCCTCACTTTCTCTCCTCTCCTCGTCTATTCTATCCTCTCCTATCCTGTATAATGTTAACATCCACTCCCCTCCTTCCCAATTTCCCCTTCCTCCATCACTTCCCAACTTTTCCCCTCATTCTTTCTCTAACATCTCACCCCCTCATCTACTCACTCCCTCCCTTACGTCTTCGCCCGTCACTAACATCACCTAACCCTCCTTCTCTTACTTCCCCTCGGCTATTTTCCATCTCTAGTTCTCCTAATTTCCCCTTCCTATCCCCTCACTCTTGCTTTCAACAGCCCCCGTCACTTCCACTCCCGGAAAAAGTACAGTTCGGGGGGTCGCCACGCTTGTGACTAAATCGGTACCCTCGAAACATAAACCTTCAGGGCCGCCTCAACCGTTTCCAATGGGAATGCATATTATCGCGCAATATACTCGTCTGAGTACTCGCGCATACGGCCCTTCCGAGGCGAGAGTCGCAAGCGTCGTTCGCCTTGCCCGCTGAGAAACTACGTGAACCAGCAGTTCTAGGAATTATTACAAAACCGGATGGGCTTCTATGGGACTTAGAGTGTAAAAGGTTTACTGCCCAGGGCTACAAAATCCTAATAAGAATTCTATCTTTGTAATAAAAGAAACCAGCTTTTGGTTACATGTTGCAATTTTATGTTTACGATTATACTAATACTTAATTAAAAATGTAATTCTCATTATATATTGTTTCTTCCTGTCACGTGATTTTTATGTGCACATAATGCTTTATAAGCCAGCGTAATTGAAAATTAACATATGGTGTTTAACATCATACCATTTTTTTATGGTAGCCGCCGAGGTTGCAGCACAAAATGAGCGTGTTCTACTGCTTGCGGATTGACCGTAACATCTCTCTTCGCAGCGTAAGCGGATGCATGTATAATACTGGACCTCGTAGTAGAACTAAGGTAGTGCGTGGTCAGAAAGAGACAGCGATATACTGATGTTTTTAGCGAGAAACTCAAAATGGCGGAAATGTCAGCTAAACAAAACTTCCGTCAAGGGCAAATTTTTTCCAGTACATCTACATGAGCTTGATTGCGCTGACTCGAAAAGAGAGATCACATTCAATCCGCGACCAACAGACGCTTCACATTTTGCGCGTCTTTACAACAAAAAAAATACAGTGCATGCCATGGTTCCTTGCTAAGCAATATACTATAATTTAACAGCATTCGAAACACACAAATTGTGCATAAATTAACCAGATTAATTTATAAACAATAATGTTATAAGAAATTATAAACAATTTGGAAATTCAGAAGGGGCCGTTCAAAAAATATGTAATGCTTTTTCCTGCCGATTTGGACGACCCTGCTTCCTCCGCGTAACGATTTATCTATATCAAGTGTATGCAATTGTAACATTCGTATAACGCTCTATATACCCCCTCCTCTCCAATTAAAATAATTGAAACCTCAGAAAATTGCTATAGCTAATTAAAAATGTTCTACTTCTCCCCTTAAGAAAGAAACAATCTCATTTGGAAAGAACACTTTATTCAATACATAAACTGAAAAAGTGAATACATTTTTGTGTAGTATTTAGTCGTCTATAATGGGTCATCTGTATTACACGAAAAAAATAATTTTTTCAACAATTTTGCATCTTAGGGAGGCAAAATATCATATGCAATCAACATATGGCGTATTCGAAGGAATAGTGGGTTAGACCGGAGCAAGATCAACCGCCAGGGCAAAAGCGACTTTGCAAATAACAGTGCCTTTTCTTAATCATTTGAATTTTTCTTTACATAAAATAATCTATTTTGCTACAGAAACAGAACAATAAACTCAAACCTTGAAAATTTACTTTTTGAAAGAAAAATTATGCAGAAGACAATTTTTACAACTAAAAAATGGAAGATTTGCTGGCAGGAATTTAACGTTTGCAATATTAATTGAAATATTCATAATATGATCGTTCCATCTATACTAGTAGATGAAACATTATTCTGTCAAGTAATTATATAAAAAATAAACTTAATTTAAATCCAGAATATATTAAATTGAGAAAATAGTTGAAGCTTCTTCATCGAGATATCGGCGACAAATGAAACAGTTTACAAATGCTTGGACGGTAATTCTACTGTAAATTTCTCACAATAATATAAGATCAAACTCTAATCTTAACACAAAACATTGGCTAAAAAACCGAATCATTCTATTTTTGAAGGGTCGATAAAGCCGATATTTTTACTTATTGGACAGATATCAACTTTTCAAATAAAAGGAAATTTTGTTTCTTGCTGCATCAACTTCTCCAGTGCATAAAAATGTGGGCAAAATAAAGAAAAAATGGATCAAATCCACGCCATATTAACTTTTCATAGAGCAAAGAATTGCAAAATACCCAAAATGATAAATTATTGTTTCAAAGGAACCCAAAGTATGAGTTCTAATAGAGAGTTTTTGAACAGAACTTATTTTCTGCCTCGACTCACTTCGAAGATTGTACAATTCAATGAAGCAGCTTTCATGTTATAATACAGATTCAATAACATTGCTCTGGGAAATTTTTGATAAAAAGGATGAAGAATTATAAATATTTCAGATTAGTCATTCTTGAAAGGAAGATAACGGGCATGAGATGTTACAGTTTTTAAGATCATGTTTAAAACTTTTACCGACAGTGGATCTTTTTTTTATGTTACCATCTATCGGTTATCAGTAAAATAAAAAGAAACCCGGAAAAAGAGTTTTCTTGAAGTCTCAGTTATAAAGGATGGCAACATTACCAAACCCCTCAATTTTTTCTGTGATGTTGGTTTTGATTTTTGCCACCGTCCACTCTACCTTTCATTTTGTGGGAGGTGTCCACATATAATGATAATATATTTTTTTAATTCAATATTACGGCTACCTTGATTTTCGAAAAAAAACTATAATTTTGGATTTTCTTTTAAATTATTAACTTTGTAGAAATCATTTTTATTAAATTTTGTAGAAAGTACCTAAAAACCTTAGAATTTCTTTTTCTGAAAGGATCGTTTATAATGAACGGAAACCGCGAACCATTTCAGCACAGTGGACATTTCTTTTCAAAGGACAAGAGCAAAGAATTGCATGAACCTGACGCAAGAAATACAACACTGGTAATAGTTCCGGTCAACCGATGTTAATTGTGGTTTAAAGCTGCAATTGAGCGGAAGACAAGCTGGACCGCAGATTCCAACGCCTCGTCATCTATATACGACATTCACAGTCCAGGAAAGAAGAGCGAAAACGAAAGGAAAGAAGAAAAACGTCATTTCTCTACTGGCGCAGTAACTTTCGACTCCCCGGGTAAGCCAATATTTCAAGAGAAGCGGAACCAAGATTGAGGTTAGGAAGCAATGGAGGCTGCTGACCACGGTGGAAGATAAATTTGTTCCGCAATTGAGACGGGCGTGCCGCCGTAAATCTTCTCTATTAGGTATCTCTTCTTCCCGCTACTACCACAGGTATAAAACTATAAATCGAGATGTGAAAGACACCTTTGCTTTGAGCCCTCTGTGAAGAGAAGTTATTGTTGAAAGAAGAAACTCGTAACGCACTTGCGTGATTGTATGAGTTTGACTGCAGGTTTGAATATTTCTACAGACCGCTACCAATAAGTCTACTTGACAGTTTTGAAGTCATTTTTCACAGGAATTTTATTTTTTATACCATTAAGCCGTTTCCCTTTCGGCGAGCCTCTAGGGGTAGGCGTGACAACTACCCGCTTCGGGTAGTGTTTCTAGGTGGATAGTTTCTTGTAGTAAATAACTACAAGTGTGGGCTCACCACACCCACTACCGCCAACAGCAACGCAGTAGTATTATTCTCGAACGGTCACCCATCCAAGTACTAACCGCGCCCAACACTGCTTAACTTCAGTGATCTAACGGGAACTGGTGTTTCCAGCGTGGTATGGCCGTTGCATGAATGTTATGCGAATAATAGATTGTTTCCCAAAAATTTCCAATAACCTTATGACACGGATATTCAGCTTTCTTAAATGTATGAAAACTCAAGATAAATGAGTTTTCAAAGTTATCTTAGTAGTGCAGCAATGCAGATTGCTCACGCAAAGAAATATTTTTTATAAGACATCAATTTCGCACATTTTCAGAATGTGAATTTTCCAATTCTATTGTAAAGCAGATTTGTTTGATTCCATGATGCTTTCAGAAGTTCACATCAAGTCGGTTTTTTAAACAAAAAATTCTCTGCGATAGTCAAATTTTTTTCCATGTGTAGAGCGATGAATGTTACCCGTCGGTCTTGCCATGGTCGACCCTAGATTGTTCTCAAATTCATGAAGATTGACATTTGTGTTCAAGAGTGACAATGCGATTAATGGGATATCAAAGCAGACCATTTAAATTATAGATATATAAATCCATTTGCTGAAGCTATGAATAGAACTCTGAATGAAATAATGACATGTAATTTTGTGTGAATGGAAATAGAAATAGACTTATAATTTCAGAACTAATTATGTCTCTCAGTTAAAAAAACAGTCTAGACCTATAAGTAAAAATATAAGACTGGCATTTCAGCTATGTCGACAATCCATCAAATTCTATTCGATGCAGGGAAGCATGATTTACAACATTCAGTTATAGTAGAATAAAATAGGTTGACGTAATATGAATTCATGAAATTAACTTATGTTAAAGTAAAAAACTTAATTTAAGTCTCCGTCTAGTCACCTCGACAAATTCGGGATGAAAAATATTTGACTACTCATCCCAAATTTTGGGGCGACGAGAAAAAAGAATGCGTGTTATTTCAATCAGATTTCTTTTATCTAGTCATCTAGTGCTAAATGCAAGACCAAATATTTGTTTCCCTAAGGTACACTTTTTTCCATACAACGATAAATTTGTTACTTCTAAAATTCTTGAACTAATATACTTACAAGATAAAGACGGAAATAATAAATCTTGCTTGAAGCAGTTTCAGAGATTTGAACAAAAGACATCAGATAAATCAAAGCTAAATAGCGAGAAGGTCCTGCTAACTTATTTCATATCTACCAGCTGTTTCCTCTTGTTCCTCCTACTAACGTTTACCAAGAAAACTGACTTTTCCGACAAACTAGAGTTACTAGAGTAGGAACGTCCTACTTTTCAATAGAAAGGATCCAACGACAACAAAACTATCTTTCACTAAATCAAGGACACAATCCTCAGATTCTAAGGATTGTGCCAAGGCCCACGCCCGCCACGTGCTGTTTTTTTTAACGTTGCGCACTTTTTGAAAGAAAACCGAAGAAGCCCCTAAAAATGAGCACTGAGCGCGGTCTAGGATGGTCTTAAGATCTTTAATATAACTCGTTTCCTTTGCACTCAGCGGCGGGTCAAAAGCTCTTGTATGTACACAATGAGTTATGCGAAAGAGAAGCAAAAGGAGGCAGGTAGTAATAGAAGCGCTTTCGATTTTACGATGGGGCGCATTCCCTTCAAGTGTTGAGGTGCGAGAGAGAGGCAATTTATTTATAACGCGGTTTCTCGGTCCATTGTGCGTGAAACCAAACGAACGAGACGCAAAGCGCACGTTATACTGTTATAGTTATAGCTTTAGAGTTTAGCTATATATGGCTATATGGTGCACCTTCGACAATCACAAGAACCAGAACGACGAAAACGGAGACCCTAGTTCTGGCCCTAGTACAAAGGAAACTTTGGAAGGAAACTCGGATATTTAGAGTGTTTGGACAGGCTGTCAAGAGACGACAATGGAGAAATGGTGGGTTTATGGAGGCAATAAATATACCTAGCAAGGGACACGGGCCCCCCTTCTGTGCTGTATTGAGGTGTTCCCGTGCCAGGCAGGTATATGTCCTGTGTCAGGTCTAAGTTCCAAGGTGCCGTGGTTAATTTAATCAAGACCAGAAAGACTGCACACCTAAGTAGTCTCAGTTTCAGTGGTTTGAGTTTCAGTTTCTAATCCCCCTTTTGAAACTTCTGGTCCTCCACACCTTGGGCTTGGGCTCAAAAGCCGGGGGTTTATAAGGAAAAAATTTAAATATAATTTTACTTTTTATTACAATATGATTTTTATAGTATATTGTGCGCCTAGAGAGGAAGAAAAGTGATTTCTTCGTGTCTGAATTTGATGCCCGACTGAAGCGAATGCAGTAATCACAGGAGAGAAATCACCTCTTCCATGGTGTTGGGTAGACCGAGGCAACGGCAACAATGGCGGCAAAGGCGTCTTTGCAAATAACATCGCTTGTTTTCAACCATTTTCATTTATCTTTGCATTACCTAACCAAAATGTATTCAACTGGAAAATGTTACTTTGAACATATACCTTAAAAATTTAGGTAACAAAAGATAAATTGCGTAGAAAGTAGGACTGACATTTCATCAGGAAACTGTTTTACATTTTTTGAAAAAGAAAAAATTATTTTCGTTTTTACCGTTAAAATCCTCAAAAGACCACTGTCTGCTATTTTCGATTTGTCTGCCGATTTAAAAAACAATTATTACACATACCATTTGCCAGTTGGCTTAATATATAATTTGAGATATAATTAGACTGAGAGAAACTGTGAAAGAAGTATTTTTTGCTTGCAAATGAGCTTCCTATATGAGAAAACAATACATAAAAATGCACAAAAACAATCGAATGATTTGAAAGTCTATCTGTATGAATTGTAGGAGACAAATGTACAAAAGGTTACATAAATGTAACATGTATTTTGTGCTCTTCATGGAGAGTCCACATGCGCGCGCATTGCGTCCACGCTACTGCTATGTCAAGTCTACATCAGGTCAATGCTACGTCGGTTTCTCAATCCTATTATGGGGTCTCCATCACTCGGATTATCCACGACTTGAACTTTTCCCATAGCTTATTTCACTGTACTGCATTTCACCAACTCATTTTCGAAATACAAAGGAATTTTGAATTACAGACTGTGCTATTTCGAAATATTCTGAACAATGAACCCCGTTTGCATGGTTGGTATGAAATTTTATTGGCAGATAGAGGCTATGTTGAAAATTTGACTAATGAATTAGTATTTCACAAAAATAACTGAAAAAATGTAGTTACTTTTTTGACTAATTCAGTTGGTATGGTACTAACAATGGTCAGTAAAAACCTGGAGAGTAACTAACCTCTTATTTAAAGTTGAGAATTTCAAATTCATCCTTACCTACTGACATATTCCCGTGAGGGAGGAAATAAAGCGAAATTGTCCAATTAGAAACTGTGAATCATCGAACTGTGAGCTGCACATGTACCACAGTTATTTTTCCCCGATTGTTATAGGAAATTTTTTTTTTATAATGGTCACTGAGAATGTAAAAATTTTTATTTGAAAATTGGATAAAAACGCTGCACACAGTCTACATTAGGAGTTGTAAATGTGGTTGTATAATTATCACAGAGGTAGTCAACATACACTGTTAAAAATAGTATTAAATTTAAAATGCTAATGTATATTAAAATTACCATCTCAAGTATATATGAAATCGCTATTTAGGTACGTATTTATTAAATTGTATATGCATTCATGATAATCGCTCAGATAATTCCATTTTACACAAAATCAAAATAGGATTAGCAGTAATTTTCGATTCTTAATAATAAAATACGATATCTTCTACCAGCTAACCAAAAACAAAATTGGATTTCAAGTCATAAACTTCAATTACGCAAATAAATGACAGACCCAATCTACAATCAACTGTACTCACATTAACTTTCTAGCAGTCAGGGCGAATTTTGGAAAGAGTTGCACAACATGTTCGTTGCACTTTGATCATAAAAAGGAATTCTCTCGACGCATTCTAGATTATTACTTCAATATTGCGAATATTTGATAAAACTTAAAAAAATAAAAGCATTTTGAGTACTCAAGCACGCTGCTATACCGATCTGTATATTATATTTAATATAAAGTGTGCAGCTATTCATATTTTGATGTATATTAAATTTTAACTACCGTGTATGCAAATGACTTCATACACACTGGAGTCCCACTACACATTAGAGTCCCTCTATATTAGCTGTCTCGGGGGTACCCTTAATCAACAAAGATGATATAGAGGGACTCTCGAAACCGTTCTTCTTCTCTCTCTTGCTTGTAGCTTCTTATAGCGCCGAACCGTAAACATCGCAACTCAGCTGACCTTACAAACGCCTCCTTCTCGTCCCCTTGGACCGCCATGTCTGTCTGAGAGGGAACTGCTATAGAGGGACACTAGTGTAGTAGTTCCCGAGATAAGGGACAAGGCGGTTCAAGGGCTCGAAAGGGAGGCGTTTGTAAGGTCAGCGGAGTTGCGATGTTTACGGTTCGGCGCTATAAGAAGCCAACGGATTTGTATATTCCCGAGATAGTGTCTTTGCTGATTAAGGGTCCCCTCGAAATGACTCCTATAGCGGGACTCTAGTGTACATTTGTAGTTTTAATACAGATATTTCTAACAGTGTAGTTGACAACAGTTTGCAGCGTTTTTGTCCAATATTATTGTTATTTAAAAAGGAATGTCTGCGTATACCAACAAAATCCAGCTATTCTTACCGAAATTTTGGTACACAAACATTATAAAATTTTGAGGTTTTCCTGTGTTATTGCGACTCTCGTAATGCGTTTGTTCCTCCTATGACCTATACTTTCACCGCATTTAGCTTCCAGGTATATTAGTGCCCTCGTGAATTTGGTCATAAAACGCTTTCGCAAAATGGAGCACTGCGGGGGCTCATGATTTTCCTTTTTATTGTACTGCCTTATTGCGGTCGAGGCAGTTAACATAAGCTCTGTTATGACGCTCCTGTAAGCTTAGACTTTAGAGCCTTAACCGACGTTCCTACAAATGTCCTTCCTAGCGCGAACCGTTATAGAATCCGAATTACCTTTTCGAAGTCAATTTCAATAACACAGAGGTGTAATACAATTATCAGAATATCTATTTAAATCTATTCATCTTGAAAAATGTAAGGTTAAATGGTGCACACTACACGGAGAAAAATGTCTAGTTAGGGTAACAAGGATTCTGGTTAGCCGTACTAGACAGTCTAGTAAAATATGAACCAACACGCCGTCTAGTTAAACACACCAGACAGTCTGGTTAAACACTGTCTAGTTAGAATTACAAGACATCTGGTACAAGTTACCAGACATCTAGTATGGCGAAAATTTTCATGGCTCGTAGTGCTAACTAGCTGTCTAGTAAAAGTAAGCAAACGTTGAGTTAGGCTTACATCTCCGTGTTTCGGTAGTCTAACTAGTTTTCTGTTAAAATTTACCAGATGTATACTGTCGGGAAATAGTTTTTTCTAGGAAAATAAGTATGTTTTGAGGATCTTTAAGACAGGTTTCAAAATGTAAACAGCACAATAAAAATGGAGTTCATTTATTAAACACTGGCCAAAGGTATGATTTTATATTACTGGAAGAAATCGTACGGCCTGAAGCATTATCTTCAGAACAACATGGCGGCTACACTGAAGAAAAAGATAGTTTACGTTTCTTGAAATATAGCCTTGTAAGCGAAAAGGTTCCACAAGTCCAACAGGTTATCCACTGTATCATCGCGGAATTCACTTGTTTTAATACACACAAATAGAAACAAGAATAAAAACACCTCGCTTCTCGCTTCTTGCCAAACTGAAAATTGTCAGAATAACGCACGGGACACAGAAATCCAAGAGGCTGGAAGAAACTGGAGTTGACGACTCCAAAAATTAGGAAGCAAGCTAGAGGGAGGGAAAGTGTAGGTAAAGGGTGTAGGAGGGAGAGACGAAGGGAGTAAAAGAGTAGTGGGGGGTAACGCGCTACTAGATGTCTAGTTATGGACACTATTTGCCATAACACGACGTCTCGGTTAAATCTACTAGACTACTTACAAGACATCGAGTAAGAATAACGAAATTTCTGCCTCAAATTTACTAGACGCGCGTAACTAGATTCATCTAGTTAGCCCAAATAGACCTTTTTCTCCGTGTACTGTCAGTCCAAGAAGTGTAGGCACTGCGATTTTTGTACAGATTTTCGTGAAAATCTCAGCAGAAAAAAATTCTAAAAATATGAGACAACATGCACGTTGCAGTTGAAGGTTTTGCCAATACTGATACAGAGCCTCAAAATTTTCAGATGATTAGCGATTATTTCCGGGTGAGTGAAAGGTGAAAAAGCATAATAATCATACACGGAGAAAAATGTCTAGTTAGGG
>CAKNXH010000061.1:370459-387706 GCA_932178445.1 Andricus quercusramuli | reverse complement strand
GTGTAGGAGGGAGAGACGAAGGGAGTAAAAGAGTAGTGGGGGGTAACATGCTACTAGATGTCTAGTTATGGACACTATTTGCCATAACACGACGTATCGGTTAAATCTACTAGACTACTTACAAGACATCGAGTAAGAGTAACGAAACTTCTGCCTTAAATTTACTGGACGCGCGTAACTAGATTCATCTAGTTGGCCCAACTAGACCTTTTTCTCCGTGTATGATCATTTCAGAATACTCAAACTTGAATAGCTGTAAGTCACTGAAAAAAATTACGAAAAATCTGCATAAAATATATTGGTTTCCTTTATCCTTTCTGTGCCGAATGGTGATATTTAGAGACAGAAATCATTATTTGTTAATAAGTTATTGACAAAAGAGTGGGTAGGTGTCATCTCCGGAACTAAGGAACGTACAGAGATCATTCTTGAAGCAAATTACACATTTTTGGCTTTTGACAATGTTGTGCGTATTACCAATAAGCAAAAAGTTACACTTGAATGTTTAAAAAATTATTTTCTTCTGGCAACCGCACTCTCAGCATGGGATCTTGCTGGCGCTATTGCTACACGTGCAACACAACCTTCTCTCACACTCACACAGTTACACAGACCCTAAGCCCTAATGCAAAAAAAGGCATACGGTTGCCTCGATTATTATGAAAACTTTCGTATTTTTCCAAAAAGAAAATAATTTTGTAAACATGCAAGTGCAACTTTTTGCTCATTGACAAAACGTACAACATTGTCAGAAGCAGAAAATGTGTAATTTGCTTGAGTATTCTGAAAAGATCATATGATTATCATGCTTTTTCACCTTCCACTCGCCCGGAAATAATCGTTAATCATCTAAAAATTTTGAAACTCTGTATCAGTATTTTCCGTAAGACTAAACGGCTAACCGCTTTCCCAGATAATAATGTTATGACGACTGTGGTTTTACAAATAACTTCCTTCCCGTGCAGAAATTCGGTCTGGCCCCTATTAATTACCCGAGTCTAGCCACATTATTTACTTTTTTATTAGGAATTAAAATCCTTCAAAATAATTATGACACAATATTAAATGAAAAACCAAATTAATAGAATTGAGCTTTATTTTGAATACACCTTAAAAATAATGAAAAATGGTTTGTTCGGAGCTCTGCTTCCGATTACCGTCCCAGTCTTTTGCATTTCAGAAGACATGCGCTCATGTGGGACAGCACTTCCTCATCACGATTCACATCATCATTCATTTCTTCCTAATCATCTGCGTCAACATCAACATCTGAAACTGTTTTGCATTATTAGTACAATTTGATCTCAAAATTACATTTCCTCATTTTAATCCACAAATATTAACCCTTATGCCGCCACTGGATCGATAACATGCATAACGTTAAACGTAGAATTCAAAATATAACCTCAAAATTGAAACTACTTGTTTTACAAAAAAGCGCTACCGAGCGAAAAAATATCGAATAATAATTTTTTTGACTAAAATGAGGAAATCGAATGTTTAGGTTAAAACTTGGATCCAATATAATACAATAAAATATACCATAAATTTTGATAATACCATAAAAAATGTAATACCATAAAAAACTTACCTTCGCTGCTTTCGTTTTCATCGCGTAAATACGGAATTTTGCTGATGGCACGATGTTTGCGAACTCGCGGTGTGCTCCTTAATTTTGGAATTTATTATAATTGTGTTAAGAATATATTATACGGTCGAACACTCCCAGCAATTTGCAACACAACACCACGATGGAAAACAAAAATTAAGGTTATGTTCGTGGTTATATTACATCTAGCGCAAATGACTTAAGATGGCGATTCGAAGAGGCTATATGACGTCACAGTACATAGCCCGGTCTGGTACGAGTCAGGGCCACAGAATTGTTCCCATCGGGATCAGACAGTAGACATCGGATCAGGCCGGAGTCGGTAATCGGTAATATATATGGCGATTTCTGCACATTTTGTATGCCAAATTTACCCGATTTCACTATAGGTTCCTTTGTAACCTTGGTTCGTTCAAATGTTACAAATTTTTATTAAAAGGGATATTTTGCTTTATTTCTTGTTGTATTTATTTGCATTTATTTCTGAGGATGATTCTTCAACTCTTTTGCACCTTTTCATTTTTTACTTTTTTATGATAGTTTGCAATTTTCAGGCGAAATAAAATTATTTTCATATAACATGTGAGAAACAACGAATTCTTTATCTTAAGAGATGGTTTATTCCCTCTTGAGAGGGGGATTTCGCATCCATATCTTTCTCTGCGTCTTTGTGGGACGCGAAGTTCTCGTTTGTCGGAGGGGGTATTTTGCCGGCCACGGCCGTGTACAACTGTACAATACAGTTGTACAGAGCGTGCCGGCCGGCATGCTCTGTATTGATAATTTGTATTGAAAAATTAAAACATCGACCTCGGACGTCTGATCCGTGATTTACTGAATCGTAACACAATATACTATTCAACCAAACTGATGAATTTTCGACAAAAACGATGGATCTTCAAATGGAATAGTTGAATTTTATACCAGAAAGATTAAATTTCAAATATAAAGATTCATTTTCTAGAAAAAAGACGAATTTTCCACAAGGTATATAAATTTTTAAGCAAATAGTTTCACTTTAAAATAAGAGATATCAATTTTCAACCAAAGAGTTGAAATTCCACCCAAAAAAGACAAATTTTCAACCAAAAATAGAATTGTTAAATTTTCTGTTAAAAATCTAATTCTCAACCAAAAAAATAACTGATTTTCAGCAAAATAGTTCAATTTTCTAAAGGAATAGTTAAATTTTAAGTTAAAAAAATTAAATTTGAGTAAAGTAGTTACATTTTCAACCAGAGATGAATTTTCGATTAAAATTATGAATATTCAACAACAAAAATTAATTTTTAACAAAAGAGTTTTACTTTCAACCAACTGGTTTAATTTTCAACTAAAATAAGTTTATTTCACAACGAACAATGTAACAAAATTTTCTATTTTAATTCAGAAAAATTTCTTCTTTGAAATAATACTTCTACTCTGAAAACTACTTGAAGTACTTTGTTTCTCTAAAATTTGGAAGAGGGAAAGTGAAGAGGCAATTGATAGTGAAGATGGCGTTTACGCAGCGCACACCACCTCACTTGCAAGAAGAAGCTGAAAATGATTGTTTGTTGAATTTTTCCTTAGGGGGGGGGGGGGGGTTGCCCCCCCCCCCCCCCTCTGAACGGGGACACCGCCCCTCGACCCCGCCGGAGTTCGGCCCCGGACCCCATCACCCCCGACCCCATTAGAGCTTCACCCTCTACACACACTGGTATACGAAATCCATTCCGTTTTTGCATAAAATATCGTGTTTCACTCCTCAGCAAACCTTTGACGACCTCATCCGCTGTTTGCAGTACTCGGATATACGCGCGCCTTGGGCGCGCTCATCTACGCCTCGTACTAAAGACATCGGTCTCGGACGTCAAAGCCATGGTTTGCTGAGTCGTAACACAATATACTATGAATTACTTGAAATGCGTAACATATTTGCATCAGAAACTACATATAAGGAACTCGGAAATTATTCTTTCCTTCATCATGAAAATATATATTTTTTAATTCTGAAGGCGGTTTGTTCAACATGCCTGTACTTGTTAATTTCCTTATCTTTTCTGCAAGATATTTTGTTAAAAATTAATCTTCTTTGGTAGAAAATCAATTTTTTTGGTTAACCCTCTGAGTTACACCTATTTTCCGATTAATTATTGAGCTACACCTGGGTCCTCAGTGACCCCCAATATTCAAACATCTTTTATATAGGTTCAAAGTGCACCTTTTTTGAATAAATCGGAGTGAAATGGAATCGTCAGAATGTCTAGAAAAATATTAAACCAATGCGAAAACAATATCTACATTATTTTAAATTTTGTGCAAATAAATGTAAACGAAAATTCTAAAAAACTGCAAAAATGACTTTTTTCGGGTTTTTAATGTTATTTCTTCTATGTTTCACGTAATTGAAAAAAATTAGTGGGTTTCTGAATCCGTAGACCTTGCTCTACAAAACTGTTCAAATGGTTTTTCTATTCTTTCTAAAAAGTATATTTATTTCACTAAGTGAATGTGCACTATGTGCTAAATTTAAAAAATCACATTTTGGGCTGTTATTTGTTTTCAAATTGCACTTTTACAGCAAAAAATGCGCGTAAATTATAATTTAAGATGTCAGCTGTCTAATAAGAATGGAAAAAGAATCATTGTTAATTAAAAATTGTTTAAATAAACAAATAAGGTAAAAAATTTTTTACAAATGCATATATGTGAAACACTGTTACATTTATTGACATGAAAATGAAGTAAAATCAACAACATAAAAAATAATAATAGTGAAATATAAAATTTTAATGTTAAAAATACAAATAATTTATCCTAATTAATTGGTAGAACAAGGGGCTCGCTTTGTCAATTGGTCACTTATTTCTTGAGGCGGAGGAACTGTAATGTCTAGCATTGAAATAATGCAATCCCTTAAACTTCTTTGCGAAGTCACATTCGTGAGACGCTGACTCTTATTTTTCAATAAATATTTTTTTTTCACTGAAACACTATCGAATGGACTAAATTAATAATTTTGAACCGAAAAATCCACTAAAAATTTTTTGTTGAATTTTCAACCGATTAACTACACCTGGGTCCCTGGTGACCCCGAAAAATTTTTCCAACCGTCCTGCACGAAAACCAGGGTTCAATTAAGAACGCCACTAGGCCCTTCAGATGCACGTCATTTTCCCCCTAATTTTCAGCATATTTGCTCAACCCCTTCAAACTTTCCCTTTCCAGAAACTTCACTTTTAGAATCGCTCGGGGTCATGGAGGACCCACGGGTTGCCCAGAGGGTTAAAAATACAGCTGTTTTTTGAAAATTAGGGATGAATTTTGTTGAACAATCGTCTCTTTTTTAAATTCAACTGTTTTTAGTTGAAAAGTAAAATATTTTTTGTTGAAATATTAATTACTAGATTTTTTGTTGAAAATTCAATTTTTTGGTCAAAAATTAATTTCCGAACTAAAATTTTTATTATTTGGTTAAAAATTCAATGATGCGGTTGAAAAACAACTTTTTTGTTGAAAATTCATATTTTTGGGTTGAAAATTCAACTGTTTGGTAGAAAATTCATCCTTATGGCTTGAAAATTCAACTCTTTTGTAGACAATTCTGTTTTTATTTTATTGAAAATTATTTGTTTGAAAGGAATCTTCTCGGTTGAAAGTTTAACTATTCTGTATAAAATATATGCACTTAACGTTGAGAATTCAGCTCCTTTAGTAGAAAATTGGTCTTCTTGGTCGAAAATGCATCTTCTTGGTTGAAAATTCAATTACACTCATTTCCCGATATAAGTACACTCAGTGTACGTCATTCCTAGAATTTAAGTCGGTGCTCAGTCGTAGGTGACAAACAGCATGAGGGCAGTATTCTCCGCGCGTTAGTTGCGTCAGCTGGTAGCATGCGTCCAAATCCAACCGAAATTGTTCATGCGACCGTGACTGTTCACAGAAAAAACTGAGGGATCAGTAATGCTGCGGCTCAAGTGAAACTTTTGGGATCATTTAGAACTTAGGCTCTAAACTCTAAAGGAACTCTTATTTAGGGTTCCTTTTTAGTTTGTTCATATCCGATAGATGGCCATCGGCGGTTGCCGAAGTTTTCAACTGCGCATGTGCCGAGAAGCGCGGGCCTATTTGAAATCAATAAATACTATGAACAGTCATACAGATAAATGTTAACAAAATTTTTTTATTCTTATTTAAAACAAATTAATTTGAATGATAGAAATACCTAGCTTCTTGAAAAAAATGTATATTAACCTAATATTGCAAGTGTAGATTATATCATTTTGAATAGTCCCGCGCTTTTTGGGCATGCGCAATGGAAAACTTCGGATTTGCAACATAACATTAAAAACTGTCACATTTCATGTGCGATATCTTCCTTTCAAGAATGACTAATGTCCATGATTTTAGTTTCTTCATTAAATTGTTTCCAGTGCAATATTATTTAATTCCAATTATAAAGCATAATGTGCATTATTAACTTGTGCAATCTTTGAAGTGAGTCATGGCACACTTGGGTTCATTTAGAAACCATTTATCATTTTGGGTTCCTTTTCAGCAAGAGAGGTTCCTTTTTGTTGCAGCTCCTTTGGAACCAAAAATTGGTTCTAATAGAAACCCCAGTTTTGTCTGTGTTTACGTTTAGATTCCCCCGATTTATGCTGTAGGCCACTGCAAGCCATGCCCTTAACCGTTCTTATATCGGGAGTTCAGTGTACTTGGTACAAATTTGTAGTCAAATTTGTACACCCCCGCCCTCCCAAATCGTCTCACGATATTTTAGGATGCCCCTTAAAATTCTTAAATAAATGAACGAAAGAAAATAAGCAACATAAAGCAACATTCACGGACCTTAACAAAGGGGTGTACATTGTTAAAAATGTCAGAAGAAACTTCACGTAATTTATTCGCGGCCCCTACCAGGAATGTACTCAACTTGCTAACTATATGGTTGGGCACTTACAAAATGCTCGAAAAGTTTAAGAAGAAGCCTTGACTAAGAAAAGCAATCTAGAAGATTATAAGATCAGATTACCAAATTCCAAAATGGAGTTCATGCTCGTTTTTGGAATACCAATTACTGACAACCGAAAACAGTGATGTGGCGGTTTGAATTCTGTCGCCCAAAACCCTTTGTGCAAGGGACCTGCGCTTTCGCGCGCACAGACGTACGTCACACTCGCTTAATCGGACAGTTTTGCACACGTGTGAGTGTGTTTTACTATAGACACGATTGGAGAAGGAGCGCTCCCGCTACAGGGCGGCCCTTTGATGTCGGATGTTTATTTTATGGCGGCAGCATGATTGTGACAGCGCTGACTCGTATCGGGCCCCGTGACGTCATAAATGAGCCGGTCCCTCTGCCGATCCGCCCGGTTTCTCCACCATCCGCCCCCATCCCTCGCCACAAGCTCATCGTCCTGCGAGAACGAAAGGGTGAGCACTGAGCTGCACGAGGTTTACGACCAAGAGCCTCCATGGGGCAAGGCTTTACGTCGTCGTGTGTCACGCGTCGTTACAGCCGCAACGCCGTTATGAGACGTTTACGATAAGATATGTCGCACCTTTCGCCCCTGACAGCTTGCTGATTTACGGCTTGACTCTCGGTAAAAGGCCGGCAGAAGAACTCTCCTCCAAATGACGATAAAACGTGAGTGTATTACATCATTGGAGTTTCGAAAACAAGAACAATTTTCCGAGCAATTTTCCGGATTTTTTTATCGATATGTGTACTGTACTGGAACTTCCATTAGGAACTACGAGATCGGTGGCCTTAAAAATGTCATAGTTACACAGTAAACGCTGGGATATCATACCGTTTGCGGATCCAAAATTAATTTTTACACTGACAGAAAAAGAGTTTTCGAAACATTACTTGACTGTACAAGGATAGGCTTCAAATTTCTCCAAATTTCGTATTATGTTTATCACAGCATTTAAAACAATCTTCGAAATAATTGGCGCGTTCGAGTTTTTGAATATTAACGCATTTTCTGCTTGTGGAGGTAGTTTCATCACATGTATCGTATAAATCTTCAACATTACATTATTAAAAGATTGGGATCATTAAATTAATTTCCTGATTTTTATGACAAAAAGTTAGTTTTGGTTCTTTTCTGGCTTGTATTGTCAGAGTAGCTAAAAACAAGTACAAAATTACAGAAGTTTCAAGTAAACTAATAAAATTTTTTGGAAATATACTGTCCCAATTTTCTTGAATGCTTTAAAGTGTAACATTTTGAGTAAAATTAATAAACTCTTATGTAAAAAATCTTTATTAAATACTATTCGCATGCGACTAATATGGCGCATTCGAGTTGTATCTTGCGTCTTAATATTATAGATTAATATAAAGAATTGTTTAAAAAGTTTCCCCATTAATAATTATTTAAATATATCCTCAGTGTGTTATTTTTCATATTGGTGAGTCATTCTGCACTGTTAACAAGAAATGTTGTTCTTGATGTTTCAGCAGATAACCCTCAAATTATTGTGAGAAACTCTGCACTGTTGAAAAAAAAAAAACATTTTTTCTTGATATTTCGGCAGACATAATCCTTCAAGCTTGTTAATAATAATAAACGTGAATATATTTTTCTTATTTTTGTTAAATTTTTCTAATTTTAAATTAATTAATTCAACTAATTTTAAAATTTCCTAAATTTTCCTATTGAACAACTTGGCGCAGATGCACTTTTTGGAAAACACATTAATTAACTGTTTTGATGAACTTTAGTCAAATTATCTCTATGCATAGTGCATTTTTAAGATATTGGCCTAAACAAAATATATTTTATTACAAAATTTTACTTTATATTTGAATTCTAATCGTGAATTTTCCCTTATGTGCGCCGCATATACGCCACCGCTCCCCTATTTTGAGGATTATCTTGTACTTGAATTTTTAACAAAATACATGACTTTTAAACTTAAGAAGATCAATTTTCAACCAAAAAGTTAAATTTTCAAGCACAACGATGTAAAGATCCAAAAATGTACCAGTCAAATTTTTAGTTAACAAAATAATATTTTCAACTAAAAAAAAAATTCCAACAAAATAGGTATGAATTTTTAACCAAGGAGATGAATTTTTAACTAAAATGATGTATCTTTACTAGAATAATTAATTTTTCATATAAAAAGATGAATTTTCAAGGAAAAAATAAGAATTTTGAATAAAATACATGACTTTTTAACGAAATTGAATTTTCATTGAATTGAATTCACGTTAAATTTTCACCCAAAAATGAAATAGATACATTTTCAGTTTAAAAATTAATAATCGCTGTCATTTTTTTCATAAATTTTACTTCGTTGAAATTGAAAATAAATGTTTCAAGAAGGTTTATTCAAGTCAAGCAAGGTTTATTAGAAGTTATTTATAAGATGAAATAAAATGCAAACTTTAAATCAAAGAATTTATATAATTTCACACCTGAGATGTTATAAAAAAAAGAATAACACTTTCATGGTGAAACTGCGTACCTATAAATCATTATGTACTTTTCACAGATTTAAAAAAACTCACTGTTGAGGGCCACCATTGTGTGCCGAAACGTTTGAAACGACTTAGTTGTTTTCAGTTCACCTGATTCTAAAGCCAACAACGTACATTAACCATTTCTACAAAATTTCAAAATTAATTTCCAACAAAAAAAAAACTAATTTTCAACCAAACATAGATTCTTGCATAGATTAAAGTAATTTTTAATAAAGGAATTCTACTTTTCATCAAGTGGTTAAATATAAATATAAAACTAGAGAAGATGAATTTTTAACGAATAATGTAATAGTTAATATTTCATCCAAGAAAAAAAATAGTTCAACAAAATAGTTGAATGTTCTACGAAAACGAATTAATAATCAACCAATCGGTTACATTTTAATCCAAAAAAGATGAAGTTTCCATAAAAATATAATAGCAGACTTTCGAACCAAAAAGAATCAACCTCCAACTGAAAATAGTTGGATTTTTAACAAACAAAATAAAGGAATTTTTACCAAAAAGATAACTTTCCAACTGAAATTATGACTTTTCAAACAAAAAATAATAATTTCGAATCAAAGAGTTCAACTTCAAACCAAACAGTTGAATTTTCAACCAAGAAGATCAATTTTTTAACAAAAAGACGAATTTTCAGCAAAATATATGAATTTTCAACCAAATAATTGACTTTATAACTAGAAAAGCTAAATTTGCAACCAAAAATATAATATATATGTACATTTTCAGCCAACAAATTAATTTTCAACTGAAAGTTTTAACTTTTCAGAAAGGAGTTCAACTTTCAACTAATTAGTGTAAATTTCAATCCAATATTTGTATTTTTTAACTAAAGAAAGATTAATTTTCAACCAAAAATAAAATAGTAACATTTTCCGTTGAAAAAAAATAATGTTGACAAAAAAAAAAGAAAGAATTTTCAACCAAATAGTGGAATTTTCAACCCAAAAAGATGAATAATTTTCAAAAAAACTGTTGAATTTGCAACCAAAACCTATACCTTCTTTCAAAATTGATGAATTTTTAACGGAATAATCACATTTTCAACCAAATAATAAAATTGTCAACCAAAAAAGATAAATTCTGAACCAAATATATAATAGTTGTAAGTTGAGTTTCAAACCAAAATGAATTAACTTTCACCAACAACTTTTAACTAAAGAGATGAATTTTGTAACTGAAATTATTGACATTCAACAGGAATAGTTATACAATATTTGCATTTTTAAGAATTTATTTTAAAGCAAGAGGAAAAGAATATATAACTCTTGAAATTAATTTTTTTCTGTTTAAAATTATTTCTATAGTGTCGCTACGTTTCCGTCTTACACTTGTAGAAGATTTACAACTTCCAAGGGCCAACAGGGAAAGTTTTAGAAAATTCTGAATTTTAGGGTGGGATAAAAATGCTAATTTTGTTGTATTGGGCTATAAATTTCTATGGCTCTGGAAGTTATTTTTTGCCTTCAACAAGTGTTTCTTTAAATTTACTCAGTTTAAGATATTCGTCGAAACTTGATGATTTATCGTTAAAAAAATTTATGAAATTTCTTCGAAAGCTCAGTTTTCAAATTCTCTTGTGCATGTAGTTGTAGGCATTGTAGAATTGTAGACGGTCAGATCATAGTGATCATAGTCAAATCATAGTCAAATCATAGTGATGCACTCGAGAGGTTTCAAGAAAATCTCGAATTTTCTCGAAATCATCTCGAATAGATCACTAGCAAATCATTTGGATCTAATTTCGGGATGAAATTGATCATCTGGCACATAGTGCGTTGGGATTTTTATGGAATAAAATCTAAAAGGATTCAATCGAGTAAACATACTTCATTCTGTATCTGTTGGCCTCGCTTTTGACATAATTTCACCTGCCATGATTTAGTTACGGTATGTTTTATCTCCTAACTAATTATCGTACTATGATACTTTCTCTTATTTTTCAATGAGAGCAATGTGATACTGATAGAAGATATTGCCATTTGTCAATCATTGAGAAATAATTGTACAATAGATATAGAAATGTGTACAGGAAGTATTTTTTGCCTAATAATAGAGGATAGGCCATGAAATTAAAAAGTTCCTTTGACTGTACCGCAAACATAAATAATCTTGCTGTCCAGAATCCCTTTCGGTTATTTGCTGATCAGTGGGAGCTCGATGAACTGCCAGGAGATACGCCGCCCTGGCGCCATCGAGCAAATTAGTAGGGTCCTTTGTAACCTTGGTTCGTCCAATTTAATGACGGTGTCTCTTGGTACCATTACTTAACTGTCTTAACTCTTAACGGCGGGATCGTATCTATTTATTAGTTTCGGAAATGCCGGAACATTTAAGAATCATCTCCGGCGATTAAAAGCGACAATTTCACTGTTTGCTCGTGGGCGCTCTCTGCTATTTCTCAAATTGACACTTTGATGACTGGTTTCGTCATTTCCGGAATAAAATTACCCCCTAGGCCTAGCAGATGATTCTTCATCTTTTCTTTTCTGCTTTGTATTTAGAATTAAAAAACTAGGGGGTTGCAGGCAGAACTTCATTCAGATGGGATTAAATGGAGCTCTATAGAATTACCGAGAGAATTACAGAACTGTGTTTCGAGAGAATTCGACTTCAAATGTTAATTTACACCACAATTCAATTGAATCGAAATCAAAATCCAGTGAAACTCAACTGGATTATATTAAATTCTTTTAAATTAATCGTAATTCAATGCAATTAAATGACAATCTATATGATGTAACGAGATTCAACATTATTAAAACCCTAACTGGTCACAACAGGACACATTGACCCGAGGAATAGTTCATAGTTTTCTGTGGGTAAGTATCTATAATCTTCAAAGACTTTTGCAGTTATCTGCCGGGAAATTTTCTTTGCAGAAAATATTATTTTTGAATTTTGTTGGTTGTTCTCAAATGTTTAAACTTTGAAATATGCCATCAAATTTTACCAGACCCTTAGGGCAAATACGAAAATTACGGGAAATGCTTAGAAATTTAATCACGTTAATTGGAATACATTGGAATTACATTAAACACATTAGAACTGAATAGAATTTCTGTGGAATTATATGAAATTCATTTGAGTTTCACTAAATTGAATAAGATTCCATACATTTCAATGAAACTGAATAGAAAGACATTTGATTTTTGGAAATTAAATAAGATTCATTAGGATTCAATTGGATGTAACATATAATCAAAAAATTGGAAGGCAGTGGTTTCAAAGTAATTAAATGGCATTTAGTGCAGATGAGGGGCCGTTTGTAAGCTATGTTACCAATTTTAAGCTATATTCTACCCCTCGCCCGTAACCCACGTTGACAACCACACTTTTGCCCCCACCCCCTAAAAATAGCGTATAGTCGTTGGTGCTTTGAATTCTTAAGATTTCATTTCGAAATAGGTTTAATTTTCCAGTAGGAGAAACGAATTTTTAACAAGATAATAAAATTGTCAAGCCTAAAAGGCGATTTTTTGTTAGAAGAAGAAGATTTTCAACACAAAATTTAGTTTTTAAAAAAGAAAGATGAATATTCAACAAAAACTATGAATGTAACAAATTAGTTGAACTTTAAACAAAATAATTAAATTTTGAACAAAACAGTTGATACTTTAACCAAATTGTTGAATTTCTAACCTTCAAAGGTGCATTTTTAACCAAATGGTCGAATTTTCAAAAAACAAACTAAAATTCAACAGAAACAGTTGCATTCTCAAAAAAATAGTTCATTTTTAAGCCAAAAAATAAGTATTTTCAACAAAATACATGGTTGGAATACTATGAAATACTTTGAATTCAATCAGATTAAATTGCACATTTTTTGGAATGCAATTAGATCAAATTGAATGCAAATAAATTTAATGGAATAAGATGGAATTTAATGAGATTATATGAAGGGCACTGAAATATAATAGAACATTGAATGCAATTCTATGCAATGCAACGTTGGAATATCATGGCCGTTAATTTGGTTTTAGAAACATAACTATGTATTGATTAGAGGGGTCCAAAAAAGCGACTGTTTAAATGTTGATGGGCGACTGGAAATTCGTATAGCCTAGGCAAAACAAAAGAATATGCCTATTCTTTTGTTTTTCTGTGGAGTAATTTTTAAGCTCGCTAAAGGATCCTTAGAGTTTACTCTAAGGATTCACCTGCCTGGGCTCTGGCCACTAATCACTAATCCGCTCTTCATTCCTGTTATTATTACGCTTTTCTACCTAGAGATCTACACCTACAGTCTACTGAGTCTACTTTACACCCTAAAACTTTATTACTTGAGAGTTGAGGTCTTATTGTTCTACCGCTACCGTTAGGGTCAGTTTGTATTTCAAGTCACCAAAAAAATTTGACTCGGCGCGCTTTATTGCACTCGCCATAAAGGCTTCACCTGTTAACCTACGGGCGAACTTGAAGTAAAATAATCAGTTTTTCCTCATTTTTCAAACCATATTTTTTATGGTAAATCTTTGACCTTTTTAGTTGTTCTTTTCCAGATTCATTCTGAGAGGTTTAAAACATAGTCTGTACCAATTTCACTTTACATAAACTTAACTAAAGCGTGCAATAAGTCTGCAATTTTGGTAAAATTCTGTTTGTTGTACAATTGTTACATAATATTTCTGAAATATGAAATATGAGTTGACAAAATCCATCTTGACATCTTGAAGAACAAATAATTCTGAGATTGAATAAATTGGTTCATAACATCTTATGAAAAATTTAACTTGAAAAAACTTGTATTTTTACGTGTTAAACTCCATAAAAGAGGATGAACAATAAATTGCCTTTAGCTAGCTGAAAAATGACTCTTCAATCAAACAAAACATAGGCATATTTTGTTCTTGGCTTTTTGCGACCCTCAGTACTAATATTAGTTTTCCGTTTTTTTTTTCCGGCTTTGGCGTCTGTAATAAATGATGAAGATTTAAATTTTCATCAGACGTTTCGGCTTCAGATATGGGACCTCTTCAGTGATTTATTCTAGAAAAAGTTTATTGGTACACATTTCACTTATTCCCTAAGATAGATTTTTGTGCGTCGGCTTTTTTATGTAAATAAAATTACTTATTGTTCTATAATTCTATATAACTGAAATATAATAACAATATTTAAAACATTTATATTCAATGCGTGTTTTCTTTATTAGTGTCTAACAGCCGTATATGAAACATTAAGTTCTTATTTTAACATCCACCTACAGTCCTAAGACATTATTGCACTAAACTTATTCCCTCAGAATACTGATTTTTATATGTATTGCTTACTTTGTAATGAGTTTGAGAGCCATTGAAAGAGCGAAACTGCAATGTTATAAATCTGATCGTATGATACGGAAAAGCAGGCAAATAAAAAATGACAGTCTGTTGTTGGATTTTAACTACAACTTTTTAGTGTTTTCATACTGTCCCCCTCCCCCCTCTAAGTATAAGACACAAAGCAACCATTGAAAATTTCGAAGTTATACATTCGGAGACCTGAGAGACAGAAAGTCAAATAAATATAGTAATTGAGAAATTGTCAATTTTAAAGACCTGCGATACGGAAGCAGATAATTTTTTAGTTTTGCCTAGGCCTATGGAAACTTTAACAGTTGCTTTTTTGGACCACTCTAGACTATTGATAAATTTTATATAATTCTTTTCTTAAATTAAAATAATTCGCTTCTCTTATACACAGTACCACGACTTTTCTACTGTATTTCAAATAACGGTTCTGTTCCAAATCATGAAGACTGACGACATATTCCGCAACTGGTCATCATAAATATTTATCCATTAAGGATATATAGGCATAGTTGAGTCTTCTCGCGAGATAATGATGCGTAATATTAATACATTGTTAGAAATTTCTATAGAGATCGTACTATAAATGTAATGAAAGCAATATGCATATATGCGTGTAGTAAATTCAATATATCATCGTTATTTTTGTTTAAAATTATTTTTTAAATTTAATATACAATCTTGAAAGTTGACTGTTCTTCGATGCTATATAAATGTATATGAAACTTATAATGCAGCATCTTAATGAATATTTCATAGATCTTGTTTTTATATTTGATGTACAAATGCATATAAAATTTATATTAAAATTGTAAACAGTTTTAATAGTGTAGCTTTGAGCAACATCTTAATTCTCTGCTTTTATACAACACCCGAGGTATCGAGATGACAATAAAATTAATAAACTGTTTTGAGCTTGCAACGTAGATTCTCTGTTATCGGAGAGTCATCATGAACTTTACGACTTGAATTTCACGTTTTTATACTTTGACATATATTTCCGAAGTACATTTTCGAGCTTCTATCGTAAAAATTTCTCATCAGCGTAAGTATGCGGCAAAGATCGTCGTGTTTCCAGTTTCCACTTTGCATATTTTTGAGGCTATCATCGTGAATGTTTCTGTATTATATATAAAGTTCGCGGCCCGAATAAAATATCAACCGAAACAGTATAACGACTTTTGCGTGGATTCAAATAAAAAAATGCATGGTGTCAGCACTAATATAAGAAGAACAACTGAACAGAGAACATCTATGTTATGTAAATAAATAAATAAACGCGACGAAACAGTTCACAAAAAGTGTTCACGTACATATCTTCTAAAATCTAAGGTGCAGACTAAAGAGGATGATGTATTTTCGTGTCTACTTGAAGTTATAAAAAAGCTATGCTTGTCAACGGGGAATGTAGATAGAAAATCATAGTCTGAGAGAATCATAAAGTGCCACGACTCGTAAGTAATAGCCTTTCAGGATAGACAACGCGACAATGAGGCGGCGATGACACAAAGTGCTGACATGATACCTATCTTATTCTTCCTCTGCATAAATTCAACAGCAATGGCAATAAAAGTCCTTCCTCGAAAGATTCGTTGAATTATTAAAAGACCATCCATCAATAATCTTACTCGCTAGTCCGAGGACGAATTGCCGATAAAAAGTATGGACTAGAGGATGTCAGGTGGATATGTAGGCAAGAGACATTTTTTTAGCCGTAAATTTCTCGTAAAACCTATCGCTATTATATTTTCACACAGTTTTTATTTCCTCTTCACTATATATGCAGACTGAGGATAAAAGCGAGAAAGCAGTAAAAATTTGAGAAAAATATATTGCGAAATTGTTGACGATCACGAGATCGCTGGGCGAATTTCCTTTCGAATAGTTTCAGAATTTCAATCAATTACGCTGAATTCAACGGTATTCAATAAAATTTGGTACATTTAACACGATTTCATAAAACTCAATAGAATTACGAGACATTTCATACAATTTTCAAATTCAGTAATAAAAGAGTTCTATGGACTTTTACGAAATCTTGATAATTTAACAGAAATTTATGGAATATAAATACACAGTATGGAACTTTACAGTATATATTTAAATTGAAGGGAGATTCGAGGACACGAAATCGAATAAAACTAAATTTAGTAGAATGCTATGGAATTACTACATATTATATTTATATGGAAGTCATTAGATCCGAGCGAAATTAAATGAAGGGGAATTACAATGGAATTGTATTGAATCTAAAAAAAATCGTTATCTAGACCCCATGTTCAATTGAATTTATGTGAATACTACATTAGTAGAATTTTAATTGACTTAAATGGGATTCAATGGAATCAAACTTAGTTTAATGATATTATTTAAAATTGAGCATTGAACGGAATCCAATGACAGTCAATTAATCGAGTTGAATTTAATCAAATGAAATTTACGAGAATTAAACGGAATTCAGTAGACTGAATTTCAATTGAATCTGAATAAAACACAATGAAATGTTATTAAATTCAACCAAATTGAATAATATTCAACAGTATTTCATGGGGTTTAGTAGAAACAAATTAGATTAATTTAAATTGAATAGCATTCAATAAAATTCAACGAATATATATCATAAGCGCAAGTCTACGCCAGAAAAATGACGGCACATTCGTACAAACCTTTTTTTTAGGTTTTTTATCAGCCACTTTTCAATTTTGAAAGTTTCCGTTCACAGGGGTGACAGCGAATGCGCATGTGCGGTATTCTCGTACACATGCGCGTTTACTGTGGCCCGCGTACGATTATGACCGAGTCAACCTAACCTCAAATCTCAGACGTGATGAATTTGCAAATCATGCCTTCCTTACATT
>CAKNXH010000061.1:308480-370359 GCA_932178445.1 Andricus quercusramuli | reverse complement strand
CAGAGGCGAAAAAACGCATATTTTCAAGAATTTTTTTGGAGATATGAGTAATGCTGTTTTGTTAATTTGAATTGGATGCTGTATCTGAAGTATTTTTAGACACATTTTCAATCAAAAATATTAGAAAGGAAACCCGTGACAGCGAATCTCCCGAGACGCCTGAAAATGAGTTGTTGCGCCGTGAACATCATAACTTGTTATACTGAATCAGCCGAAACAAACAAAAATACATTTAGAAGGTGATATGTTTCCCCAGGTAATAAGATGCCGTTTATATATATATATAGCATTTTGAAGCCAAGCACGCGATTTTCGTTAAAAAAATCGATTAATTTGTTATTGTAAAATAAAAACAAATTGTTAAAATAAAAAAACTCTTCCTGATTACCTGATGTTGAATTATATGTAGAAATAGTGTACCAAATTTTAAAAGAATCGGTCAAGTAGATTTTTAGTTCTGAAGTTCACGGACTTCAAAAACGTTATCTGATAAAAAACAGAAAACAGGGAAAAGTTCCGTCTCATCGTCATTCTCTACAAGCCTATAAAAAAAATTGATTAGCATTTCGAACTCGAAAGTTCAGTGCCTCACTACCCGATTCGGGTAGTGTTTCTAGGTGGATAAATACTACCAGTGTGGGTCCACCACACCCACGACGGGCCAACACCACGCAGTATTCCCCGAACGGTCACCCATCCAAGTACTAACCGCGCCCAACGCTGCTTAACTTCAGTGATCTTACGGGAACTGGTGTTTTCAGCGTGGTATTGCCGTTGGCAAGCCTATATTAAAAAAAAATAATAATTTTGGCTCTGAGGTCCAAAGGAATTGAATCTAATTAGTTAACAATTCAACCAATCGTTTCAGCACACAATGATGCTTTCGTCAGTGTATTTATTTATTCATTGAAAAATTACATAAGTTCCTTATCAGGGACATAGTTTAGTATAGTTGACAAAATTCGACGCTTTTTTTGTGTAACAAGAAATATAAGAAATGCAATCGAACAGATGAAAATTAAAGGGAAGACAGTAAGACACAATAGTTCGTCTCCATTTTTAATTATGAAAAGTAGCTAAGATCAATTTTTGTTTCTTTAGTAGTGATGGAGTACTTTACAAAAATGGTCACGAAGTTCAGACATGTGAAAGACAATGATATCGAAGACTGGAATAGATTTGTTTGTTCGAGGTGCAGTTAATCTACGTTGTGGTTATCGAAAATCGGAAGGGTGGTGATAACAGGTGATTTATCAGTGACAGTTTGCAGGCACTACGGATGGATTATCTTACTGATTGCAAAGTATGAAATAATTAGGGACAGGGCCAGCACTCATCCATCATTGGGCAGCGATGGCCGCTTGTCAGACACCGTTCATTCATCATACTCACTCGCCCATTACCCTGTAGGCATCGCTCCATTGTTCCTATATCGGACGTAACCGTCCGCCACTGCTAATTACCTACAGCACCCGCGATAGATTACACCGTCGAGGTATCAAACGTATTAACGTGTCGTCTAATCAACGTCAAACGCCGACTCCATTAGTCGTGTTTGTTCAGGAGTTCAGTAGGGGAAAGCCCTCCTTCTCTCCCACCGCATTGGGCGCATTAACGTATAACCTACATGATGTGCTTGTGTGTCTGCTCCGCTGTTTACTTGGTCCTGCTGTCTGGTTATTCAGTTTCCTCACACCCTAATTGACTAGACTAAATTAACGCTGAAAGCTGACGGTTCAAAAGACAACTGTGAATTATTTAAGTGCGATGTAAAATTGTAGGAAATTGGACTCTCTTATTGTGTACAGCTGGATAAAAGTAACAAGAAAAATATCCATTTGAAACTGGAAATTTTCGCACAATTTTTAGAGCATTATTTATGAAGTGATATCACCTGAAAATCGAATCCGAATGTATTCAGATTAGGGGAATATGCGATTATGCGAATACTATGGAAAATTTCGTAATATAAGCTCAAGCGCTATGCGTCAATGCCTTCAAATTAACTCTTTAAATCAGATTTAGTGAAAAAATTACTAATTGAATTAGTAACTGAGCGTTCGACTAATGAAAATATTGACCGATTGTTTAGTGACTTTTCGATAACTAATTTATAAGTCGAACGACGCAACGTGTGTCAGATTTGCTGTTGTGTTTTATGATTTTATCAAGTTTCATGGTGTTTCTGTCAGTATATGCATTTAAGGTATTATTTTTATCGTAAATAAAGTAAGGTGAAATATATTTAAGTGTGAATAATTCTAATTTTTTCATTTGCGAGAAGAAACTTTTAAATCAGGCTCGAAATACGGTATGTTTCTGAAGGTGACGTAACCTATTTACAAGATTCACAAAATTAAGACATGTCATTGTTTCAATAATGTTGAAAGTATGACAAAATCGGTGTCTTAAATTTAACTTTTTTATTTTTCACATTTCATATTTCTGTAACCTCTTTTTACACGGAAAAATGTGAATGGATAAATTTACTATTTTATCGTGCATCATTTAAACTCTAAACGCATTTTTTCAGGAATGTAGTATATTTTACTATTTCACATTGCAGCATGTGCAAGGAATGCAGTAAATACGGGTATTTTAAGTTGTGATATTTATACTAAATTCCTGGAAAAATGCGTAAGGAGTTAAAATTATGCACGAAAAAATGACATATTTAGCTATTCACTTTTTTCCTTGTAATTAACATAAATATATACTTTTATCAAGCAATTGGTAATTTTCCACTATCGAATTAGTAAAAATCGAATTAGTAGTTTACTGCTAATCGTTAGTAACCGACAAAAATTTCAGGTTTGAGCTATATGGCTCGATTTTGTATAAGACTGTGGATGTTTCCAGTTTTGGGAAGCTCTTTTCATGCGCTTTAAGACTACATATACATATTACATAATTTAAAAAAAAAATCAAAATTTAGCTTCGATTTTACCTGGATGTTTTAGCCACGTTAACTTTTGAAGGATTTGTTCAATCGAGTCAGCCTTGAATACACTTTTTTAGGGTCCAAAAATGAAGATCAAGTTCGTTAACCAGATGTTTCCGACCAAAATTTAAAAATTAAGAGCATTTTTAAAATTAGAAATAAAATTTTTTAATGACTTTTAGAAATTTTTGTTCAAGTTTCTGGCAGATGACAAAAAGAATTTCAAATTAGATATCAAATATATTTTGAAGCTATCCAATATATTTCTTGATGAACATTATATCGAAAAACATACCTACTTCTTATACTTCGTTGCATTTTGGCTATATCTATTTATTTTTTAAAGAAATATTTTTGGGAAATTGAAAAAAATAGCGCAGATATAGGTATTGGACATTGACATTTTTTGTGTGCTTCTTTTTTAATTTTCATATCTTTGGTTCTAAGAAGCCGATTTACTTGTTTATCAACTACAATTTTTGGTAAAAGTATGTAATTTTATATGCGAAAAAATTGCGAAAAGGAACAAACATTGTGACTTTTGTTTGAAAACCGAAAAAACCAAAGTCGCGTTCCTAAAAATACGTCAACAAACAAACAAGTTTTTTTTTAAATGTCGTATTTCAGGGTGTCTAACGAAATGTAATTTTCAAATTTCCGGCAAATTCACGGATTTCCTAGATCGAAATTAACGTTTCTCCTGGTTTATTCTTGTGATATATGTGTTTTAATTTCACACCTCATTCTTATTTTAAAAATGTGCTAAAAGATACTAGAAAAGTTCACAAAACTAATATTCTTTTACCAGAATCGGTATGATTTTACCCATAGAGGAACAGGTTAGGATAAGTGTTAAAGAAAATATCTTGAAATGAAAAGTCAAAACATCATAAATAAGTTTTGAACATTTCAATATTTCAGAGAGAAAATCAGCACAGTTCTGCCAGAACATCATTATATTCGATGGAATGTAATCCCAGCAAAATTGTATTAGGCAGATACATATATTAAACTCAGAAATGTTATATCTTTTATCCTACTTTGAGCAAAAAAATGTAATTTTTTATCAAAATTAGATGATTGATCCTTGAACTTGTGAATAAAATGTTTAATATGAAATATTCGCTTAACAAATGAATAATCACACAAAGCGAAACATACACAAAGTACAAAAAATTAAAAAAAAATGATTTGAAAAAACTTCCGCCATATATATGTGTTGATTAAAAATAATACAAATTACTATAATGAATAATAACATGAATAAGAAGTGAAATTTGAAAAAACCTTTCATTAAAAATTTTTTCAGAACAAATTGATGTTCACAAAAACATTTTTAAAACAAATAATTTCAAAGCATGTTAGCCGCTAGGGCTAGGCCATGAATGACCGGCAATTTCTGAGACCAGGAAAACCAAGTAAATTTCACTTTTTAACGGGGTATTTCACAAATTTGTAGAAGAAAAATCTATTTAACCATTTGAAATATCGTACATTTCATATCACATGATATGAGTGCAATTTGAAACAATTCCGATTTCAACTTTTTTTAAATGCTAAAAGTTCCATTTTTAACTTTTTCAATTATGAAATGATTGTTCACCTTACGTTATTCTAGAATTATTAAGTTTAAAGTTTTTGCATTTTATATCTCCCAAATCATAATTAAATGCTTTTATTGAACTTCATATTCTATGTTCAAATATTGTCTCAGCCTGAAGTATATTCAGACTATTTATTTTAAATAAGCAATAATAAATCAAATATTCACAACTGAACAATTTGAAATTGAATTGTTTAAAATAGTGAGCCATGAACCGTTAAACTTTCAGAGTGTTAAATTTAAACTTTAAAGGTTATAATTTTAATTGTTTTATTTTGTTGAATTTTTAATATAAAAGTGGAAATTTTGAATTTTTATGTATAAACACCATTTGAACAGTTATTGATTTTAAACGACTTAAACTTTAAAAAGTTTAAAAATGTTCAATTTCAAATTTCAAATGTTCAACTTGAAATTGCCTCAAAATTATGTAATTTTCAACATTCAAAAATTGATTGAGTCATTCTTCAATTTAGAGCATTGAAAATGATAACGTGGATTTATATTTTTTAACCAAAAATCTTTCAACTGTTCAATTTATAAGAAAATAAAATTTCAAATTTTGTAGTTTAATGTCATTCAATTGGAAATTTTGCAATTGAGTAATGTTGATAGCTTCCATTTTATACATATAAATTATTGATCGTTTGAATAAAAAAAAATTAAGCTTTAATTCTATAAGTTTAAAATTTAAAAGATTCTAGTTGAAAACTCGGGACCATATGCCATGGCGGCTTTCGGTACTGGCGGGGTATTGGTAGAAATTCTACCATTACTACTGACATGGCACTGGCAAAAAGATCTGTACTGACTTGCATTACTGAATCAGTACTGGGCCAGTATGTATAGTACTGGGATAGTACTGGATTGAATAAGCTATGAAAAATATTGTTAAAATATAATAATTATAATTATTATTCAACCGTGTACTTGCTTAATAATTATCATGCAAGTTCACGGTTGAACCTATTGGCACACAATTTGCTCTGCCTTGGGTTCGTCCGCTCTTGCAAAAGCTTATTGCTTCAGAACGAAAGGTTCCCCGATTTTGGTTAATACAGACTTTCAGAGAGAGAATTATATATTTTGTTTACGACTATAAAAAAGTCGAAGATGTCGGAATTCGCTATAAATCTATTTGAATCCCTTATTTTGAAAAATCGGGGGTAAATTATGATTTTCAAACAAATTGGATAGTTTCAGAGTTTATACTGAAGAATCTATAGGTTTAGTCAGATGCAAAAACACCAAGGGGGAATGTTGAACGAAATAGGCAGCGATAAATCACAATTTTGGGCAGTATTAAAACTCAAATAAATGTAAGTGCGGGCCCCGATTTCTTCTTAAATTTATATGTAGAGGACCTTTTTTTGCTTATTAGGCGCATAAATTGTAAAGTTGGCCGAGCAGCCAGGTAGCAATAAAAGATTTCTTTGAATAAGATCTGCAAGAATCAAGAAAGCTATCAAAATTCTGCGTAAAGGAGACAAAGATCAAGTGACTTTCTCATTTCTGTATTTCGAAATTACTTAATCTTTAATTTGATTGCTAAAATTGACTAAAAAAGCTTGATTATTGCAATACATTTTTGAAGGGAAATTTAAGTGTGAATAATAAAAAATAGTTGAATTCATAATTGTTTACTTAAATGTAATAATTTGCATATTTGCATGTTTTACTTTACTTCAGGCTTAGGGCTTAGACTGAACTCAGAATTTTCATTTAATTTTAGTATTCAAAAGCTCATTCTATTTCTGGAAAGGTTATTACAATTTTGTTTATCAGGTTTTTATTAAATATTATTTCGCAATTTTTTTAATTCAAAAAATGACTAACTAAAATATATTGCATGTATTATTTCTCAATAAAATAATCTTCATAAAAACGTGACGAATAGAATTGTAAAGAAGCTTTTAAGGAATAGGTTGAGCTTTCGTAAATAAAAATTGAATGAAACTTCCGACTGCTGCCTAAAGCGGAAGAAAATACACAAATATGCACATAACTATATCTGAAAAACAATTATGACCTCAACTATATTTTTATTATTTACGTTTGAGGTTATCTTTCAAAATTTATTGCAATAATAATCCATGGGCTTTTTGTTATCAATTCAAAGGTACTAGAAGTCCTAGAAAATCCTTAACTGATTTTTCCCATCTTTTTTTTCATGCGCCTTTAATTATAATTATTCTAATGCTGAAGGCTCGAGTGGCACCTTTTTATTTTATCTGATCGGACTAGAACCTTGCACTGATTAAAAAATATTAATTTGAGCCATTAGGGGGGGGGGGGTGCAAATGATGGGTGTGTCGCAAGAAAGTCTTGAAAAATAAATGTTCACCAAAAGTAAATAAGAGCCATCCTATTGGTATTGACCACTGTTCTGAAATATAGAAAAAAATGCCGAAAAAACTTTCTCAGAGTAATATTTGTAAAACTTGTTCAAATATTAGGGATATAAAACAGTAAATTGTTTTCGGGATTAAATTATTTACTTCATTTTTATTATAGTCTCTTCATTTTTAATCTTTACAGCCTGCACTCAAGTGGTCAATCCACAACACGGGATTAAGAAATTCCAGGAATCCGGATCTGTAGTTTCAATTGCACCCTTGTCACCACCGACAATAGGCAATAAATAAGAGGCCCCAGTAAATTGTGAAATACCTGTCATAAAAAAAAATGCCTGAACGTTTGCGAATAGTTAGGCTTAGGCTTTAAGTATGACTGTACAGTTTTTTTTGGTAAGTCTCTCTTAATATTTCTGGATGTCCATCCCACAAGCATATAATCTGTCTATGATTATTGTGGTCGTAAAGTCTCTCCTAATGTTTATCCTCTGGTAATTTATAGGCTTCGGTATCGCGCGGTGAAAGCGCTAGAAAGTATATACTCGCGTTGGTGCAGGACATTATGCGGACTGCGATCTTCCCAATCCCCTTAAATGGGTATAATAAGCGCACATAAAGCGGTACTGTCCTCTCCCGACAATAAAAGTCCCTTTGTGCGCCTTCACGAATGTTTTGTGCAGAGGCTCTTTGAACGTCTCGTTAGTCATTTATATGACTATCCTCAATGAAGACATAAGATTTTTTTTAGCTTTGACGTGCACTTATTTCTGAATCTTGAATCGCGTTACCAAAACAAAACTGGCAATATGTTTGTCAAAGGCGTCGTTCAAAAACTACGTCACGCTATTTTTAAAACTTTTTCCACCCCTCCCCTTCTTCGACAGAAAATCACCTTCAAGGTGACGTCACATATCCCACCCCCTTTGAAGTCACAATTTTGTCTTTGATATCATTTGATAAACGCCTAAAATAAAACATAAACATATACAAACATAATATTTTACCAGACTTGACAGATAAAGATGCTCACAGAAGAGGGGAATTAGGGTGATTTTTCACAAAAATAGGGGAATAAATTCTGTTTAATAAAATTAATGTATATTTATACGTATTATATTGAATTAAATTTGCAAAACGTTTAAGATTTGAAATCGAATAATGTTGAATTTTCAGGAAAATAGTTAAATTTTCAACAAAAAAGATTGATTTTCTACTGAAAGAAATTGATTTTTTAATGAAACAGTTGAGTTTTCAAACTAGAAATCGAATGTTTTAAAAAACAGTTAACTTTTAAACCCAAAAAGGTGAATTTTTAACCACGAAAGATAATTTTTCAACCAAATAGTTGAAAAAATAGAGACGATTTTTTAACAAAATAACTGAATCTTAAATAGATTAGTTGAATGTTCAGCCTACAGAGATGAATTTCAACGGAATGACCGAATTAAAAAAAAGAACATTTGAATTTTTAAACAAATAGTTGAATCTTAAAGCCAAAAAGACAAGACAAACTTTTTAGAAGAGGTTTTTTTCTACGAAAGATTAATTTTCACCCAAGAACTTTTCTACCAAAAAATCTGAATTTTCAATCCAGAGGGATAGAATAGTTGAATTTTCAACAAAATAATAATATTTTCAACAAAATAGTTGGATTTTTAATTACATACTTGGAACGAAAAATAGTTGAATTATCTTATTGGGTTCTATTAATTTACTTTGCATTTAAGCATAAAGACGAGAAAAGCACTTTCTTGAAAATAGGAGAAAAAGAGGAACTCTTTGAAAAAAGGGATAAAGAGGAGAACAAGAGTATGAGGTCTATATTAAATGCTTTACTTTTAAAATAAAATCACTATTTTTAATTTTTTTCAAGCATTTCAAAAAATTCTATACACGTTTATATTTCCTATTATTAAAAGGCTTTACTAGCACTTTTGTCCGAAAAAAGTCATGCTATTTCGCAGTTAATTATGTATTTGTTTGGATCATAAGGTCTACGTGGGATTTTTTCAGTACTTTTCTCATAAAATGAAGGTCCTGCTGAAACTAGACTCATTTTGATATTTTTTGGTACTTTATTTTACATCGGGAGTACTTTTTTGCGACAGAAATCTTATGAGGACTTATACAAAAAACTGAAAGCAATAACATTTAACTTTTCTTGTAATACTCTCATCACAAAAAACAGGTTGTGAAAGAATTATTTTTGAATGTTTTTGGAACATAAATAATAATTTTTTTAAATTTCAAAAAATATATAAAATATAACTTTTTATGGCAGGAAAAAATTGTCAACGGCAGGACTGTATTAAAAAATGTCCAGAACATGAAAGAGGACTTATAAAATTGAAAAAACAAAATTAGGTGGACATTTTTTAGTAACTTTGTTCCAAAAAGGTCATGTTGAAACAGGACGTAAAATAATTTGGAACTTTTTCATATACTTTCATCTCCGTTTGAATCCTTCAAAAAAGTTAGGGAAAGTTTCAAAATTGGCACTTTAAAACTACTTTGTCTCATAACCGTACAGTGTGGGACAGAATCCCAATAATGCGGCCAAAAGTAAAAACAAATTGAAATGATGATCTAACGCCTTTTGGGACCTCTGCTTCCAAATTTTGTATTCAAAATGCAAAATTGAAAAGAGCTGATGCAAAATGAAGGACGTATTTATCAAAAAAAAAAAAAAATAGAATTTGCTGAAAGTTATTAGTGGTTCTTGAGGTCTATAGAAATGAAACAGTCAAGATGGTAGATCCGAAATTGCGGATACTTTCACAAAAAATATGGGATTTTGACTCAAAATTCAAAATGGGGAATGCAAAATGATGGCCGATTTAACAAACAAAAAAAAATATTTCCACAAGAATATGTTCTCAAAGGTAAAGGTAAAGGTCTGTGATTACGAATTCCGTAATAACAATACAAATTTCGAATTACACAATAAAAATTTAGACTTCAAAATGGCGAATGCAAAATGGCGATACTTTTGTCAAACAATCACGGAATTCCTAAAAAAAACTTGCTATTGTATAATCTTTCTTATACAATATAGGGTGGCTGGTTATTATAGTTATTTTTATTATAATCATTATTACTCTCTCCAATAGCAATTTATCACAGAATTTTACAGAAAGCTTTCTTCTTGATTTTGTTTTATTTATTTTATTTATATTTGATCAATTATTATTTTTAAGGTTTCTTAGAGGATTATGAAACATAAACTTACCTTATATATTATACAGTAAGAACACCAACAAGCATTATATTTTAATTTTTTCGCTGCAAATAATTATTATATTACTGGTTTTCTCAAATGAAACAGATTTTATTTGATATAGAAGCTCTCTGATTGGCAATTATTTATTTATGTCTTAACATACATTAAAAAAGAAACATCCGTAAATGTATGCATACGATAAAATTTAATTTGAAGAGTTTGACACGTTTTTATTTGTGACTTGTAGATAATTAAATAGAAGTGTATTAGTGTATGATAATCATCATACCGGGCAGCATCGTCCGGTTAACATTAATTGCTCTGTATAAAGTTAATAAGACGCGGAATTGATGTGTTCTTTCTCCACTTCGTGTCCCACATTATTGTATAATACATGTCCATATGTTTTAATTATTTTAATAAAACAATGATTTCATAATTTAATTATTTCCAACAAGCTGCATTTGGACCACTATCACTATAAACTGCCCCTCATACAGGTGCAGCATTAATCGCGTTTTTTAAATAAAAATAGAAAGATCTTGGGATTGAAAAACAAATAGGTCGAATATTTTGAACGATTTTTTTTTTAAGTTAGAGTTTGATAGTATTATCGACTAAAATGGTAAAGTTACCGTTCAAGCATTTGTCAACTATTTTGTTGGCCGCTGCTCCCGCGATGAAGACCCCTTAACTATTTTATAAATTTAATATATTTTATACTTGAATCTATAAATTTTTCATTTGTCACTTCAATTTTCATGATTTCTGTCATTAGCACCATTTTTGTAATACGGTAAATTTAGTCAATACAAATAAGAAGTAAAATGGTAAAGGAATAACGATGTTATTTGCAAAGGCGCCTTTGCTCCCATGGTTGCCGCTGCCCCGGGATACCCTACGCTAACTTCAAGTGTCTTCACGATTTGTTGACACCTGGAAAAAAAAAAACTGTTCAATCTCTTTGACTATTCTTCCAATATTACCTCAAGCGTGTCACTTTATCAGTGCTTTTTCTATTCAACTTGAATCAAGTGTTAAAAAGTCGAACGAACAATTTCAGAAGCTCAAAACGATATTTCTCGGAAGTCCTTTTGATCAGAGGCGATGGACGAGAGTCGTCATTATCATAGTGCTGTTGGTTCCGCCTAGTCATCGGCCTCCCGTTTTGAAATCGTTATTTGCACCACTGTTATTTGCCCTGTCAGTTAACAGAAGCGCTACTGTATGCAGAGGTAGAGTTTGGTTGGTGATGACTGGCGTAAATAAAGTAGCTGCGGGCGCTAACCTCGCTAAGTGTCCTCCCAATATGTATGCTCTCCCCATTAGTGTTTCAAGGGAGGCAATCGTGAGTCGCCGCCATTCGGAAGTCATATACAAGAAGGATCCTAAACAAGCAATCCAATCCAATCACTCAGCGTTAAAACTTACTTTGAGAGGGACCGGCCTCTTCTGTCTCCAAAGAAGAGAAACCATAAGTATCTCTGATGAACGACTGCACTCGAGTAACGAACATGCAACCCGTCTAATGCCCCTTGTTTTGTCTCTCGAGATTAAAAAAAAATAGAGAAATGGTATCATCGTTTGAAACTAATTTTACGATATAAATACAGTCAAGCAGTACTCGGATTAGTAACTATTAAATTTAGTACAAACCTTAACAAATTTAATACAATTTCTGCTCCCTCTAAAGTTGAATCAGTTCATTTTTTTTTACTAATTTCATTCAAAGGGTGATTGAAGTATATTTTTATAATAAATGATAATCATGTAGAAATTGTCATTTTTTGTAATTTCGACTACTTAAAACAATATAGAATCAAGTTAGATCAGTTAGATGAGTCAGAACAGATGAAGCTTCAGTGCCATTTTCAGGAAATTTTGATTGATTAATTATTTCTAGACATTTTTAATTTTTAATTGAAAAAATTCGATTCGTTAGTAATTCTACAAAATCTATCGAAGAATGGAAAATGGAAGAACAGTTTATAGTTATATTTTCATTTATAACTAAGGGGCTAACGCTCCCTGCGTCCGCCAACCTTTGTTTCAGGTAAATATGTAGATTGACCAAAATTGGAAAGGACCAAATATTCGAAAAATGTCTATGACTTTGGTACAATATTGTACTATCTATTTTAGAAACATAGGGTGGGTTAAATATGTTTTTGATCTGACAAGAAAAAATGCGGTAACATGACATGGGGTAATATGGCACATGGGGAAATATGGCACATAGTGAAATATTTCACATCAGGTAATGTGGCACATGGGGTAACATGGAACATGAGGTAACGTGGCACATCGAGTTTATCCCATGCGGAAAAGTTGATTGGGGCCAGATTGGGCCCCAACCAGATTGCGCAATTAATAGTTGGGCCCAAATTGGGCAACCCAAGTACTGCCCAACTGGGCAACTGTCTGGGTTGTAACGGTCAGCCCAACGAATGCCCAGATTGAGGTAAATAGCTGAGCCTTACTTGGGCAACCCACTTTATGCCCAATTAATGAAAAAGGGTACAATTATTGAATTCAAAAAGTTGAAAGTATAATAAATGATAAATATTTGTTCTTATTTTCTTTAAATTTGACACTTCTTTATGATTTAAGAACTTTCAGCATCCTATTATTCCTTTTGACCTCCGTCCCAGTCTCTTCCAACAGTCAGCTCAGTCCTGAAAGCATCTGACGTGGTGTTTTTGCATTAAATTTGGTTTAGTACGATTACTCAACTGACAATGAGAAACAATACAAAGGCAATCACTTATTTTGTTTATTTTTACTATAAAAAAACGAAAGAACTTTGTAAGAATAGTCTGATTTTACGAAAGCTTGATCGGACTCGACTTCAAGAAAAAATGGCATGCGCGACTGCTTTAGTGCAGACGACAGAGGCTGTCTGCGGCGTTGCGGCTCGCGCAGTCGCACACGTTAACTAATACAGGCGGGTTTTTCGAAATTACAAAATGCTAAGTTTAAAAAAAAAAGTTTATTTATTGTTGTTTTACTTGAAAATGTTATCAGTATGCGTATTTTATTATTTGCACGGCGTTTTTTATCAGAATTATCCCGATTCATATTTATTTCTAAACGGGTGCAGTTTAAAATAAATTTAGCGATGTAAGTAGCAGAAGACCACAGCCGACATTTTAACTCTCTACTGCCCTCTATCGATATAACTGGGGTCACTTTTTGGGTTCAGAATCCAGACTGGTTTGCTCCGATAGAGCTCACTATGGGCGTTATATGGGTAAGCCCAATTTAAGCCCAATTAAGAACAACTAAGCACTGATCAGCTTTATCAACATAAGTTTTGATAATTAAAAATTTTGAAATTTTGAAAAATTTTGAAAATGGAAAAGCTTCAGGATTTGGATGGAATTGAATCCACTTGTGCATATTATCAAAATAATCTGTTAATTAATGTAGAACGTCCACACGGAGAGAAAACTTAGGGGATTTCTAACAGAAATTCTGGTGAAAATTCCTACTATTTCTTGTAACGCGGTGACACGGTGGGCCTTCCAGTGAAATATAATTTCTTGGTTACTATATTTTAATGTGCCGTGTTTTGGAAATTTTCATAAATGGGTTTTGCGTTAAATAATAGAAAACTTGAGTAATTATTCGTATAATTCTCGAAACAAATTCTGTGCCTCATACAATTTCGTACCGTGCAACATGGGAATTTTTGCAGAGGTAAATAGGAAGGCTGCCCCTCTCCTACTACCTGCAATCCTTTACCGGACAGTGCCTTTTGCCATGAGCATGGTAATTTTTATAAAGGTAAATAGGAAGGATGGCCCTCCCCTACTACTTGCAATCCCTTACCGGTCAGTGCCTTTTGCCATGAGCATGGTAATTTTTATAAAGGTTAATAGGAAGAATGGCCCTCTCCTACTACCTTCAATTCCTTACCGAGCATGGTAATTTTTTCGGTGGAACTATGGTGAGAACTACTATTTCAAATATGTTTTTATCCAACAAATTAAGATATTTTCTAGCGTACCCAATATAATTTATATGTTAGGTTCATAGTAATATATACCACATTATACCTAAATTTTTCAAGAGTTTTATACTATGGGCACAGTTATTATTTCAGTCCAATTTAAAAGGTATTTGAATAAAAACTTGATAATTCAACATTTCTTTTGATCATTTATTCGTCTAAAAATAAATGTGATAAATATAATACATTCCATTTATGTAAAAGTACATTCACTACTCGCATAAAAGATAAATATTTATTGTTACTTTTTTACAATGTAATTTACTCCGTTACATGCGCGTCCAATATGTGTTTATTCCTTTACTCCAAATTCGTTCCAGGTCAAACACTTCTATTTCTTTTCAGTTTCATGAGCTACTTCATACGCTTGAAAGTGATCATCGTAGTAAATATTTTTTAACTTTTCTGTAACAAAAACCGCTCTGCAAGTATCTTATAGAATACAATAGCGCACAGTATACAATTTTGGCCAATTTTCTGCTGCAATCCTGTATCCTGCTGCAATCCTGTATGACTCAAGAATTACAATATTAATTAAGTAAATCGGGATGAAGAGAAAGAGAGTCGGAGATAGAATCCGATCAATTCATCTCCGAAATCAAGTAGAGTAGAATGGACAGATAGGTTACAGTTTCTCAGGCTAATTGTAAGGTGGAGGTATTTGTCCTCAGACCCTTGGGATGGAACATCTGTTTCAAACACAGTAATATTCTGCCTAAGCCAGCCAAAAATTGACCTGGCCTGTTCGGTTTAACAGAATTAGTAATTCTACAAGAAATACTTCATTCTAAAAATATTATTTATCCCCGCCACCATTAATATATACGATTTTTAAATTATGAAAAAGTTGAAAGATTCAAAATTGTTTCATAAAAAGAAAACATTTGATACAATTAAAAAGAAATAAATTAAAAGCACGGAAAAAATTAATGGCTGAATTTGCCATTTTTTCGTGCATTATTTAAACTCTGCATGCATTTTTCCTGAAATTCAATAAATATCACAACTTAATATATCCGCGTTTATTATATATTTCTTGCACATGTTGCAATCTGAAATGGTAAAATTCAATAAACTCCAGGAAAAATGCGTTTAAAGTTTAAATGATACACTATCAAATGGCAAATTCAACCATTCACTATTTTACGCGAATAAACTTTTTTTCTCTGAGTGCAGTTTTATAAAATTACGTTCCTAAACCCGTAAAAGTACTTCCTCTTACTAGAAAAATTTTAAATATTTCTTCTATCCCCAAAACGTTCCAAAATCTAAGTGTAAATCTTAAATTCTTTAGGAATATAATAATATGCATGATAACTCTCTTACCTTCGCAATTTCATATTCAAAGTTATTAATATCTGAGGACAGGTCATGATAAACGATGAATAGTAATCACAAAAATCACTTTTAAAATAAACCGCACGATGTTTCGACAACGAGATGACGCGCAAAACTGTTTTGTCCAGCGCGTCAACATGAAAGATATTCATTAATGGTTACAAGGGATAGCATATATTCCTCATATTCTTGTACTATACCCTATACTTTTTAGAAATGTTACTGAATAAATTTGAGTCTTTTCACCATTTTCAGCTTGATGAAAAATACATATTTGAAAAATATTTTCTTCTATCCGCTAGGTCAAAGTTTCTCAGGGAGCCTGGAATTATGTGCCTACCTGCCAAACGAAAATTGCCATGCTGCGAGGCAATCTTTACAAGTAATGCGTTACAGATATTGCATTTCATCGACTGGGAGTAATCTCTAAATGACTTGTTACTTAAAGCTCTGTACATTTGAAATGTTCCTATTCATTTTGAATTATTTTCTATGCATTTTTTCGAAATTTTACACTAAATGAATACGATTTTATCCAACATCACATTTAGTAAAATGTAATAGAGACAACAAGAACAACATCGTAGAGTGCATACAAAAATACTCCATAATTAATGTTACTTAAAGCTTTGAATTTAGTAATTTTTAAAAACCATAAATTTTACTATGCCAGCAATACAATTCTTACCATTTATTTACGATTTACTGCTATTAGCATTTAAAAAATTGCCCTATTTTAAGAACATTTAATACTTTTCCCATGCAGTAGAGGATTTATACCAAATTTTCACGTACTTTTTACCCGATTTTAAATTCTCTGTTTTCTCCGTGGCACTATGGGCGTTTTATGGATACGCTCAATGTAAGCCCCATCAAGAAATAAAACACTGGTCGGCTTTATTAACATAAGTTTTGATAATTAAAAAATCGGAATAAATATAAAGTTTCAGGATTTGTGTGGGATTGCATCCACGTACTCATATAATAAAAATAATCTGTTAATTAATGCAAAACGTCCACTATGTGTGTTCTATAGGTATGCCCAATGTAAGTCCAAACAAGAAATTAAACACTGAACGGGTTTCTTAACATAGATTTTGATCATTAAAAAGTCGGAATAATTGGAAAAGTTTCAGGATTCAGGTGAGATTGCATCCACTTACTCATATACTTAAAATAATCTGTTACTTAATTTCAGCTTTTGTTATCTGGGCTAACCAGTTGGGGCCCAATTGGCGCCCAATTATAATTTGGCGAAGTTGGGCCGATTTCCACATGGGCTGTTTCTGATTAGGGTGGTATATTTGGGTTAATATGGGGCTACAACGAATGAGGTAATATCGACGGCAATATGGCATGGGGCAATATGGAATATAGGGCGATATGACATATTCAGTAAAATGTCACATGTGGTCACGTGGCATATGGGGTAACGTGACAAATCGGGTCTGTCTTTTTAGTTAGAGTAGTATATTGGGGGTAATGTGTAACACGGGTCAATCTAGCACACTGTGCAATATGATACACAGTGTAACGTTGCACACGGCTATTATTTTAAATTGTACAATTCTTTCCAAAAACATATACAAAGTTGGATCAGTGCTTTTAGCTGAGTAGTATATTTATTAAAACATTGTACTGTATTTTCTGAAAACATTCTCGATTCCCGAAATAGCGGCAGCAGTGGCGGTGAGATCTTTTTATAATATAAAGAGATATCAATATCAATACAAATTATATGCATTATATCGTGTTGAATATTAAATATTCTGAATCTTTTCAAACGAGCATTTTATTTGATAAAAATTTTCATTAAAAAAGAAGTGAACTCTCACTAACAAATTTTGCGATGCAGAACATTTCGCCAAATGAAAAGTTACCAGTAGAATCAACATAGTTTGTAAAATCAAGATTTGCCAAGTAATTTTAAAAGATATATCTAAATGTTTAAATTCATTAAATTGATAAAAATGAAGAAATTTTAAAAATGTTTTAAAAAGAGGAGAAATGAAATCTTGGCGAGATTATTATTATTATTCTTATTGGGTATTACAAAAAAAAAAGTCTCACAAAGTTTTTCCCCTTTTAATATATTTTCGAAATTTCTGTAATTTTGTCAGTTTCATAAACTGAAAAATTCAGATATCTATTAGAATTACTTAGCAAATTTTGATTTCACAAACTATGCTGATTGTACTGATAATTTTCAATTCAGCGGAATTTCTTGCATCGTAGATGCTTTTGGTGCGATAGTAAATATTACAGTGAATTCCATAAAATGTTATTGTTATTACTTGCGTTCTCAAAACGTTCTCAAAATAGAATTGATTCCATGCACAGAACAAAACTGAAATCTGATTGTTCATACGGGCTTACCTGATTTTGATTCCATATTGTATAGATCAGTCGATTTGTAATTCCTTGCAAAGTTTTGTTAAAACGTCCCAATAATAGCAACATATCCTAGTTAAAGTTATCTTGTAACTTTCTATGATTTGTAAAGATTTCTCAAAATACTGTCAATGAAAATATAAACCAAGAATTCAGAATTAGCAATTATATAGAAAAAACAAGGATTTTCATTTCGTTTCATAGCTTATTTTCTCTAAAAATTATTTCGAACTTCAACTATTTTCATTTTCATCTTACTTATGATCAATATCAAATCTGAGAAACAATTGAATTGCTCTCAATTCTTTTCTTCGCTAAATAAATAAATCATAGTTCAGTTTTGTTTCAGTTCAGCACCGTTTTTTTTTTGTTCAAAATTAAACAATTTTCTCTTTTTATAATCTATATAAACAGAATTCTCTAAATATATGTTTGTAAAATTTCATTAATACTAGCGAAATTTTACTAATATAATAATAGAAAATTGAGCCACTAAAAATTAGCAGAAAATTAATGATTCGATTAGTCAAAATATTGACCTTCTTATTGATTGTTTTTATTTTCTTAGTATCTTGAAAATACATGCATGCAATTTTTATACATATAATTATATAGAATTATCTACTTTTACATGACAATCATTGTAGGTACATCATTTAATGAAAAATATGTAATTCATCTTTAAGAAAAAAATAATTCTTTCTGACTTGGTTTACATTTTTTTACAAAAATTTGACATAGGTTAAGTTGCAAAATAGAATAAGTAAAGTTAAAAACGTGACCTATTATAGAAAATTTTGAAAAAAGTCAGAGGAAATTATTATTTTTCATACAAATCTTGAAACATTATACTATTTTATTAGTCAAACACTCAATAGCCAATTCAGTTGATAAAATGTTCACTTATTCAGATTAAGAGAACTTTAATTTTAATATTATTTGTCAAAAATAAAGTTAAAAATGAAACTGCATCTCTTAAAAAAATGATCTGCTAAAAATGTATAGTAATAACTCTTATTCATTTTAATATATTTCTTATATTATAACTAGTTTCGTCATAAACAATTAGTTTTGCATACATAATAAATAGCCTTTTATTATGAGTAAAATGTGGAAGTTTGCCTAGACTTGCCCAATATCGAGGAAAGCTTCGTGTGCAGCATTAATTTTCAAGAAGGATCGATCCAGATGATTTATGAAATCACTTTCACGTCAAGCGTGTTGATTGATCACAGCCGTCCTGAACCGGTTGAAAGATTAAGGTGAGTGCGCGCAAATGTTCATAAGAAATGTGGCGATAATTATTTTCTCAGATAATTTCCAAGTGAGGACTCTCGAGTATCTTCTTCATTTGTGCCGAACTCTTTCAATCTATTCGTTAAAAATGAAATTACATATGCTGGTGCTGTTATAGAAATATAGACATTGTTCGAAAATAATAATTTACAAGAAACAGTTGTGCTACTTTCCAGAAAATTATTTATATAACATATTCAGTCCTCCATGTTCATAAAAAAGATATATAGTATAATTATAGATTAGTTATAAAATATTACCGTTGTACTTAACGACTTAGATAGTGCAAAGTCTACACTCTACAGCCATTAGTCTCTGCTCCATGTGCAGTGTGCATGCGGGTTAAGCATTTAACTGTTATAACTGACTTTCATGTGTCGACTTCCTGACATCGTATTTGCATTTTGACATGCTAATTGTACTTCAGGAAACATAGTAGAAATTGTAGGTCAATTGGAACTAAAGAAAGCATAATATAAGCGAAATTTTTCATATATTCCAAAATATGATTTTATATGGTCAATAAACAACCGCTTTTGGTAGATGCATGTATATTAGGCTGATCGAAATCTTCTTTAATTCTCATGCATTTTTGCCGGAAATTTTGTCAAATCGAACAAAAATTCTTTCTTTCTAACGATATTTGAAGGTTCCGCAAGACATACGCGTATTTCCCATAAAGAAATACGTTTTTGTAAATTCTATTTAAAATCGTCAACATTAACTGATTCAAGTTGAAATTCAACATTTCTCTTCACAATTATTCATAGAATACAATTCAAAACGTATTATTTAAATATTACCACCATAAGTCTGTTTCATATAACTGAAAAATTGGGTTATGCGAATTTTTTTGCAATTTTCTGAATCAAAATTGTTTCCAATACATAAAATACTACTTTCAACTGATAATTAGATGTTTTTATAAATTGTTTCAACAATTTATTATTGTTTTAGCAATTTTCTCTTAGAAAAGAGTTAGAAAGTCGCGGTTTTTTTCCAAATTTTTAAACCTATTATAACTTTTTGGTTAGAGCGAACCAATAGTCAATTAAATTTGACATAAATAATTGTTCAAACAATTTATTATCATTGTTATTTATAACTATCTTCTCCTACACTAAAGTTTGCGTTTTTTCTTACATTTTTAACGTGGGGTCCACTTTTCATTTAGTGAGGTAATAATTATTGCAAGTTAACAAACATAAATATTTTGAGAATTGATTATTTTTCATAAATATCTTATCTTAGCGCAATGCTATATCAGTATAGACAGTTGCGCTTTTTTGTCTGCAATCTTCAGTTTTGCTTTGACTGTTTAGTTATGAACAAATAATAAAGTAATTCCAACCAAAATAATTTTAAAAATGATATTATATTTTCGTTAAAGTGAATTATTTTTACTCTTTTTCCAATGCTTTAAAAATATTAATTTGAACAAAAAGGCTATCTTACAGTAGGAATAAAAACAAAGAATGGAATAATAAGGAGTTTGTGGGAGAAGTAGGTTTTTAAATGACTTGTAGAAATGTTGTTTCGAAATAAAACACAAAGTTTAATGCAAAGCGTAAAAGAAAAATGTGGAATTTCACATATTCTAATATCAGCCCACCCCCCTCCTACCCTGGAGAAAATACGTTGTCATCGATGATAATATACATATATAGACATTAAAAAAGTCTTAATCAAATAATGAATTAATTATAATATCTTACGGGACAAGGTAGACTTACTGCACGACATTGCTTCCGGTATTTTGTTATCACCTATAGTAAATATTGTTTCTGAATTTCGTCTCTAGTAAGAAGTGAATTACAATCAGATATCATTTCACAAATATCTGTTTTATTTCAAAAAAGTATATTTGAAAAAAGAGATTGTTTAAAAATGATTCACTCTAATGTTTATTTTTTTCATAACTAACATTTTAAATGAAAGGTAACAATTTTAGAAAAAACCGCAACTTTTTAGAAATTATGTAATAGAAGATAGTTATAAACAATAATATTTGTTAACTTGCAATCACTTTTTCCACCCAAAGTAAAAAAGGACAAAACCTTAAAAGTTTAAGAAAAACCGCAACATTCTAGAATCACTATAGTAGAAGATGGTTATAGACAATAATAATTTGTTTAAACAATTAGGATTCTTAAACTGCATTATTATTACCTCGCTCTAAGTGAAAGATGGACAAAATGTTGAATATTTAAGAAAAAACCGCAACTCTCCTGCATTATTCAAAGACGATATTATTGAAATTATGTCTAAATTTTTACAACAATTATGTTTTTAGTTTAAATTAATTATTACCTCACTTTAATTTAAAAGCTAAAAAATAAGTTCGGAAATTCGGAAACACTGTGGCTTTCTAACTCTGTTCTAGAGAAAATTGCTAAAAACAATAATAAATTGTTTAGACAGCTTATATGAAAATCTAATTGACAGTAGAAAGTATACTTTCTGATGACTGAACGATTTTTATTTGAAAATCCTTTAAAACAAATCGTAATTATCTTAAAAAACTCCCAAAACACAAAATTTCACTAATGGGATTTTTTTATGAAACAGACGTATGGGATAATACTTAAAAAATAAATTTTGTTTGGTATTCTATAGCTCATTGTCAAGAGAAATATTAAGTTTCAACTCAATTCACTTGACGATTTTCAATTTACGCCTCTAAAGATGTATTAAAAAAGAAAAATGATTTTTTTGTGGATTTGAACAAATTTCCGGGCGATATGCATAAAAATTAGGGGACGATATTTTCAAATGCATTTTTCATTTAATTTCCAATCTTTTTTTTTGTTTGAATGTAGGAGAGAAAACCTTTTTAAACATAGATTGCTCATTTTATCATGGGGAAAATTCATGAAGCCAAAATCGAAAATATTTCGAAATTTCTCATTTTCTCCCAATTTTTTCAACTTCAACAGAAATTTAATGACATTTTTGAATATCCAATCAATTTGTCGAATTTTAAGCCGAATTCTCTACTATATACAGTTGAAGCTGATATTCAATTTTCACTCGTTCGCTGAAGCCGTAGTACTCAGATCTATAATAGTGAAAAATATGAAATCGTATAAAGAGAGCTACAAATAGCGTTTTATAACTATGCCAAATTGCAACCAATTCTAATCAAGAAAAAGTCATCGTACGCGCAATTGGATGTACTTTCAATATCATTACAAAATTATTGGATTTCCAAAAATGTCATTAATTTCTACCATGCTACCTGAAATTTAATCTTGCTTCATATTAAAATTAAAAAAAAAAAAAAAAAATACAGCTCTGTGAGGATAAAATGTTGCAGATTAAAATAATCAATAATCATTAATCAATATTTGAATATTCTGTTTAAAAATAAAGCTTTATTCCAAATTTAAGTACTTTCAGCAGTTTAATGTCTGGTAATTAATAGACACAGTTCATTTTTTTCAGTTGTAACATCTGCAAGTTCAGTTATTATAACAGATTTATGATTTCTGCACGACACGGTTGGACTTTTTTTAAATGTGGGGAATTCTTCAATAGGAATGGCCCCTATCCGAAACACTTCACATATCGACATTAATGGGTTTCTTTCATTTTGATACACACATTTAAAAAAAACTCAAGTCTAGATAAGTACATACCATACCTGCGAGTACCTGACCAAAATTATTATTCATTTGACTGATAAAAAACCGTTTTGTTCCTCGTAGAGATCAAATAAATTTTCTTCCCCATATTTTTCCCAATTTTCTTCTAACAAAAGTAAAAGTGGACACTCTCGATATTTTTCAAGCTTATAAGCTTCTGTCTTTACCAAAGATCTTATTTTCAGAAAATCAGAGAGACCTTGTATGGACAATCTCCAAGTTTTTCTAAACTTTAACAGCCGCTAAATGATTGCATTCGACACGGTAAATAGAAGTAAACTTTGGGAAGTTCTTAAAGAGTATGGAGTGAATGGAGGGCTCCTACAAGCAATAAAAACAATATATACGGGTAGTAAAGCAAGTGTAAGGGTAAATGGGAAACTGAGTGACTGGTTCGATATTATGCAAGGCGTGAAACAAGGATGCGTTATGTCCTCGTGGCTATTTATCATATTCATGGATAAGTGTCTAAGAACTGCCCTCTTCGACGAAAAAGGTATAGATCTCGAAACCGTCAAAGTACGTGGGTTGGCTTTCGCAGATGACAAGATTGTTATCGCAGAATCAGTCGAAGACTTGCAAAGAATGTTGAATAAAATTAACACAAGCATGAAGAACATGGACCTCAAAATTAACGTGAATAAAACGAAAGTCATGGTTTTTGAGGGAAAAAGTGAGAAAACAATATGCAACATTGTCCTAAATGATGTGAGATTAGAACAAGTTGACAAGTACGTATATCTAGGTAGTCTATTCACTAGCGACGGAAAAATAGATGGGGAATTAGATAGGCGCATAAATAAGGGTAAGCAGGTTATCGGTAGAGCAGGGTCCATCCTCACAAATAAAAACATATCAAAAAAAGCTAAAATGGCCATACATAATTCCATATTCGTACCAACTGTACTATACGGTAGCGAGGCATGGACCTGTCAAGAAAAGGACAGGAGTAAAATCAACGCGATCGGCATGAAACCTTTGCGCATAATATGCGGAAAAACACTGATGGATAAAGTCCGAAACGAGATAATCCTCAAAGAATATGGTACAGGAGACACGCTAGTTGACATATGGGAAAGAAATCAGTTAAGATGGTTCGGACATCTTGAAAGAATGAAAGATGAACGACTGACGAAGCAAGTATATAAAGGTAAAGTAAATGGCAGAATGCCCAGAGGTAGACCGCCGAAAGAATGGTTAGAATCTATAAATGAGACATTAATCCGAAGAGACATAAGAAGTCATAGGAACAGAAGAGCTTGCATGAAGAAATGCATGGACGTAAAGGAAGCTAGAGTAGTATGCCAGGACAGAAATGTGTGGCGACAAATAGTTTATAAACAGAGTGACAATAGAGTGAATGATGCCTGAAACAAAGACCTTGGATACTAATGGGCCCAAGTGGGGAACCATACATAACAATTTTGTGAGGCTCCTCACTTGGGGTGATCGCTAGAGAGATTGATCAGCAACCTGGGTCGGAGCAGTGTTGCGGAGTGAACGTTTTATTTGAATAAATAACACGAAAACTCCAGATCAATCTAAAATATCTATACCATAATACATATACCTATATACCTATCTACCTTATACCATATAACGACCTACTTTACACCTATATACCTATCCCACTACTTTCCAACCGAGCAAGTCACGCCTACCCCGAAAGGGAAATGGCTGAATGGTATATTAATAATAATGAAAGGTCATCGAAGGTTCGTGAATAAGTCAGGCAACACGTCTTGAAGAAGCGAACAACAAAATCAAATACGCTACTGCTATACGCGAATAAATATATTAGATATAGTAATGTAGTATTCTTAATATTAACAACGTTTTTCTCATATAAACAGAATAAATCTTTCTCCTTTTTAACTTCATAAGTCGGTATACTAGTAAGTAATAAGAGGTTCCAGAATAAGTTGAATTTCATCGAATTTTATCGAAAGATGTCCAAAAAGTATATTTTAAAATTTACGTCATTACAAACCTTTGTCTTCTATGAGGAAATAAAATTTAATTTATGTGAAATGAAAATGGAAAAAACTTCGCTTGATGTTGATTAGATTAAAAACATATACATATATAAGTTTATGACTTGCGTTTGTTAATGATGGTTTATCGTAGTTTCTTTCAGATTAAAAAATTGTACATTTACAAATGGAGGCATGAAATCGCTGAAAAACGTAACTCGTAAGAGGTTGATGGAGGGGTGCTGGTTAAGAGGATTATTCTGTAACTGTCAAAGCAACCAAGTATATAGACTGAAAGGAATGACAGTGAATACAAAGGGAACATGATGACAGTCTTCGTTCCCGTTTATACACTTCTACACGACTATTTCATTTCCTTTAGACAGTTTAGACAGTTTAGTACACGTGGCACTTAACTTTTGCAATTGGCATAAGCATAAGGTATTCTAAATCTCATAAATTTAAGTTGCTGTTGTTTCAAATGCTTCAAATTTTTATTTCTGAAATTTCAAAAACATTTCAAAAAAATTAAAATAATATGAAGCTTCGTAGTTTTTAATTCCCCAAACTTGGTATTGTTTACTATTTTTTAAGTCATAAAATTATAGATCACATCAATTCTAAATTTAATATAAATTGAAGTTATAATTCATAACGAATTTGGAAAAAATGTTGATTAGCTGAGTGACACATTTTTTAATTTTTTGAAATATATCAGATTTAATTTGTCTGTTTAGGTTAAACCGGGGCAATATAGCTCACCAGGGCAAACGCGACTTTTCAAATAACATTACCACCTCATCTCTGACATTACTATTCCTTAATGATTCTAAATCCTCGTTGCAATAAATAATCTATTTTATTATAGAAATGGTGCTATAAACTTAAATCTTGAAAATTGCACGTTGGTAAAGAAAAATTAGGCAGAAAACACATTTGACAATTATATACATATAATGAAAGATTGGCTGACAGAATAATTTAATGTTTGCAACATTAATTAAAATATTTACAGCATGAAAATGTTATCCTCTGGTAGATAAAACATTATTCAATCAAGTAATTATGAAAGTTAAACTTAATTCAAGTCTTAATTTTTTATTAGGATAATTAATATGTATCAAAAGATAATATACAACAATGTGTGTGGGGGGGGGGGTGTCAATTCCACGTTGTATCCTATTGAAATTAGTAATTCTATTACATGGCTTCAGGTATTAAAATTTAAAAATGCTTAAATTAAAAATTCTGCAATACACTACAGGTCCCATATAAGCACAGTTTTTGGGGGGTTGCCTCGCACTGGCCCTGTGGCTAAATCGGTACACTCGAAGTCAGGGCCGCCTGAACCGTTTTCAATTGGGGTGCATATTATTGCGCAATATACTCGACTGAGTACTCGCGCATGCGTCCCTTCCGAGGCCAGAGTCGCCAGCGTCTCTCGCCCTGCCCGCTGAGAAACTACGTGGGCCAGCAGTTCTAAGAATTACAAAACCGAGCGGATTCTTTGCTAATTATTTAAAATTATTATGCTGATTCATTTAATGGATAATCCAGGAGTGTGTCCGTCTCAATTCAAAACTCGATCGCTCACGTGCCCCAATTTTTCTGAAGTGCCCGTCAATTGCTGAATCGCTTCAATAAGTTGAGATTCAGTGAAACCATAATGCATCCTTCTTCTCCCCTTGCTATTCCCGTCACGCCCATCTTTCTACGCTCTCTCAATGCTCCCTCAAATATCTCATATTGACACTTTCGGACATTAACTCCATTCGCCAGGGACCCACCACCTAGTGACACATTCTCCCATGTGACACGCCAAACACTCATCGCTTCAGACTCCACCGAGTGGCAGCTGCTCCCGGTGTCATTATATGTGAACTTTTCAGTGACACACCTTACGAATATAAACTAATATTTACTTTGTAATATCACCAGAACTAGACCATGCAATTAATTTTGTAATTAATTCTTTAATTAATTAGGTAAGAATCGTTATTCGCGCTGCGCGCACAAGATGAACTCTATACATATAAATAAAGTATTTAAATCTAAATTACAAATTAAATCAGAAATCTTTTGAATTCAAAGAATCTAACTGTAAATATCTTCATACATTTACAATTTAATTCAATTTTAACTGTAACACTAGACTCCGTTTACTTTCTGAAAAATTCGGTATTTATTCATTTGGTCAATTCCCTACGAATTCTCGAGGAACATTGATCGTACCTAAAATTTTATTTTAAGCATTGTATTTTGAGAGATTGCCGCTCGTAAATTATAATACCGTTTACGCAAATTTGTAACAATTGTAAATAAACCGTATCGAAAAATATAACCAGGACTTGGAACCATTGGTTGAAATTTCTTGCATCTCATTTTTAACTGTGAAAATTTTCATTTATTTTCTTGAACCAAAAATTATGCGATTCGTAAGTACACCCAATTTATCGTACTTTTGAGGATTGGCAAGGTATCCTTGAAGTACAATTCACCATCTGTTAGAAAGGTCTGCTTCGTAAAGTGAATCTTTTTTATATAATAATAACTGTAAAGCGTATATGGAATATTACTAAACTTAAATCATTATACAGATTAAGCCACAAATTATTACACATTGGGAATTTTTACCTTTTCTGTTTTAGGCATGATTGAAAATCCTTTTGCTAATTATAGATTTACAATTATGAATTTTTAAATTTACATTTGCGATGTATAATAAATAGTTCTGGTTATTAGTTTTTTTCGAGGTTTTTTCATGATCTTTAATATTCAGGAAAGCATTGGGAAAAAAATTAATTCATTATTTTTCGTAAAATAAAATACAAAATAAAAAGTTGCCCATAAAATCGATTTACTGCGTTTATAGTATGTCACTCAAATATTTTCTCATAAATTGGAAAAACTTCCAAACCAAATAATGGATTCGGGGGAGACTTCGAAAACATGTATTTTTTACGATTACTAACGAGCCCTATGCAGAAAAAAAAGTTCTTAAACGCTCCACTTACTATGACATGTAAGTCAAATAGCTTTTACAGCCCAAAAATACTAAATTTCGGAGGGACGTTCTCCACTTTGTCTAAAATCCATGTCAGTTTATCTCGTGATTTTGAACAAAAGTTTGTAACCAGCCCCAGTGTCAAACTTTTGTCAGAAAATTGAATTCAAAAATTTTTATATTTCGGGGTCTAAAAATTAAAAATTAGATACGGGTGTTTCTTTGCATGATGAAGAATTTTTATATCAAATTAATTTTGACAATTTTAAAACCTACACAGAGTAAAAACATAATTGTTTTTCCTTGACGTCTTCTATAATGAAATATTGTTCAGTTTTATTTTGTTATATTTTTTAAACTTCAATTAAAGTATTTTAATGTTTCAAGAAATTACGTTTTTAATAATTGATACATTAGAAATTGTTGAAATGCAAAGGTCTCCAGTGGGAAATTTTGTAAGCATCAATACCAGTATTTTTTATTTAATTTCATAATATACGAAGTAAAACTAAAAGACTTGAGGCAGTCAATTTTTAAATTAAATCCTAAATGAATAAAGTTGAAGCATTTTAAATTTGAGGATTTTAATTTTTAGAAGATATAAATGAAAAAGAATAAGATATTTGACTATTATTTTGTCCTGATAAAAGTGACAAAGTGAGACCTTTTCTTCAGTTTCAATTAATATTATAATAAAGAATCAAGCTCATCTTTTAATTATTATTATTAATAAAAAATAATAAAAGGTTATTTCATTATGATTAATAAAAATTGCCACTACAGATGCAAACTCAAAAATATATTTGTACTATTATATTCATGGGATGGATATAAAGAAGTTATATTTCTGTATGTGATATATATCTAGGGGTTTCTATAAGTATTGAATTTAGATTCAGGGACTGGGTCTTTTCTTCTCTCCATTTACCAATGGGAATTGGTCATGTTTAGACAGCCTTCGCTCCCCGGATAGATCCGCTGCAAATTGTATATTCCCGCAGTTTCCCGCAGGTGTGTTTTTTCAAGCGATTACGCGCCCACTTTCCTGGATTTTTTGTTGAAAAATCGTACTCGCCTCGCGAGCCGCAAACAGGAGGACCACCATAAATTTTGTCCGTAATAAATTAACTGACGAGTCTCATTGTGCAGAATATATGGACCGTAAGCTCGACATCGCATCGTGCCACGCCTGCCACGATTCCAACCGCTTTTACGCTTTAGTCACTGTCAATGTATCTAATTATCCGTTTCTATTCTGCCTGCAAGTGATTTAAATCGCTTTCGGACGTTACATTGAAAAGCTGTTAGATCTCAGAAAAATAGAGGCTAATGTGTAGTAATTTATGGCAACTTCTCAAACAGTTTAGAGTCTTAGTAGCTCGATTTATTTTGCAAATATACCGCGTTACTTATGAAAACGTATATCTATATGTATCATCTGGAAGTACAAATAATGTTTTTATGGTTTAGGCACACTTTCAAATTTTGTATTCCGAATTTTTAACTTTTTTATTTAGATTATTAAAACTTAAATTTTCCTTCCATTTTGAGGCTGCTAAAATTAGAAAATTATACACTTCAATTTCTTCATAAGTCGTATGTTTATTAGGCGCGAATCTACAGGGTGCTGGCGAAACCGACGACCCCCCACCTCATGCTTTTCTACCTTGCCTTCACTTGATCTTTTTTTCACTGGAAAATGGAGAAAAAGGATTAATAATTAAAACATTGCTAAATCTTATAATATATAATAATAATGTGCCCCGTGGCTTTTTCTATCCTGTCACTTCGTCTGTTTAAATGATTTAAATGACGAATTTGGAAAAGCGTGATGTACAGTTGGAGAATTATTAATTTTTAAAGACTTTCAATTAAGCTTGAATTCATTATTTTGCAAGCTTACAATTCGACTAGTGAATGTTTTTTTTTGCAGAAATCTCATTTTTTAATAATAAAATCTACCCAATCACTTTAAATGTCATTTAATACTACATTATATGATTTGTATCTTCTTCAAATTTTCTTTAATTTCAATTTAAAAGCATAGTTTTGAATGTGCAATTCTGAAATATACAGTTTAATTTTTTAGTTCTTCAAACTAAAGTTGTTCGGGTTCGAAAGTTTGAATAAGCAAATATTTGTTTGTATCAGTTTTGTTAACCAGATAAAAACACTTTAAAATGAATAGTTCTTAATGCTTTTTCAGAATCATTAAATTATTACGGGCATTAAATTTGAACCAAATCAGTTTTGGAGGTTCCCAATTTTTAAATTTCACTTATATAAAAATAAGCACTCGGTAGATTTTGTGCAGATATTATTTGTCTTTAACGATTTATGACTCTTTAAATATTATTAAAACTATGTAGTAATTGTAGTACTTAAAAGTAACATAAATTGAAAACCCTTAAATTCAAATCTTGGAAATCCTATGAAAATTCATTAAATGTTATGAAATTTCTTCTGATACCCCCTAAAATATTATAAAATTACTTCAAATCTTTACAATCTGTTGAAATCGAATACAATCTCTTGAAACCCCCACGAAATTCAACGCAATCTGATCATGTTTCCTGAAATCATGAAAAAATTGAAAATACCTGGCGAGCTTTTAAAATCTCCTGAAATTGTTGTAATTCTCGAAAATCTGATTAAATCCGTTAAAATGCTTTTAAAATCCCTAAATATTGGGAAATTTTTTTTAATCTTTGAAATCTTTCGAAATTTAAGGACATTCTTAAAAACCGCATATTATAACGGAAATATCTCAAATTATCTCCAAATCTGTGAAATCCTATGAAATCTCTCGATTCTTGTGAAATTGATTGCAATTAGAAGAAATATTATGAAATGTTCAGAATTTGTTCATATCTATTCATATTTATATCTGCTAAAAATCCCTTAAAATCATCCTATAAAAATCCTTTGAAATCCTGAACATTCTCTGAAGTCCCTTGACACCATTAGAAATACCTTTAAATCTTTGAAATAATATTGAGTCCCTTATTTAATTTTTGGAAAATGCTATACACATGAAGATCTATATGTGTATACATTTTTCCGACTGCCCTCCCCCACGACCCTTAAATTCTTTGTGATTTTCAAATGCAATTGTTTCCGTATTTCAGGCATTCCAATTTTAAATCTGTAAATTTCTATTCATGATTGATATTTTGAATAACAATATTTAAATATACAAACAGCTAGAAAATAAGGAAAGAGACATATTGTTTACATTTATCTTCTTGTCTCTATACAGTCTTCACTCAACAGTCTACCCTCTACATTATATACTATACAGTTTCTTGGAAAAAATCGCATGCATATTCATGTCCAAGGTTTTATCTTTGCTACTACAGCATCAGTGTTGAAAGGAAAAAGCGTAACTTAAAGTACTTAAGAGAGTACTCAGAAATCGAAAAAGTGAACGTGCGTATAGTCACACCTTTTCTCGCCATCATGTTTCTTAAAGGCCCGCAAATTATTATTCTTCCAAAGGCGGAATGGGTAACAGTTTTGTAAAAAGCTTTTGTGAGTTTGCTGTAGCCGTAACTTCAACTTTGTTGCACCGGGGACAATACAATGGTGGCTGTCTCCGGCGATGTTAGCTCAGGAACGTACGAAAAATATTCTTTTTAAATTTAAATTTCGAGTTTAATCTCAAGTTATATACTGGTCTTCGTCAAAATGTTTCAAACAGTGCAGTCCCAATCGTGGACAGATTTCTCCTAATATATAAAACTATTTTAAAAATTGTTAAAAAAATGGGAATGTAAAATGCATGACAAAAAATGTCCAGCAATTTAAAATTTAATATAAAATTAATTTCTTGAACTACTAGTTATACCTATTAAAAAGGGTTCCGCAGATCAGAGGTAAGATTTTGTCTTCTTTAAGGAAGACATCTTGTGAGTTTGATGTAAGTTTAACCATTTTTTTGACCTAAAGAATTATTTTTCATGAAATCGAATTTTCATTGTTTTCTCAGAGACAACTAAGGATACAAAAAATGGTTTATGAGAAAAATTCGAAATTTATATTTTGTTTTTAAAAATTCAAACCATTTAAGAAAGGGGTTAACCCGCATAAAGATGATGTGATATCTTCCTTATATAAAAAGTAATTATAAAGAAATATTGCAAAAAAAAATAAAAAAGGTCCCCACCTTCTCTATCAACTTCTTATGTTTTCAAAAATCGAAGAAAAAATTCAGAAGATTTTCTGCAAAACCCTACCTGTTTTTTAAAAAACTTTTTGACATTTTCTGCTAACTTTTCTAGAAGTGCAAACTTTTATTTCAAAATGCTGCTTTACCTTTCCATATTTCCGAGGAAAATGCAAAAATTTAATTTCATGAGAAAAAAATTCTCCTGGTCACACAAATTGTTTAGGCTTATGCATAAAACTCACATGATGTCTTCCTATAGAAGGCCAAATCTAACAAAATATTGGCAACAAAATAAGAGTGTTTTTTTTTTGTAGAAATCTGCTTTTTATTTTTTTAAACAAATCGTCGACACTTTGTTAATTTTCAAGTATTTTAAATTTTTTCCACCGATTTCGAAATACGACGCTAAAACTCACTGAAATTCAAAAAAAATCAAATATTTAAATTAGATCAAAAACTATAGAATTTTAATGAAAAAATTGGTGTTTTTTTTTAATAGACGTCAAACTTCAAAAAGTCGTAACTTCATCCTAAAAGCTTTTTTGCTCAAAACGGAAAAATCCGTGTCTTCTAATTTCCTCTAAAAAACAACGTATTTTGTCGCAGACATATTCTACGACTTGAACTTGATAGAAGCTGCCTGATTTGAAATGAATTCGATCTACAATATCTCTTCTTCAACACATGCATGAAAAACGGGGCGTTTTGAGAGTTTTAAACCAGCCCGACAATGCGCTTTTTCGACGGGGGAAAAAATCCTATCTGGGCAGAAAACTCGTAACGTGTTGCCCTCTAGTGGAGAAGGAGAACGTGCCAGGCGTCGATATGTGCGCGACGCGCCTTTGGCACCCTCGAACATCACGGTTGACAAAAAACGCCTGTTTCGCTCCTCAGATGCACAAAAGACTATTTTTTTCTTCCTTTTCTCTGAGAATATATCCCTTCATTGATGGGGTTGAAAGAGAAAAATTGAGTGAGATTGAAAGAGATAAAGAGACGGTAGGAAGACAAAATATAGGTATAAGTATAATGAGAGAGAGAGAGAGAGAGAGAGATTCAGGGCATGAGAGAGACATCAGAGAGTTTTTTTAGTGAGAGCTTCGGACAAAAAAGGGAATAAGAAATACAAATTAAGTGGGAAGGGAGTGAGGGAGGTGCACGAAGGATGAGATACTAAGAGAGGCAAGGATAGGAAAGAGTGTAAGATAGAAAGAAAGAGTGCTTTTGGTACTAATGAACAATTACCTCATGCCAAAAATGAATCTTCTTATTACATATTATATATTATCAACAAAACCCCTAATGACAGTTTTAGTACTCATAAAATAATGCATGCAGCCCTTATAATGTGACGAGAGCCATTGAATCTGAAATAAGGGGTTCTTTAGTTACGACCCTTGATGTGAGCTGAACACAATACAACACCACACAGGGATCGTGGTGTGTGGAAGAAGGAGGACCAGAGAATAAACTGGGGATAAAAGAGCGCTCGGAAATTACGGCTTTCCGTAACTCACGGTAAACGCGAAAAAGCGTATGTGACAGCGGGCGGACAGGTCGGTAAGGCAGGCCACGGTTTCCGTCAGTTTATGACCTTAGGGAGCATATTTCAAGGGGTGTTCCAGGATGGACCCAAGGCGCTGCCTTCGGACAATTCTAACACGATTCCTGCATTCTCATAAAATCTACAGCTGAGAAAGCATCAGTGAGTGCTTACTGATTATACACAAATGACAACTCAATCCTCTCTAAATTACAGAATTTCTTATATCACGCCTGATACAGAGGAGGAATAATTCATAATTTATTAGACTTTTACACCAGAATAAATACTTTTGTAGAGGTTCTTTATGGGAAGTGACCATTAGTTACATTATTTGATTTTATAATCTTGGGATCTGTAGTATTGAAACATGATGTTTGGAAGCAGAAGCACTGGGATTTGTATTTATCATAAATAATTGAAAGACACATCGTGTGCTTGATCTCCATATCTTGATAAACTACTTTCGATAGCCAGCACTACGTCAAGAGAGGGTTTACTGGCCAACAGAGGTGATTTAGATCCATGACGGCGGTACATCTGCCGATAAAGATTAACGATTAGACACATACAGGGGACATAAAGCATGAAATTTATCGGACCGCAAGAGATGGTTGTGATTAGAAACTAATTTAACGAGAAGCTTTCATCTCACGATCCAATATCCCATTCCTAGCCGTCTATCGAGCACTCGGTCAAACTACCGGATATTTTGATCGATCGATTTAGTTCAAGTCAGGAATGCTCAAGGTGCATGGTATTCCGAACCTCATTCTTCTTAGAATACTTTAACAGGCATCTTTGATGCCGAGATACCAGCCAGCCATTACCATAGTATTGTATGGAATCTGGATTGGCATTGACCACTGGTTCTCAATTCAATCAGTATAAAAATATTACATATACTACAGATAAATTTAACAAAATAACTTGGTCATAACAATGTAATAAATCCCGATATATCATACCGTTGCGTATCATTCTGATTACCAGAATCAGATCAAAATGATCTACTTTTACGGGTCCACAAACATTTCTTACACAATTTCATTCATATCTGTTGAGTGGCAATAGTTATAATACTTCGTATCAAAAGTCGTATGGGTTACTCATGACCGACATATATAAGTGTTTCTTGTCATTCACCTATATTGTAGTTCCGACTCCCACTTTTATAAGATTTACAATTACCTAGGACCAACAAAAAGTTTCTTTTAAAAAGTTCAATTATAAAAAAAATACATGAATTTATAAGAACTAATTTAATTTTCGACAAAAAAAGATCAATTTCAACCAAATAGTTACATTTTCAGTTAAAAAAATTTATTTTCAAACCAAAAATGCGAAATTTCCACAAAAATTCCACAACTTTCTCGTCAGATTAAATTACAATTTTGAACACCATATACTCATCACATCGAGACGAACGATCACTCAGTCAATATGTCTCGATCGACTGTTTTCATTACAAATTGTTGATCTCCATTACATTTCAGTTCCATCTAACTATGTTTTAAGCAAATCTCGATTTTGCTGAAAAATTATCAACATGTATCACTAGCAACGATTAATTCTCAAAAAAAAAATGTTGTGGTTGATATTTCAACTAAAAACTTTTTTAATTTGAAACAAAAACAATCAAATTAAACCAAAAAGGACCAATCTTGACAGTAATACATAAAGTTTCAAGCAAATAGTTCAATTTTCAACTAAGAAAGAACAATTCTCAACAAAAAAGGGAATAGTGTTAAATTTTCCGTTAAAAAAATTTATTTTCAACAACAAGAAAAGGGGTTTTTAACCAAAATAATGAACCTTCTAGACAAAAAATTAAATATTTTGAAACTAATGACTGTTAAAAGCGACCAATGAAGACAAAATTACAAAAAAAAATGTTAAATCCCTGAAAAACCCAATTCATTTTCAAATAGGGAGGTTGATTTTTGTTACCAAAAAAGACGAGTTTTCAACCAAATACATGAATCCATGAATGGAACAGTTAAATTTCAGTTTACATGAAAAATTCAGCGGAAATGTAATATTTATTGATATGTCGACCAAAAATTATTTGAATTTTAAATCAAAAACAGGTAAATTCAAACAAAAATACGAAGTTTAAACAAAAAAGTTGAAATTTCAACAAAGAAAGATTTTTCACTCACAGAGGAAAAAAATTTCGAAAATAATTGTTGAGTTTTTAAGATAAAATGACGAATTTTTAACAAAATACATGCGTTTTTAACTGAATAGTTGAATTTTTCGACCAGAGAGATTAATTTTCAACTGAAATCATAAATCATTAGCTAAAAAAATGAACTTTCTACAGAGGAGTACCACTTTTAACGAAGAACTTGAACTTGTTATCAAAAAGCTAAATTTTCGATAACACATGAATTTTTAACCAAATAGCTGAATGCTTAACCAAAACAAATTACAGTGAAACTTCAATAATACAAACCTCTATAATACGAATTTTCGATAATTCGAACTTTTTTCGGCCCCGGCTGAAAATCGACGTTTCCCATGTAAATATATTTTTCGATAATTCTAAGAATATTATAAGCTCCGCCGAGATAATAACCGCTGTAATTCGAATAGCAGTGTGTAACTATAACATACTTCGAAATATAATTTCAAAAGTAAGGAGAAGATTACGTATAAAACACTATCTCTGAGTAAGAAAGTAAAACTCTACAAGAAGAAAAGGTTTTGAGTCAAAAGAGAAAAAAATTTCAACCAAAATATTAAATTTTCAAGACAAATATGTAGAATGTATGAATGAGACCCTAATTCGAAGAGGCATAAGAAGCCATAGAAACACAAGAACTTGCATGAGAAAATGCATGGACGTGAAGGAAGCTAGAGAGGTGTGTCAGGACAGAAAAGTGTGGCCACAAATAGGTTATAAGAAATGGATGAAGAAGAGTGTCAGTAGGAGTGAATGACGCCTGAAACAAAAGACCTTGGATGCTAATGGGCCCGAGTGAAGATCTTCACATGATGATTTTGTAAAGCTCTTCGCCTGGGGTGATCGCTAAAGAGATCGTTCAGCGACCTGGGTCGGAGCAGTGTTGCGGAACGAACATGTTATTTGAATGAATATCTCGGGAATTCTATATCAATCTAAAAATCTATACCCCCTCTCCCACATTACTCCCTTCCTCTACGCTCTGTTTTCGGAAAAATTGGTTAGTGACTTGTCCTTCGGGACAATCGATATGCAGACATCATTTTAAGGTTATAATACCATGCTATCGCGTATAGTTTTCATAATCAAAAAAAAAAAAAAAAAAAAAATTGATTAGCAGTTCGAACTCGAAAGTTCATTGCCTCACTGCCCGATTCGGGTAGTGTTTCTAGGTGGAATAAATACTAACAGTGTGGGTCCACCACACCCACGACGGGCCAACACCACGCAGTATTCCCGAACGGTCACCCATCCAAGTACTAACTGCGCCCAACGCTGCTTAACTTCAGTGATCTTACGGGAACTGGTGTTTTCAGTGTGTATTCGTGTGTATTAGTGTGTAATTGTATTCATAATCAAATCAAATTAAAATCCAAAAGTGTTTAGTTAAATCTATCGTAACTATTGGAAAAATACATCATTTTCAACACTCGGGCACACCTGACCTCAACAGTTCTTCATTTAAATACTTTAAATTCCTTACTCATTAAGAATCACTGGTTTTACTTTACTCTGGCATTTAAACGCACTACAATGTACTAACCTAGCTTGTCAAAAACACTGAGGAATTGTTTGCGCTTCATCCTGCACTATATTTATTAGTAGTTTTATTTGTGAGTATTGTCCCATATAAGCCTATTTAAGGCTCATGTAGGGGGTAATGTAACGTAGAAAACTCACCTGAAAAGATCAATTCGAAATGCTAGCGCAACGAATGATTATCGCGGGGCAATTTTTTTTCTCGTGGATGCTCAAATCCGTGTTCGAGGCGGGAAGACATTGATGCGGATCGTCAACACTTGCCATATATATGTAAAAGTCCTTAAGTATTGCATCTCCAAAGCAGCTGAAAAAAAAATAAACAGAACCTATGTCAACTTTGGAGTCGGCTTTGGAGATGCAATATTTAAGGAATTTTACATATTTATCGCAAGTGTGGACAAGCCGCAGGGACTTTCCGCCTCGAATATGGATTTGAGCTTCCAAGAGAAAAAAAATTGCCCCCGATAATCATTCGTTGCGCTAGAATTACGAAATGATTTTTTCAGGGGAACTTTCTAGGTTTCATTACCCCCTACATAAGCCTTAAATGAGGTGGCCAATCATTGTATACCGATTATCCTATAGTTAAAGTATTCATCGAAACAAAAATGTACAGGATATTTATTCGAAAGCACAGATTTAAAATTTCAATGAGCATGTAAAATGTATATTGTAGAAGGCGATAACTTGGCCGTGACATAAAAACTGAAAATTCATGACAGGCAATTGATCTTTAAAAGTCGGATTATTCTGTTGCGCAATTTGCTGAACAAATAAAAAAATCCGAAAACTGTATAAGAGGGTTGCATATCATTTTGATCTCATTTCGGGATGAAACTAATCAACTGACATTTATTGTGAAAATTTGATTTTGAATCTCTTTTTGTATAGACTTTTTAAAATGACATTATATGGAATTGAATTATTGGAATGATAAGATATTTATACATCTTGTTTAAGACATGAGCTAAATTTATTATAGAGTTTCAACAGCTTGTTTAAGTTCATAATAGAGATCTGAGATTGTGATAAGTGTGTCAAGTTTCCGTAACGATATATAACTGTCGGAACAGAGGCAATAAAGTTCTTGCTCGAGTTCCTGACCATTGCTCATTACTTAATCGAAATAGTATCATAACCATGCCATACAAATTGCAGCAGCTTAAGCTGTAAGTGGTCCGGTGAAATCACTCTGTCCACAAAGTTTAGATCTAGCATGAAGCACCTCCTCGAGTAACCGCACAAATGCACCATTGCTAATGGACAATGTTTGCCGCAATCAGCAACAAAGTAGGTGTGCACTACCGAGAAAATTGTCGCTTTTAATGATTTCAAATATTTTCTAAAATAAACAGAAACTTGAAAAAATTATGTGCATAATATATTTTGTTTTAAAGAATATTTTACTATCACTGCAAATGATTACCTATATGAATGCAAAGAAAACATTTCAAATTTACACTGTTAAGAAGTTAGTAATTTTACCGCACTTTTAATATACTTTTGTATATTAACTTTATATTCGCAGAATAGTAATCTGAAATTATACAACATGTGTAGTAAAATTAATTTTTAGAATTCAACTTCCCCCGTGCAGAAATCGCCATATATGTTACCGATTACCGACTAGGGCCTGACCCGATGTGTACTATCTGGTCCTGATAGGAAGAATTCTGTGGCCCTGACTCGTACCAGACCGGGCTATGTACTGTGACGTCATATAGCCTCTTCGCAGCGCCATCTTAAGCCATATGCGCTAGACGTAATATAATCACGAACATAACCTTAATTTTTGTTTTCCTTCGTGGTGTTGTGTTGCAAATGTTCTGGGAGTGTTCGGCCGTATAATATATTCTTAACACATTAATAATAAATGCCAAAATTAAGGAGCACACCGCGTGTTCGCAAACATCGTGCCATCAGCAAAATTCCGTATTTACGCGATGAAAACGAAAGCAACGAAGGTAAGTCTTTTATGGTATTACATTTGTTATGGTATTATTACATTTTGTGATATATTTAATTATATTGTACTGGATCCAAGTTCTAACCTAAACATTCGATTTCCTCATTTTAGTCAAAAAAATTTTTATTTGATATTTTTTCGCTGGGTAGCGTTTTTTTGTAAAACAAGTAGTTGCAATTTTGAGGTTATATTTTGGATTCTACGTTTAAAGTTATGCACGTTATCGCTCCAGTGACGGGGTAAGGGATAATATTTGTGGATTGAAATGAAGAAATGTAATTTTGACAAACTCAATGCAACCGAAGAGGAAGTGCTGTCCTACATGAGCAACGTCTTCTGGAATGCAAAAGACTGGGACGGTAATCGGAAGCAGAGGTCCAAATAACCATTTTGAATTATTTTTAAGGTGTTGTTAAAATAAAGCTCAATCCTATTAATTTGGCCTTTCATTTAATATTCTGTTATAATTATTTTGAAGCATTTTAATTCCTACTAGAAAAGTAAATAATGTGGCTAGACTCGGGTAAATAATAGGGGCCAGACCGGGGACAGATCGGGCGTTTGATCGGGCCCCTAGACATGGCTCCGAGGTGGCTACGTGTTTCATGATGAGTCTGGCCCTGACTCGATTTCCACATCAGGGCCCGATATGAACGAGTCTGGGCCCGGTCGGGGCCACGGCGAAATTTCTGCACGGGCCAAATTTTATAATTTACGGATTAAGTAATTTTCATAATCATATAATAAAATATAATGCTATTTGCTGATAGTTCCAACTGAATTGATCGTTATTACGAAAAACATAAAATAATTGAAAGAAACAACAAACGAACCTATCAATTATTTTTCACATCTGGAATTTTCACGTTTACAGCTTACTTTTTAGGAAAACGTTGCACCTATATACGTGACACATCATGCTTCAGTCCTGATTCATATACTATTAGCCAAAGTTTTGCAATCTGATTTACTGATTTGAAATAAGCTGTAAATATATTAAGCGAAATCGGATGAAACTATCATCTTGTAATAATTCAGAGTACTATTAGCAAATGTATAGTAAATTTACTAAAAAAAAATCAGTGATCTATGAACAAAATTCCAAATTTTCTGACCGATTTTTGAAATTTATACATATTTCTCTTGCATTCAATAAACTTTTTCAAACTCATAATGCCACGATTGCCGCCAGGATCAATTAAAAGCTTATTTGTTTTTGGATATGCACTGGTGGATAATTGGATGTGCATATTTATTTATGAATTGGAAAAATTAAAATTTGTAAGCTTTCAGCATTCGTTTGTAAAATTCTTTTATGAAATTATCAAATTAAAATGTTATAAAAAAAGAAACGTATACAAATTCGCGTCGACTATGACCCCTATTTAAATTGTTTTCAATGATTCTCTAGTAATATATCAATAAAAAACATATCGTTTTAGAAAATTTTTTTATTTTAATTTTTTTTTAATTTTTTAAAATTATGCATCATTTAAAAATGTTGTTTGGCTTATTTGGAAGAGAAAATTCTGCACTTCTTTTTACTGAAATGGTCTACAATCGATGTAGGGCAGAGACGGCTATGGTGCCAGGATTTGAAATAAATGACCTATAAATTATAATTGAGAGGTGAGTTCGATGACTTGTAATTTAGTTTGACGGTCACACCATCAGGTAACATATGTCATTACTCAATACGGGGTTTTAACTATTTCATTATTTGACATTTGACAATCAAAATAAAGTATATTGCAAAATCCACTTGTAATCCCTTGCTCCTTGAAAATTCTATTCAAAGTATAGAAATCAGTAATTGCCTTTAATAGATATTTTGTTTACCGACAGGTACCAAAGGCACGAAAATTCAAAACACGCATTGATCAATAATATTCCAAATCCTATTTATTGAATTTCGTTCATATTTTCTGTTTTATCCTGCATCGAGAAATATTAAAATTAAATTGAAGAAGCAAATAAAGAATGAAAAAGTGTAGAAAACGTTTTTTTTTATTCGTGTCCAGTAACTGCAAACTATGTGAGGATTTAGGATCTTCAAAGTAGACTTCTCGTGAAGCAAAATTTCGCCGTTCGAAAAAAAATCATTTTCCAAACCAAAAAAAAAAAAAAAAAAAAATAAGAAAGAAATACAAGTGATTGCAAAAAAGTGGACCATAACAGACAATGAAATTTTCGAAAACAAGCCAATCTTCAAAACGTCTAAAATTTATTTTTTGAATTGAGTGTAACCGAAGAGAATGGAAATAAACAACTACAAGGTCAAGGAATGTATTTTCAATATAATATCAAAAATCTCTTTAAAATATATACAGAATAGATAAAAATATTTAAAAATATGGGAAAACTGGCTATTTTCACGATTAATTTGATTTTGACCAGCCTTCCAAAAGATCCTCTCATTTTGTATTATCATTATTATTACATCATTATGCCATTTCCATTTCGGGGTAGGAAAGGAGTAATGCGACGTAGGGGGTATAGATTTTTTAGATTGATCTAGAATTATCGTGTTATTTATTTAAATGGCACGTTTGTTCCGCAACACTGCTTTGACCCAGGTTGCTGATCAATCTCTCTAGCAATCACCCAGACTCACTCTGCTTACAAACTATTTGTCGCCACACTTTTCTGTCCTGGTATACGACTGTAGCTTCCTTCATGTCCATGCATATTTTCATGCAAGCTCTCGTGTTTGTATGGCTTCTTATAAAGCGAAACATCTCAACTGATTTCTTTCCCATTTGTCCTGTACCATTTTAGCTTTTTTTTTTATGTTTTTATTTCTGAGAGTGGACCCTGCTCAACCGATAACCTTCTTACCTTCGTTTATGCGCCTATCTAACGCCCCATCCATTTTTCCGTCGCTAGTGAATAGGCTACCCAGATATACGTACCTGTCAACTTGTTCTCATCTCTCATCATTTAGAACAATGTTGCACATTGTTTTCTCACTTTTTCTTTCAAACTCCATTATTTCTGTTTTATTTATGTTAATTTCGAGGCCCATGACCTTCATGCTTGCATTAAGTTTATATTAGCTTATTATTATTAGTATATTAGTTTTATTATTATTGGTATTATATAGTTTTATTAGTATTATTAGTATATTATATTCTATAGTATTTGTTTATATTGAAGTAATAAATTAACAATTTTATCGCGCATAATGAATAGTCCGAATAATTGATTTCCAGTTTGAACCCAAAATAGCAATATGCAACGTGACAAGACATGACGAAAAATATACTAAAAACTTTGGGGTTAAACGCATCTCAGGGTACCATGGTACCTGACTAGGCCTAGCGACCCTTTTCTATTGTGAGGTGCTCCGCCTCGAGGGAGCTTGAACTCGAAGCTGGACGAAGCGTTGTGGTGCTCAACCGTAGGCTTCCGTGTATGTACGCGCGAGGGTACTTTTAAAATTTAAATGGCTCTGTTCCCACCTCTATTTCCACTGGAGGCTACTGACTGTGTACGTTGCGGTGGTAATGCAAAGTACGTAACGTTATCGTTGGCTAACTGTAATTGCAAGTTGAATAATTAAATAGATAAATAATTAATTAAATAATTAAATAACTAATTGAATGAATAAGTAAATAATTAAATGATTGAATCATTAAATAGATGAATAATTAATTAAATAAATAAATAATTAAATAACTAATTGAATGAATAAATGAATGAATAATTAAATAATTAAATGATTGAATCATTAAATAGATGAATAATCAATTAATTAAATAAATAATTGAATAACTAATTGAATGAATAAATGAATAATTAAATAAATGATTAAATAAATAATTGAATGGATAAATAAATCTTGGTACCTTTAACATTTAGATGAGGCGCGTTTTTTTACGTGGTGATCCCCAATAGGCCTAGTCCATTTGTCAATTAAGCATGCGTTTTTTTTCCTTATTTTCATCATTTTATTTTTTTTTATTTTTTTTTTATTTATTTTTTTATTAATTAAGTCATTCATCATGCAAAATTGACCTCACATGCAACATTCAATGTGGGTAAAAATTGAAAAGTGCTTTAGTAAAATCTATGAAAAGTTCTTCAACTGAACCATGCATGCTCCTCCATATATACTCTATTAAATTATCGTCAGTTCTAGAAACTGACATTCTACCAATCCGCCTTCGCATATCAGCTTTACTTTGGACTTTTCAATTGCACTTTTCAATTTTTACCCACATTGAATCTTGCATGAAAGGTGAATTTTGCATGATGAATGACTTAATTAACAAAACAAAAAAAATAATAATAAAATAAAATGATAAAAATAAAAAAAAACAACGCATGCTCAATTGACAAGTGGACTAGGCCTACTGGGGATCACCACGTAAAAAAAAACGCGCCTCAGTCTCGACCTCCATGGTGGTGTGGAACAGAGCCATCTAAATTTTAAAGGTGACATCATTTATTTATTCATTCAATTCATTATTAAATTATTAAATTATTCATTCATTTATTCATTCAATTAGTTATTTAATTATTTATTTATTCAATCATTTAATTATTTAATTATTTATTTAATTTTTCATTCATTTATTCATTCAATTAGTTATTTAATTATTTAATTAATTGTTTATCTATTTAATTATTCAACTTGCAATTACAGTTAGCCAACGATAACGTTACATACTTTGCATTACCACCGCAACGTACACAGTCAGTAGCCTCCAGTGGAAATAGAGGTGGGAACAGAGCCATTTAAATTTTAAAAGTACCCTCGCGCGTACATACACAGAAGCCTACGGTTGAGCACCACAACGCTTCGTCCAGCTTCGAGTTCAAGCTCCCTCGAGGCGGAGCACCGCACAATAGAAAAGGGTCGCTAGGCCTAGTCAGGTACCATGGTACCCTGAGATGCGTTTAACCCAAAACTTTGTGAAACGCGGAATAAGTGCTAATCTAACATTTAATATCAATTAAATGACTGAAGCTTTGATTTTTAAAAACAATTTCGAATATTGAAGATTGGAGCCCTTAATTCGCTAAAATTCTGACGGAATTTCTCGTTGTGTTTAACCCATTGTCAAATTTGCAAAAGTGCATCAAAAAATTTCTGAACCATTTCAGTCAAACGGGCAGAATCGTCTTCTAATAAGCAAAATAGATTGAAAAAGTATTCAATAATTTCACAGATATTGGTATTTTTAAAAATGGTCAAAATAAGACTGCGTTTTTATCGATATTGTATCAATTAATAATCGGTGGGGATTGTATTGACCCTCAAAACGTTTGAAACAACTTAATTCGTTTCCATTCACCTGACCCTAAAGCCAACAACTTACATCAACAATTTCTTCAAAATTGTATCAATTATTAGAAATTTTCAAACTATGATATAAAAGTCTTTAATTGCAATTAATTTCAAGCGATTTCAAGTTTGTACAGTGACTGGAAAGTTATTGCAAACTATTCAAAATGATTTCAAAGTTTGCAATTATTTAAGGTTTGTTTCAAAGTAACTCATGAGTGATTTCAAAGTTTCAAAAGTAAATTGCAAGTGAACACAAACGATTTGGAAGTGCTTAAATTTAATGTATAATGTACAATGTATATATAATGTATATCGACGTATACAAATGACAAAGTTCTATATCTCAGTTAAATCGCCACTTCACATAGAACCTGTCAATATGAATGTTCTGAGATATACAACCTATAGTAATTCGGGTCATACATTTATATCATATATCATACACATCGCGAAATTGATGACCTGCATTTATGAGTTCTAGTAAGTCTTCTGGACACATGTGGTAGATACAGATACGCACACAGTACATGAAAACCGGTGCAAAAGACATTATTTATGTCCTCTTGGTCGGATCATCGATAACCTTTACTCCGCGCTCTGGTGTTCCATGACATGTATGGTCATGCTGCACCGTGTAGGAACGCACATAAATAATGTGCGTGCAATTTCCCGTGTAATTGATGGGGTTCCTTCCATAATAGTGAGTGAGCCTGAGTTCTGGATGTTAGTTGGAGCAATGGAGCACCCTGCAGGGCGTAAACTCGACAATGCCTTCGTCACGCCACGCATTGTTTGCCTGACTACCAAGAGAGAAGGAACGAGAATTTAGGCTTGAGGGGTGGCAGGATAGAGAGAGGCAGAGGATGTGAGGGTGAGATCGCAGACTTGATTTACTGTTCTGGGACGCAAACTCGGCGTCCGCATGGCCACGCAAAGAGCGTGTTCCGAGATTTCCGCAGAAAGATCCCCATACACGCGCCAACCTCTGCTCTGCTTTCTCTATATATTCCAGCTAGGCACGTTTGCCCAGGGAAAATTCTGTAAGTGGCGAGGTAGGCGGTTCCCTAATGGTCACCACAGGAATTTGGACCATTTCCGATTCATCGAAGGCTTCTGATTTTTCAATTACATTATTTTATTTACCGGGGAGCAATTTTTGTTCACGTCGAAGACAAATTTTGGTTTGGTTCTTTATATTTCCAGAAACCATTAACTTAGTCTTACCAAGAAACCAGTGTCTGATGTTTCCCTATACACTGTCTGACGGAATCTGACCCATTATAGGAAAGATTTTGTGCTGTTGTTAATTTCTAAACGAGTGCTGGTTATAACCAAAATTGACCTAGAAGGTCTCCCACTGTCCTTATATGTAAAAAGGAGTTCATCCCGACCTACTGCTGCTCAAGCTAACTACCGGGAAGTCTTGGCTCTTGGCTCATCAAAGGTAGCTTGATCCAAACTGCCCTTCCGATTGAGTGATCTTTGAATCTGTGAAATATCATTTCTCGCGCCTCTCCGATTTCTCTGCGCTTCATTTTACAGTGCACTGTCTGAAAGACAAGCTGTCCTTCGATTTCACCGTCGATCGGATAGATCCCCGTCGACGAAGCGATCAAACCCCGGTTCTCTCACGCACCTATGCTCCGGGCAGTCAGGAGTGGATAATCCCTCTACTTACCTCCACCGATCAGACCAGGCGTAAACATGATTAGCATAACGTACGGATAATGGGCTAATCCTGCTGTGTCGTCGACGAGCACGAACTCGTCCATCGTGGCGTGGCAGCGCGATATTTTTGCTTCAGAGTTTTTTCACTTTTTTCTCGTGCTCTCCCTCTCTGTCTCTCTTTTTCGCTTAACCTACCATTGGATGTTATTTATGGTTAGTCGATTGCAACTCTGCCGGCACATTCTGTGCAAGGAAGGGCTGCACGAAATCGACAGCTGTCACCCCGTCCAACAGCCACGGTATATAAGTGTATATCCATCCTCACCCTGCACCCCCTTCCTTGTGACCCAAACCCAGAGTACTGAGTGTCATCTCCCCTTATCCATACTTTAAGTTTCTCCCGTTCTTCGCGTAAAACTACATCTACAGTGAAAAATAAACAAATAGATTAAAAATAATTTAAAAAGATTAAAAGTACAACTGGATACTAAAAACTATTGCAATATTTCAAAGTAGCTTTCAAGAACTTTTTAATATTGTATTTATTTCACGTATTAATAGATTTTTATTCATTAATTTAAATTTTTTGTATTCATCTTTTTTTCTAAAGAAGTGCACTAAAATAATAAGTCGGTAGTGGTTTTAATTTGTTTGAATTATTATTTTCCAATAATTATTTCTCCTTGTTATTAAAAATATGCTGACAACAAACATGCGATTGATAATCTTCGTTCTGTTTGTCTTGTGCTTCTAAAAATAAGATGGTAATCCCTTGGTGTCCTAAGTTGATTAGTTCCTAATATCTCCAGCGTGGCGCTAGTTGGCTCAGCACTCCCTGTTTTTCCATTGTAAGCAGGGATGCGTAAGTAAGATACTCGTGGTAATTTACTTCATTTAAATTATTTTACTTGAATCAGACAGCCAAGCAAAGGCTTTCTACATGTATTTTACGCGTAACTGCACATCCCTGATTGTAAGCAATGGGAATGGGCCACTTTTTAAAAGTTTTTTGTCGCCGGCAGTATAAAAATATACCAACTTGAGAATCAGCGTATACTAAAATTTTTTTTGGCTTAAACTTTTTGGTAGGATGTGGCGGAGTGACGGATTTTTACAAGTTCCACTGACTAGTGCCAGATTAGCTTGTCCAGACTATAGCGTTTAACCAAATAACCATACTTTCAAACCCGTTTCACTTCTGCTCAGCGCGAGGGGTACTCCTGCATCAAGTGTACAAAGTTCATTGCAGTCACCCTATTGTCACTTTGCGATCACTGCAATTACATTGCAATTTCACAGTGCAATCCGGACAATTTTTCACACGGGGGAAATCCCTATCTAAATATTAGTGGAAAAAAATTTGTTATCACCATTAGAAGAAGCACAAATGAAGGGCAACACCGCATAAGGGCGTAAGTGCCAAAACCCGAATTTTACAGGAGAAACAAAAAACTGTAGAACTTTCACGCAATTAATTTTTAAAAATGAAATGCAAAAACATTTCGAGGTACTATTAGGCTTTATCGATCCATGGAACTAATATCCTGAAAGAAGCATCCATCTCAGAGAAAACCTTATTGTCAAAGGAACGACGCGTCCCCAAAAAATCTGATTTTGATACATAAAGAGTTTCTTATTATAAAATTATTATAAGAGTTACTTATCATAAGTTAGTTATTATAAAGAGTTAGTTACTATAAAGAGTTAGTTATTGAAGAAGAAAGTACCTTCGAGCTATTGGTTATCTCTATCGAATCGCGAAAAGAAAGCTCCAAAAAAAATAACCATGTGCGAGAAAACCCTTATAAAATAGCATCGCATCTTAAAATTCAAATTTTGACACGTAAAAAGTTGCGCAACTGTTTTATTTTTGCATTTAGAGAAAAAAAGAGAGTACTTTTGAGCTATTACTTAACTCTATCAAATTGCGAAATAAACATCCTAAAAGAAGCAGTCACATCCGAGAAAACCCCTTATCAATGGTGCGGTGCGTCCCCAAAAACGAAAATGTGGACACACAAAGAGTTGCATAACTTTTTTATTTTTTGCAGAAATTAAAAAACAAAAAAGTTCTTTTGAGCTATTACTTAGCTCTATTGAATTGTGGAAAGAATAGGCAAAAATATTAAGTTACTTTATAAACAAAAATACCAAACATGGATTTTGACCCACTCCTAAATCGAACCGGACCATGATCTTTTACAGAAATATGAGTTAGGTTAAAAACAATATTTTAGGCCAATAAAACGCATTTCCGAAATTTGGCACTTACGCCCTTATGCGGTGTTGTCCTTCAAATCACCAAAACAGATTGTATATTCTCAAACAGCACTTATTGCTTATTTTCATAAGTAAACAATAAAAATCCCACTTTTCAACCTCAATGCACTTAAAAGGAAAAAAATTAGCTTCCTTTTAAGATAAAACAAAATATAAAATATGTCTTTTTTCCTGAAAAGTCGAATTTCTCTTAGAAGGTCAAATTTATCTTTTTAATGCTTATGCCCCTAAAATTTTCACAACATTCTCCTGGGTAAATAATTATTGAAATAACTAAAAGTTTTTCACATAATTTTGGTTTCTGAGAAAATCAAGAGAGAAATTTTTTTTTGCTACAAGTTGGACAAGTCTTCTCAACTTTGAACAGTGAGTGAGAATCCAATTTTCAATTTCAGAATAAAAAAAATGGATTCCTATGTATATTGAGTTGCTGAATTGATACATTATAAGTTTGATTGGGAAATATCAATAAGTTCCTAGGAAATGGAGGAGAAATTTTTGTTCGAGACGCTTATGTTTTTTCAACTGTGGATTTTTTGAACCAATAATCCTATGTTTGCGGAAAAATATCGGATATGTTCTTTTCGAACGCTACCCTTAAATTCTGTAAATACATTATTGAAGAACATTATTAAACGAGTTTAATTGAAAAACTGCGAAAACGTAAAACAATTTTTGTAGATGAATTCAGTAAACTTCATATAAATATTAAAATATTGCTTTTCAGATACTTACTGAAGCAAAAAATTAAACACTTTTCTTTTTTTAAGCCTTTTATTTTTGGGGTTTTTATAAAGCGTATTGAGAAAGAAGTAACAATTATCTCCACATCAACAAATAAAATTATTATTTTACGATAGAGATTCAATTCTTTGTGGGAAATAGCGATTTCGGCGCAAGCGATTGTTTCAGAATGATAACGTATGTTCTTTGTACAATTGTACACTCTGTTTACTGTTCGTAGTACCAATAGAGCGATTGGAATTACGTAGGTACTCCGCGTGTAAAACGGATAGTCGGATAGTGAAGTTCGTGCGAATATTATCGTTATCAACCGGAGTAATAACAGGCCGCTATAACGCGTTACACGAAAGATTTATGAGAGTACCTCACGCAGGCCTACTTCCTCGCGTTAACGACCGATGATTTCACCTCGATATTTTGCCTACGACTGATTAAAAGCTTTTCAGCCCTGCCTCTCGCAAATCATTCTAAAATTGCAAGACTACTCCGTGGAAAGTGGTTCGCTCAATTTATATTCTTGGAAAGTCTAATAATTTTGTAAAACGAATATGCGTAATAACGGATCTCGACCCTACAGAATAAATTGACGGTAATAAAGCGCATATAAAGAAAGCAATGTTAATGCTTGTGATATAAATATGGATTTGGTAAATAATTATAGACTTCTATCTTCCAAGGAAATTTTATATATTAGGGAGGGTGAATCACTTTTGTAATATTTTGTGAATCGAGATTACAGTTAAAGATAAGTAATAAAAATGTCGAATTCTTCTTCAAAAATCAAAATCTCATGTAAATTGTATTACTATCTGTTTCAAAAATCCTGGCCCCTCTACAAATCATTGAATAACTCAATGCAAAAAAAATCTTTTAAACAAAGAAAAACGTCTTATCAATCCTCATTTTATTACGAATAAGCACAATATCATTTGATCGCGATGTGTCCATAACTTTCGATGCAAAGTTGAGGTGAAGGTAAAAAACGTGGTTAAAAGAACCTTTCGTAACTTGGTCAACTTTCGACTGTTGTATTTCCTCGAAAACTGCATGGATTTTTTTTCAAAAAATCAAGTAGTTACCTTGATGTTTTGTTTATGAGTACGTTATCGAAAAATTCGAAAATATTTATAACTTCAGTGTCGGCAGTAAATAAATGCGAAGGATGCTAATTCAGCGTCAGGTTTGAAATACAGTTAATTACATCAATAATACGCTATTGCATATTATTTATTTCTGTTTTTTCTTCTACGGTAGTCGACCTTAATTGTAATCGATACGTTGACACTTTATGAGGGAATGATCAAGCAGGACATCGACACCCTGGAACCCACTGAGAATATCATCGACTTCTTTTGTTCTTCCAGTCCCGAAAAAAAAAACCGGAAACCATAATGTGCGATAGCGTGTTATTGATCTAATTAACTGTTTTTAAAAACCTTTTGTTGATTTTTTTATTTTTGTTTGAAAATTGTAAGCCACAGTAGAGCCTTCCAGCTTGATTAGAAGCTGCGTTAGCATCCTTCGTTTTCATTTACTGTCGACACCAAAGTTATAAATATTTTCGAATTTTTCGAAAATATACTCATTAATAAAACTTCAAGGTAACTACTCGATTCTTTGCAGAAGAATTCATGAATTTTACCAAAAAATACAACGGTCGAAAGTTGACCAAATTACAAAAGGTACTTTTAACCACGTTTTTTCACCTTCACTGATACTTTGCATCCAAATTTATGCACGCATCGCGATCAAATTATATTGTACTTATTCGTAATAAAATGAGGATCGACAAGCTGTTTTTCCTTGTTTAAGCGATTTTTTTTTATTGAGTTATTCAATGATTTTCAGAGGGGCCAGGATTTTTGAAACAGATAAAGGAACACTAGCGCCCTCAACTCTGCAGCACCTTTCCATTTAGGTCATCAAGAGTGAGCACCTTTTCATTTGATTTCTTCGAGATGGAACTGCGCAACCTATGGCCAATGCACGAAGAATGTTTGTCACGCTCATTGAGGATTATTTATATATCCTATATTCACACGAGGGTTAGAAGAGGATTAAAGTAATAATTATTCAATACTGGCATCCCCTGATGGTCGACCTCTAAACTCTAAATATATTATCTTGAGATGGTGTGACGTTAGCCTTAAATCATCCTACTCAAACTCCCTGCACGGCTTTATCGGCACGTTTTGGCCCAGGACTAAATGACTTTATGTAGTGTTGTACGTCGATAGGGTGACTCCGCGTGCGACGTACTTTCGTATACGAACGATAAATATTTCCGAGGGTTAACCGACAGGACGCTCTATAGATTACATCCCCCTAGCTAATAAATACGTTATTGTCTGCTGGCTGATCTACGGCTCGTATATACCAATTCACGGTATACCGAACTTACGATTCCGGATTCACGCACGAGCAGTTCACTCCGATGTCGGCCAAATCTACCCTATTCCGTTTCTATTAACTATTTTATCCATTATCTAGTGGTCCCATACCAAAAGTTAATCACGTGGTCTACCCTAGAACCTACCACTTAGTGGCACATTTCTAGTTCTTCTATCCGCCGATGAAGAAGGTGCGTGACCATTATCATCTGACTGGAAGACACCGTGTTTCTACGCATGAAACTGTAACCTGAATTGCATCAAGATTTAAACATGTTTAAATCTTGATACCCCCCGAGTTATTCTACGCACATAAAGCCCAGTTCACAATTATTAAAATATAGCTTTAAAACTGAAGGATTAAATACTCTTTTTATGATTACATTAAAACAATGTTGGACTTGCTTTGCCTTTGGAGATTTTATTCCTGAAGATCTTTTATCTACGTTAGTTTTCGCACACTCTGCTTTACCTTATGTCTTTTATTAGTTGGCATTCAGCCAATTGTGCGCCTTCACGTTCAACAACATTAGTATTTTGCAATAATAGTTGTTGACAAGTGAATTGTTTAACATACATTAATTTTCTGTTAACTAGACGTGCTTCCACAATTCAGTTCTAATCGGTGTTCCTGACTTATCGCTAGGTACCTCACAAAATTAAATAGTTCTTTAGAACCTGTATACGTCAAATTTCACGTTTGCGCACGTCTGATGCTTGCAAACCTGTTAGTCACATAACAAAGGTTGAAAGAGCCTTTCATTTTGCGATAAGTGATTCGTCGTGTATATCTATTCAAAAGCGAGAGATATGCCGAAAATAAGTATGTTTGTATCCTTCAGAAAGTATTGTACTTCCACTTATCTGCTAACATTATTAAATTTGTGCATATTTTGCACTATCGTTTTAAAAGGTTCGTTCTATAATAAGAATGTAATTACCATCAGGCATTTGTGAAAAAATTGTAGTCTTCATCAGTTAAATATTTTCATATTTACTATGAAAAAATGTTTTTAAATTTGTCATTTCTTGAAAACTGAAAATCGTTGTTCATTAGGAATCTTGTTCCAGTGTGGAAGTATGTCCCGAACGAATTGATAAATGTGAAAAAATATTAGCGAAGTGTATAATTCTCGAATTATGCTCTTGACACATGTTCCCGGTTTCTCGTTAGTGAACTTTTATTTGTCATCTGATCCACGCAAAAGCCCTCGTGCCACCCTGCCGACCCCAAGTGCCATATTTTATAATTTGTTCCGCCCCATAATACAATACTGTGTTGCTTTACGATTGAAATTCATATAAATCAATTTATCACTGTTGACCAACAATGTTTAACATGTGCCATGCGTTGCAAATGTGCATTGTCAAAGTGCGCACACCGCACAGTGACGATTGCATGTAAATGCAAGAGCCATATCACCACCTGGGAATCGCGATTTATATTTTTTACTCCTATCAAAGTATCGCAACGTTGCAAAATTTATATTTTTCATAACACAATCAACCTCTACTTGAAATAAAACCCGTTCAAATTGAATTTATCTTGCGCAACATATTGCTTTCACACCAATTTTTATATTTTTTAAAGATTGGTATGATTTCAAAATCAGGGCAAATTTTAAGGAAAATTTATACAATTCGGATCTTTTATATCTTTATTCAAAGATGCACAGTAGGGCTGTTAGAAAATAAGTCCAAATCTCAACTTGCATTTTCAATGTTTACATTTTCATCATAATGAGAAGGTGTAACTTACGTGAAAACTGACTATCACGGATTTCTTTAAATCTCCGTGTTTCGAGATCCTACTTGAATCTTAGAAAAAAAAAAAGTTTTACGATGGTGTCTGTCTATCAACGTAGTCATTGTCATTGTCCTTGTCGCTGTCTTTACTCTTGTGCTTCATTCTATAACAATTTTATTTCCAAATCTCATTAAATATAATATGCATCATAATTAAAAATTATGAACAAGAAATACTCATTTTAATGATTTGCATATTTCATATTCTGTATAATTTTGCGTTATGATCTGCTGTTTTCAAGGGAAAAAAAATATTCTTCTGTGAAAATAGACAAATTAGCTATGAGCGACCTCGAAATATTATTTGGTCTGTTTCTCCTTGAAGGAAAAAAAATAAAAAATGCAGCAGTTGTGATTCGAACTTCATTTTTTTGCTGTACACCGCGAATGTACAATTACATATGCGAGTATGTATGTATGTATGTATACCATTAAGCCATTTCCCTTTCGGGGTAGGCGTGACACTACCCGATTCGGGTAGTGTTTCTAGGTGGATAGTCTTTTGTAGTAAATAACTACAAGTGTGGGCTCACCACACCCACGACACGCCAACAGCACGCAGTTAGTAGTATTCCCGAACGGTCACCCATCCAAGTACTAACCGCGCCCAACACTGCTTAACTTCAGTGATCTAACGAGAACTGTTTTGTTCAGCGTGGCAAAAACATTAGGAGTTTCAATGTGGAGAAAGTGAATGAATGAATTCAAAGATTGCTATTATTAGTAATTAATTATGTGTAGTTAGTTATTTTCGCGAGAATAATAATAATAATAGGATAATTGTAATAGTGTTTGCCATTATTTGTTGTTTGTGAATAGTTATGTAGAAGGTATTTTTATCTGGATGTTCAGACAATGAATCTTTTATAGTTCCATTATAATTTACGTAGAAGAGGACAAACGCTTCGTAGGATTCCCCGGATGCGAGCAGTTTCGTCGGGAGAGCATTAGCGGCGTTATTAACGCTAGTTAGGTTGGCGAAAGACATGAGTGCTATATAATTATCTTCCTCAACCCAGTCCAGACAAAGAGGATGTGTTTACGAGTTTATGGCACCAAATATCTGACCACGCGACTTGCTTTCTTCTGATGCTAGACAAAATACAAGTAAAACAGATGACAGTACAGCATATAAATCGGCTTGCTCTTTAAGAATCATTATCATCATTAAAAAAAAACACATGAAAGTGTTGAATACAATAATCCTATCTGAAAACAGTGGTGTAACGGTATGTCTCGAAAACCTCGCCTTCATTTTTGTTGAAAACATGACTATCTTTTCATTTATCGAAGTTATTTAATATGTAAATTTTAAGTTTACAAGTAATCCCTTTTAATAAGAAAAATCATACTAAAACCCAATACAATTTCTGAAACCGAGTCTGAAACATCTTATTCTTAAAACTTTGCGTGGGTAAATTAAAACTTTCAAATTTACTAATAAATTACTGAAAATATTATAAATATTTTATGTTTGTGATTTTCGCTGAAAACTAGCATTTATTAAAAAGAATTTTAATATAAAATCATGAAGTTTCTAAAGAGACGGGTATTTTTAATAAATCCTGATTAGATTCCAAAGATTAAAATTTTTTCAAACATTTAAGTTTTTCGGTTATGTCAGCTTTTTGAATAACAAATGTGTATTTGAAAACAAACATGATCATAGTAAGAACAAAAGATTATCAGTTTTTAACCGTGTCAGGCTATAATAACAACAGAGAATATTTAAAAATATTGTACAATCCGAAAAATCAACATAGATTTCAATGAAGATTTACAATTTTTGATCAATTCAAGGTTACATTAATGTTTTCACCGGAAATCGGTTAACTTGAACATTAATTTTCAAAGAAGATTTACAATTTAGTACTTTTATATAAAAAATTATTGGATTTGAAAGAAGCTTAACATTTTTTCAACAATTTTAGCTTATACTCGGGTTTTAAAAAAAAATCGAGTATTTAAAAAATATAAAATTTACAATCTTGAACAATTTTGTGTTATGTTAGTGTTTTACTTCAGAAAGTGATATTGTTCATAAAAAATCATTAAATTACAGGAATTATTAAAAATATTTGAACAATAATAGGGTATGTTAGCAATTTTCACTAGAAATCGGAAATTTTAAACAAAAATCATTTGACTTCAAAAATATTATATATTTATTTCTCTGTCCTCGCCCCCCTTCCCCACCTTAGTAACAGATGTTTTGGTGGGACTGACGTTACAACTAATCTCTCCACCGTACGACCAATCACCACTTAACTTGGACATGATTTCGACTCGCAAAACAAATTTCACGCATAAAGGTGGTAGCTGGGTGTACAATCGACACAATGAATAATACAAACAATAAAAAAGCCTCGGAATGGACTAAAACTTTGATTGACGAAATACATACACACGGTAAACGTAAAGGTCGAGTTTCAGGCGATGAATGGAGACTGGATGTTTGGAATGCTAGAGGAGGGAATCATCACAAGGAAACTAGATATTTTATGTGTACCTGAAACGAAGAAAAAGGGTTGCGAAAGTAGAAACATCGAAAATGGGATGCTGAAAGGTGGTTTCTAAATATGGTCAGCAGTAGATAGTGAATCACATGCTAGTCAATGGCCCTCATCGACGAAGGACGTGTAGATCTCGAAACTGTGTAGGTGCGTGGGTTAGCTTTCGCAGATGACAAGATTGTTATGGCAGAATCAATCAAGGACTTGCTAAGAATGTTGAATAAACTTAATAGAAGCATGGACCTGTCAAGAAAAGGACAGGAGTAAAATTAACGCAATTGTCATGAAACCTCTACGCACAATATGCGGGAAAACACTGACGGACAAAGTCCGATACGAGACAATCTTCCAAGAATGCGGTACAGGGGAGACACTAGTTGACATATGGGAAAGAAATCAGTTAAGATGGTTCCGACATCTTGAAAGAATGAAAGATGAACGACTGCGACCAAGCAAGTGTATAAAGGTTAAGTAAATTGCAGAATGCCCAGAGGTAGACCGCTGAAAGAATGGTTAGAATCTGTGAATGATACATTAATCCGAAGAGACATAAGAAGCCATAGAAACACGAGAGCATGCATGAAAAAATGCATGGACGTGAAGGAAGCTAGAGTAGTATGCCAGGACAGAAAAGTGTGGCGACAAATAGTTTATAAAAAGAATATGAGTAGAGTAAATGACGCCTGAAACAAAGACCTTGGATACCAACGGGCCCAAGTGGGGAACCACACATAACAATTTTTTGAGGCTCTTCACTTGGGGTGATCGCTCGAGAGATTGATCAGCAACCTGGGTCGTAGCAGTGTTGTGGAACGAACTTGTTATTGAAATAAAGAACACGAGAATTCTAGATCAATCTAAAATCACTTACACCTATATACCTATCGAACGTATACCTATATACCCACCTACACACTACTATTTTCCAACCGAGCAAGTCAGTAGTCACGCCTACCATGAAAGGGAAATGGCTCAATGGTATAATAATAATAATAATAATAATTCTGAAGTTTCAATATCAGTTTCCATTATATATATATAATTATTGTCCTTGACTTTCTGCATTAATATCATTTTAAAAATTGAAGAAGAAAAAAATATAAAAAAATTACCGCATACATGTTTATTTTCTAGTCTAATGAATCATGTTAAGGCAACAATTTTAATTATTTTTCTTTACTTCCAATCCGAAATGCCCTTAAAATTATTTGCTGACACTAAAATAATAATTTTGTCGTTCCAATCATTACATTCTGGACATGCGATATACTGATACCCTGTTAGTAATTCAGTTCTCTCATTTTATTTGTTTCCACGATACTCAAAGTTTGTTGGTAAATCTTCTAGGTTGAATAAATTTCAACTGCGATAAAAATATTCACTTTTCCATTTTTAGTAATTAATTTGTAGCCTCGAACAATACGCGGACAGAATTTTTCATGTGTAACATCAATAAAGACACCAATAACGAAATATATTATAAACTAAAGCTTTAACGTTTTTTGGACAGAGACTGTATTCGTCCAATTAGGATCAATGAATATTAATCTACTAATATATGTGTTACTTCACACGCCGTTATTCATCAGTTCCGATTCAAATTATGATGCAATTATTTATCTTTTACTTGTAATTGCTATAAATGTTAAAATATTCTCAATCGTTCCTCTAATTCCATCTGCATGCAACTGATACATCGAAAGCTGAAAATTAATCATAATGAAGCTCCTGTAGGTCTTGCTATTTGCTTTATAGAAATTGCAAGTTGGACGTTTAATGTAGAGTGACGTATACTATATTTAATCATGAACATTGGTCAATTGCCGTCACTCTGTACGCACATTTGTACAATTAAATTATTTATCTTTACAATGATAATAGATGAATATTATTCATTTTGGAGTACCTACGATCCATCATGCGTTAATTATTGCACTTAAGCCACTTATTCTCGATGTTGTAATCTGATACTGCAAATAGTATTGTACATGTGTATGAATGTATGTATATGGGGTGTATTATATGGCAGAGTTTCGAATAATATATAGACTAGGATTTACTGTTGACGTTCAGTAATTAATGCAATCGACCTAATAAATATACCTAAATGTCACAAATTATACAAAGCATAATAAAGATACACTATAATAGTGAAATTAGAAGCTCATTCTATTTAATAGGACGCGAAAATTGAATTTTAACCTAATGAAACATTATATACGTATGGCGAAAGCTGTTCACTTTTGTTCTCTATAGCCGCTCTAGCATCATATATTATTTTACCTTTAAGCCATATCCCTTTCGGGGTAAGCGTGACTCACTTGGTTCTAGCCCGAGATCAATGAGTTCATATGAGGCAGATGGGGGAGAGGGGGGATAGATTTTTAGATTGATCTAGAATTCTTGTGTTGTGTAATGTGTATTTAAATAACACCTTCGTTCCGCAACACTACTCCGACTCATGTCACTGATCAATCTCTCTATTAAGCATCCCAGGCGAAGAACTTCACAAAGTCATTATGAAAAGCTCTCCTTCAGGCCCATTAGTATCCAGGGCCTTTCTTTTCAGGTGTCATTCACTCCGCTGACACTCTTCATCATGCATTTCTTATAAATTATTTGTTTTCTCACTCTTTCCTTTAAACACCATAATTTTTGTTTTATTCACGTTAATTTCAAGGTCCACGTTCTTGATGCTTCTCAACATTCTTTGGAAGTCTTCGATTAACTTTGCCATAACAACCTTATCATCTGCAAACGCTATAACCCACGCGCCTTCACTGTCCCGAGATCCACATCTTTTTCGTCGGGAAGGGTCATTCTTAGACACTTGTCCGTGAATATAATAAACGGTCAAGAGGACATAATGCATCCTTATTCAATGTTCAACACCCTGCGTAATATCGAACCAGTGACTCAGTTGCCTATTTACTCTCACACTCGCTTTGCTACCTGCATATATTGATTTTATTGCTTTTAGGAGCCTTCCATTGACACCGTACTCTTCCAGGACTTCCGAAAGCTTATTGCTATTCATATTATCAAATGCTTTTTCTGGATCAACAAATGCACATACAACTTTTTTCTTTACCCTCAAACTTTTTTCTATGATTTGTTTCAAGCTAAATATCTGATCCGCACATGGTCTTCTGGTGCATAAATCCACATTGGACTTCTCACATATTTTCTTATGTTATTGTCATAATTTCATTACCCTATTAATAAGTATTTTTTGATATATTTTGTTTACGATACTTAGTAACCTACTGCCTCTGTAATTATTGCAGTTGATTTTATCTCCCTTTCCTTTGTATAATGGGACAATGATCGCCTTTTTACAGTCGTCTGGAGCTTCTTCAATCTCGATACAAAAATTTATCAATTCCCATAGCCTGTAATAAGATATACCGATATTTGTCACTGTATTTGAGCATTTCAGCGTAAATGCCATCTATGTCTATGCTAGCGATCTTACCATTCTTTAAGTTTTTGATGATATCCCTATCCTCAGAGACGCTAATTTTTTCAACCGAATTTTCCGATGTATCATCTTCTATGGCTATGCCACGGTTGTGCTGCTCCATAGCTACACCTCTCAAAAATTTCATGTAAGGGTCCCAATGACCACCTTTTACTTTGTCCACATCATATATACTATTTCATCCTTGCTATTCCTAATTCCGACTAACTCTCTACTACTACTTCCTATCTTGCTTTCCTCGTGCACTTGCGAATAAAATAATTTCTTATTTCCTTCGGAAGCGTTTTTCATTTTCTTCTCTTCTCCTGCGTTGATTTGATCATTGCTTTCTTTTACAAGTATTTTTACTTTTCTGTTCTTGCCACTATAATCATTTTCTAGACAAATTCTCTCGTCATCTCTATAAGGCCTGTAATGTTCAACTTTCTAAGATATACGCTTGTTTCTTTTTGTTAACGGCTACGTGGATTTCAATTGTACGATGAAATATACGAATACGTTAACATTATAATTTTTAAATGAATTTGCAGCTTATACAAATACCGAGAAAATGACAATAGTGAATAGCGGATGCATGTTAAGTATTTACTCTTTCCAAAACCGTACACGAAGAAAAATGAGTCTTTATTCCAAAGTTACATGATTGCCAGTTAAAAGCTTACCGAGCTTTCAGAAAAGTTTACAAAATGTTCAGTAATTTTACAAATTTACTGATACTTTCTGTGAAATTTACAATCCCTGTTTCAACCGAAAATCCTGTAAGTTTATAGTAGAATTTTTTTTCTGCACGTACTATAGGATTAATATACACACAATTTTAAGCTTTTCAGTTCAAAATTATTCATGTTTATGTTAAAAATTCACAACATTTCTCCATTTTAAATGCTTCAATTTTTATTGGCCCTAATTATAACATTTTAAATATTCAGAGGCTAGAAATATGCGATTGTCAAATTTCTACCTTTTTTCAAATTGAAATGGTTCACAATTACTCAATTTGGATGTTGCTATTTAAAAGAAATCAGTTTTTTGATACTTTATGCTTGAGCTGGTTCAATTTCGAAATTCGAATATAACTTCTTAGTTGTGAAAAAATTTCAATTTTGAAATGTTTTAGTTATAAATTATAGGAGCTAATTCTATGATATTTAAATTAAAAATCATTTCATTCTTATTACTTTAGTTTCAAAGTATTTTGTTTCTCTAGTCAAAAAGATTCTTGGATTTTAGACGCTTGAATTAAAAGCTACTCAATTCCTAAAGTCCTTAGTAGTTGGAAATTGTTAAATCATTGTGAAATCTTCACGTTCAGTAATTTGTTAATTTTTCAGACTCTTCAATTTTAAATTCTTTTATTTTGATTGTAGGTTTTGGAATTGTCAATGTGAAATTACTTAAAGCTTATGTGAAACCATATGATTTTCAATTTAAAAAGTAACAATACTTTATTACTTATTATACTCCGCTATTTTTCAGTTTAAAGATATCCAATCTGAAATCATGTAAAGAATTAATTCTAACATTTTAATTTGGAGTTATACGATCATTTGTGTAATGTATATGCTTGTATAATATTACAATTTTAAATTGACTAAATTTTTATGATTTCAGGAGTTTTTCATTTGAGATTTGAATAATGCCCGTGGCTACGTGTACAAAAATTTCGGTACAAATACCCTGTTTTTTCCGGTAATGTTCACGAATTTAATTAAATATTAATATTTTATTTATTTTGCAATTTAAAAGTGATCCGTTTTTCATTTTACAATATGAAACTTTCCAAATAGTTTCCACTTTAAGAATTTTTTACTCTTTGTAATTTTTTTAAACAGATATTTTGAATTTGCCTCGCTTGAAGTTTTATATTTTTTATTTTCATTTCAGAAAATCTTGATCGGTTGTTCAGGTAATTAAAAATTAATAGAGAGAAATTAATTTTTGGAAAATAAAAAAGCTAATTTACTATACGTTTGAAATTTAAATTTACGCCTCATATATTTGTTATATTGCCTTTGAAGTAAAATGTTCTTAATTTTCTAGTCCTCCAATCCTGAATTCTTTATGGTAATTGAAATACTATGTTAATATTTTAATCAGACTGATGCTGTTTATGATGTAAGTATAATATTTTACGAAATTTAAGTAACGCGAATACGCTCTTTCCTTAATTTGTGTTGCAAGGCTCGCTTTGTGGTTTTGCTTTAGTCGTTGCTAAGCGAGATAACGAGATTGCCGTTGAAATAATCATAAGTCACATTAATCTACTCTTAAATACTATACCACGAACTTCTAGCATACATTGTTCTGAATCCTCAAAATTTCACGGTTTGTGGTTTGTTGCGAAACGAAATGCAATAAAATTCATTATTAAAATTTTGATATAAAGCAGGGGTCATCAGCGAGGGGAAATTTCTCGAGTCCAGCTCCGTTAACACGTGTGGACCGCTCGCTGCGGCTATCCCACCAAGAGTCTCCACTCTACTCTAAGGGTTCGGGGTGGTGGTAAATTCTGACGTCATAC
>CAKNXH010000061.1:276749-308080 GCA_932178445.1 Andricus quercusramuli | reverse complement strand
TATTCGTACCCTGCTTTATGTATTCTTTATCTTTTCATAAACAAACTGGGTTAGTTTTAAAATTTGATAAGGCTTTTAAGGATTTTGAATTTATTTCATAATTTAATTGAAATTTGACAATATGAATTATTGAATTTCAGTTTGCTACGTTTTTGGTATACAATTTTTGAATTTGGAACATATCAATTTCAAGTTGTTCAGTTTTGAGTTACTTGAATTCCAAATTTTTCTTAATTAGAACTTTGAAAACCTGGATTTGTAATTTCTACTTTTCAGTCAATAACAAAACATTTTAGTAGATATATTTATACAAATGATAGATTGTACTACCATAAATTCTCAATTTCTGTTGTGCAGGACTGAATAGCCCCATAGACCATAAATATTGGTATTAACTGAAGAAAAAAACTCATTAACAAACCGGGATTTTTTCAGTCATCTGCGATAAAGTTTCGTACAGGTATTGAAAAAACGAGAGGGAAGGTGAATGGTGAATATACAGTCGCTATCCGCCATAAGACTAAAAGTCTATAAGGACATAAATAATAATTTCGTTCAGTCTTAAGGCTCTTAAGTACTTTCGTGGGTAGCATCTTTTCACCAGGTATTCGTTCCTGGATTTCTAAGTTTTATGGCTTTATGGTGAGTCGAGAGTGAAAAAAATAATTACGTTTTACGACCTCAATTCTAGGTTCATCTTTCTTCAAGAGAGAACAGACAGACCTTCGCTACCAAATCCAAACTTCAAACACAAAAACCTAACCAGCCTAAGTTTTTCAGGTACCGCTACGTGAGGTGGTTTGTATTTATTGGTCTCCCTCGACCTTTTGTGCAGCGTCAGAATATAGCCCGAAATTCATTTAAATATTTTGGAATACAATCCTCTGTTATTGAACTTATTAGGATTATTCCTAAGACGCACAGCTGGACATTCACAGCCTGGTGATACTTTTATAGTACTCAAGTTGACGGATTTAGAATTCTTGGGTTGGGTTGTCTGAAACCAAATTGGAGCAGTTGAACAATGTTATTGTAGGCATTGTCAATACTCAATTGCATATTCAAATTTACCTGACAATTAGGTTGGGTCAGTTAGGACTGTTGGGAGAGGTACTCTTGAAAGGAAATATGTTCAAAGTATTCATTTCTAAACGCTTGGCAGTTACAGTTGTAAATTTTCAGCATCACAATTTGTATATAGTAAATTACTCAATTTTCATAATCTTAAATTCCTTCATTTTCGTCATCCATTTTAATTACAAAATGAAAACTGGTTTAAGTTTAAAGCTTGGTAATGTGAGCCTGTTAGAAGTCGACGATTTTAAATTAAAATTTTTCAATTTGGATCGCTTGTTAAAATTAATTTAATTCTGGATTTTATAACTTTATATTTTTGATGTTTTTGTTTTGACCAGATAAATTGTATTGAATAATTTGATGTTGGTTTTTTGTCTACTGGTCTAAAATCAATAATTTGAATATTGATTTTCATTTCTAAAGATTGTTCTATCTAAAATGTTGAATTGCGACGTCATTCCTTAACTTGTAAGATTTTATTTGCCAACATTCGAATGTTTTATATTTTTGATGTTATGTTTTTGACAAGATAAATTGTATTAAATAATTTGATGTTGACTGTTTTTTTGTCTGCTGGTCTAAAATCAATAATTTAAATATTGATTTTCATTTCTAAATTCGGAAAAAATTGTTCTCAAGCTCCGCTGGGATCCGAACCCAGGTCTTCCAGATTGCCTGTCTCGTTTTATAACTTTCATTTATCTAAATTTTTAATTGATAGATTTTGAATATTTACTACTTGAAATGTTTATATTTCGAATATTTTGATAGTATACAATACCTTTAATTCGAAATTGTTCAATTTTGTAATCGCCTAATTCAAGAAATATTTATTTTTTCAAGGCTTGAGCTTAGAGTTAAAAATTGATAATTTTTAAAAAATTTTAATTTTGCCTTGTGTCCTTTTGACCCATGAAATGGTTTAAGTTTAAGGTTTAGGGCTTCTCGATCGGTCATCGAAGTTAAGCAAATCTTGACTCGGTTATACACGAATGGGGCCATTATTTATAGTATTTATAATATATGAGGTGTATCTATGAGCTTTCAAGCTATACCTTCACTCAATACAATATAATATTGAATTTCGGTATATAAACATTTTTGATCCATCCAATTTGAATTTTTCAATTTTTAACGTTTCGCAATAAAATTCTTAAGATTTAAAGATAGAATTAGAAGAAAGATTTCATTTCTAATCTGTCACTTGATTGCTCTTGAATTTCACATGCATTCAGATTCAATTTCCAATTTTATACCAATTTTATACTTTGAATTTAAAATTGGACAATGCAAATATTTTGATGAAAATTTGTTAAATTTACATTTCAACATAGAATTCACTAAATTTTCTCGATTCAATTTCAAACATTTCCATATTCAAGATGATTTGAAAAATTGTTAAACCTTTTCAATCAAAAATAATCCAAGTTTGAACGTTTAAATTTGAAATTATTACACTTTTTGATTTGAATAAACTATGGAAACTATGGTTAATTTCCCGAAAAGGCATATAGAATATGCATCGTGGAAAGGGGATATTTCTCAATTTCATTACAAATCAAGCTGATACTACGCATCCTATCAAAAAATGATCAATATCAAATTTGTAGCTATTCTATGGGTGAACAACTTTTGTCTTATGTTTTTCGTAGCTTGTGTATTTTGTCCAAAAATTTCATTTGTTTAATATTAATTCTGTTTTTTACGAATAAAACAAAAACTTTTTATTAATTTATCTTTTTTCATATCTTGTATAGTTTGACCAAAAAATGTAATGTTTCATCATTTTTTTGCGATAAAAATTTTAATTCTCAAATCTTCAAGAAAATTCAAAAAGTTGTTATGATAATCTTGTATAGCTTTCAAATATCGTGCGTCTTTTGGCTTAAAATGTTCATCTACTTTTTTTTACATTCTCATCCTAATGAGAAGGTATTGGTTTTATGTAAAATTTGACTTAGTCGGTTTTCATCAAATCTGCACGTTTTGAGACCCCCTGAACTAGAAAAAAACTATATTTACCTATGTGTCTGTATGTCTGTAGTCTTTACAATGTCTGTAGTCTGTACAAAGTCTGTAGTCTGTAGTATGTCTGTAGGCACGATAACTTTCGAAAAATTATCAAATTGGGTCAAGCTTTGGCACATTTCTTTAGCGCCAAAAGAAAAGGACAAGTTCGTTAGCCAATTTTTGATAATATTTCAAAAAGTTGGAGCATTTTTCAGATTTTTGAAATCATTTTTTTTTTAACTTTAAAATTCTATGTGGGGCAATTCACAGTACTCAAAAATCTGAACAATTTATTCCCACGACTTGCTTGATAAAAATGAAACTATCTGAGTTATAGCATTTTCAAAATCCAAAAAAACTTACGTAAATCAACATTTTAAGCCAAACAACGCACGATATGAAAAAAAAGTGAAGAGAAGAGAAGCGTTACTTTTTGCAAGCCCTGCAAGATGATCATAACAACTTTTTGAATTTTCTTGAAAAATCAAAAATTCAAATTTTGACCCCATGAAACATAAAAAAAATAAAATAAAAATTCCATTTTGCTTTAAGACTATGCAAGATATGAAAAAAGACGATGAGATAAAAATTATATCCATCCAAGAAAGATCTACAAATTTGTTGTCTATTATTTTTCTATAGGACGCGTAGTTTTTGTTTTGATCGTGAAAAATGACATTACAAAATAAACAAAAATCAAATTTTTACATTCTCATCCTAATAAGAAGGTATTGGTTTTATGTGAACAAATTAAAATATAGTTTTCTATGAATAAAAGAAACACTGTTTGACCAGAAACGGAATTTTCCATTTTTGGTAGCATTTTCAGTAAGTTAAACCAAAACTGTTTCTTAAGCCATTAAGCGTTATTCTTTGGGTTTCAAAAAAGTGTGTGGGTATTGTAATGAGAATGTGTTTCTTAAGGCCGCTAGGCTAGAGCCTTGAGTAAAGAAACTTCCTTTTTAATCTAAATTAAAAGTAAATTTAACAATCAATTAAAACGTAGAGGTTTTGTCTATTTGATAATATTTGCATGTAAATTTCTTCTTTTTATCTAAGCCAAGCACGATGTGTGAAAACTAAAAGAAGCCGAGCGCGAAGCGCGGGGTAAATACATTATCGAAAGCGAAGCGCGAGAGCACAAACAACATATAATTATACAATACTCATAAATAAAAGATATAAAATTGTCAGCTAAAATGTTACAATCTGAAACTATTAATTTTTGTTTGTATTATAATGCGGAAACAGAAACATGAAGCTTTTGGGTTTAGAATGGTTATAGTAATTTTCACAATCAAATTTTTGCTGTTAAGTACTCATAATAAATTTACTTTGAACTCCTTAATGTTTTTAGGCTAATTTTGAAGAGAAAAATAGTGCATTCATATGGAAGCGTCGCATTTTTAAATTTTAAACTTAATGGGAATTTTGTAGATCAAGAAAGCTTTAGCCCACATGCTGTGCAGCGACATAATTTAATGCAATCACCTGGAAGTGGAACATTTACCTTATCTTCAAACACAATCCTATGTTTATAGTAGTTATTAGGATTACCTCGAAGACGCGCAGCTGAACTTTCACAGCCTTTTGAATCTTTTATTACACTCAAGTTGACGGATTTATATAGACAGAGAATTGTGTGCTCGAGTTTCTAAACCAAATTAGAGCACGAGAACAATATTGCAGATATTGCAGATATTGTAGGTGCTGTTGATATACAGCAATATTTCAAATTTACCTTAGGTTGGGCCAGTCAGGGAAGGTGTCGTTTAGATTTAGAAGGAAATAGTTTCGAATTTTAAATAAGGAGTGGCAACTTTTACTACCTTCGTATACAGAGTACATAATTCCACAATTAAATCATAATTTGATCAATTACAAATTGAACAATGTTTAACTTAATGCTCTGGAATAAACAACATTTAATATCAAGCATGCTGAACCAAATTATTTTTAAACAAAAATTTTATTTTTTCAAATTAAATATTTTTGCGTCTGCCTAAGTTTCTAATATTGGAGAGAACTAACAATGGTTTTGATTAAAAGTAAGGAAGTAGTGATTTTTGCAAATATCAATTAAATCAAAATTTGATACATTCAAAATTAAAAAATGTGTAGCTGAAAGCTTTGGAATGGACATAATTTGATATGAAGCATTTTAAACAAAATTATTTTTGAACAAAAACTGTATTTTCTTAATTGAATAGTTTTGCGTCTTCCTGAATTCCTAAGATTGGAGATATAACCAACGATGAGTTTGCTTAAAAGTAAGGAAGTAGTGATTTTCGCAAATATTTAAATAAAAATTTGATCCGTTCAAAATTAAAATAATGTGTAACTGAATGCTCTGGAATGGACAACATTTAATATCAAACATTCTAAACAAAATTATTTTAGAACAAAAATTGTATTTTTTTAATTAAATATTTTTGCGTCTTCCTGAATTCCTAAGATTGAAAAGAACTAACGATGATTTTGAGTAAAAGTAAGAAAGTAGTGATTTTTGCAAATATCATCGCAAAAATTAATGGAAAAAGCATTTTTGAATTAAAATATTGCTTCATTGGAATGTCTTAAAATACAATCCTGTCATTCCATTTATTACGACCGTCTCACAGGCGCACTGTTGGACTTTTATGGCATTCAATTTCCAGAACCGGGTTATACCGATACGAAATTAGAGCATGAGAACAATTATAGGGAATTGTAGGCCTGGTCAATTGTATATTATAATTTACAATGGACTGTTCACTGGCTTGTAATAATTTGACTGTAAGAAAATTTATGGAACTGTATTCAAAGAAAATCTGGAGAGGGTTATAGAGTGACTACCAAATTGGAGCACAAGAACAAAGGCAGGGAATTGTAGGAGTGGTCAACTGTATATTAAAATTTACAATGGACTCTGACCTGTTCACTGCCTGGACTGTATTCTAAGAAAATTTTGAGATCTGAATTTAGAAACAAAATTGTAGCAAGAGAACAATTGTAGGCATGTCGATCATTGAGGAGCACCCCCGCCCCCCTTCCTCTTAATTTGTCCACGTATACATATTTTATGAAAATGTATATATCATTGGTCATCAAAACCAAGGAGGCCAAAAGGAGTGATTAATTGGCTGAAAATTCGGATTTACTTGAGAACGTAAGCTTGAAGGTTTGAAGTCCAAACAGAAAGTCGTAACAATAATCTTACTCGTAGTTGTTCATGTGTGTCCAATAGGGTGGTCCAAAAATGCATTAAAATTTTTTTTTCGAATTTTTATGAATAACGCCCAGAAATTTGTTCGAATACTGTAAATAACACGCATTTCCCATAAGAAAAAATACGTTTTTGTAAAGGCCGTGGCTATGTGTACCGAAATTTCGGTACAAATAGCTGAATTTTTTCGGTACAAATAAGGGGAGTTGGAAAAGGGGCTATTTGTTCCGAAATTTCGGTACGTGTAGCTGTTTTTTTTTCGGTACGCGTAGACACTTCCTTTTGTAAATTCTAATGAGAATTCTCAATATTAGCTCAATCGAGTGGAAACTCAACATTTTTCTTCAAAATTAGCTTTAGGATGCAAATAAATTATTACTTTTCAAATATTACCCACATAAGTCTGCTTTATAGGGTCCCCAAAAACGCCAAAAATCAAAAAAAGGTTTTGCGAATTTTTGGCGCTAATTATAATTTTTTGTGGTTCTTTTAATGTAAATTGTTTCTAATACATAAAATAGTACTCTTTCCTGATAAACAGATGTTTACATAAATTGTTTAAACAGTTTATTATTGTTTTTAGCAATTTTCTCTTAGAATGGAAATAGAATGTCGCCATTTTTTCAAAAAATGTCCACTTTTTGTGCAATTTTCAATAAGGAATTAATTTTAATTGATCTTAACAAACATACGTGTTCAAACAATTTATTATTATTCTTAATAATATTGTCTTTGAATAATGCTAGAAATTGTAGTTTTTCCGAAAATCCTGTCATTCCATTTATTACGACCGTCTCTCAGACGCACTGTTGGACTTTTATGGCATTCAATTTCCAGGACCGGGTTATACCGATACCAAATTAGAGCATGAGAACAATTAGAGGGAATTGTAGGCCTGGTCAATTGTATATTATAATTTACAATGGACTATTCACTGACTTGTAATAATTTTACGGTAAGAAAATTTATGGAACTGTATTCAAAGAAAATCTTGAGAGGGTTACAGACTACCAAATTGGAGCACGAGAACAATTGCAGGGTATTGTAGGAGTGGTCAATTGTATATTCAAATTTACAATGGACTCTGGCCTGTTCACTGCCTTGTAATACGTTTACGGTAGGCAACTTTATTGGACTGTATTCAAAGAAAATTTTGAGATCGCAATTTAGAAACAAAATTGTAGCAAGAGAACAAATTTTAGGCATGTCAGATTGTATACAATATTAAAATTTACAGAGGGTTGGGTCAGTTAAGAAAAGTAATAAGTTCAAATTTGAAGGAAATATAATAGAGAGTGGCGTATATTAGGACTATTATGACTATTAGCACTCTGAGTTTAATCTCTTGGTAAATACACGAAATGTTCCCAACTTCAAATAACATTGTTGTATGTAGAGATCGGGCACTGAAAGGTTTCCAATAGAAATTTTCATTTTGAATAATGCGTAATTTTCAATCAACCTTTTGTGAAATTCTTGTTCATGCATTTAAAAATTAATTTGCGTTACGAGAAAGTTTCTCATTGAGTGTCGAGCAGAATTGACTGAAAATAATATTATAAAGTGTCAAAAGGCTTTTTAGCGTGAATTAATAGAAATTAAGTTATTAACATTTTTTACTTTTTCTTTAAATTAGTTTTTTTTTCAAAATCTCAAAAAATATTGATCATAAAACTACCATTTTTTCGAGTAAATTCTACGCCAAATCAAGGTAAAATTAACCGTTGATTTTTCTCCGTGTGGTTCTTTAATTCTATTTCAGGAGGACCTTTTTTTCCATATTTGGACTTTTAAAAATTGTAAAGGAATGTTGGTACCTTAGAATTAAGATTCAGACCTTCACATCAGTTTAGACTTTTATAGGAACTTTATCCGATATTGTAATGATCGTTATACATTGGAAAAACAGCATCATTCATTGTATCCAGACCCCAATTTTCGAAATCTGTTTATTTGCTCAAAAATCAGAAAAATACGTATACGCATTCCCACCAAAGAATTTTTTCGAGGCTGCATTTTTGAGAGTAAAAGTAAAGTTTCCTTCTACATCCAGAATTACTCATTTTCTTACAATAATAATAAAATGCAATATGACATAAGATGAAATAATAAATTCATAATTTCTGATTGCAACGGATATAAACTTAAAAAATATATATATATACAATAGAAATAAAAATAATTGCAGTATGTAATTATTGTCGTCCAAAGCTCGCAGAGAGACTCTATCTATAACCTGAAAGTAAGAACTACGATTTCAATTTTTTCTAGAGTGGATAATTATTTTTAATTACTCTGTTTTCCGTTGCACTCATTTCTAAACAATTAACAAAAAACTAATTTTTTCATTTGTTTAAAATATGTTAAATTATAATTTCTATCATCATTTGAAGTGCAAATATCAGTTCTTCAATTCGTCCATTCGACAGCTAGAATGTAAGTTCTTAGTTTTTTATGCAAAACTGCAAATTAACTTTGCACCTAATGTTAAAAGTTGATATGGACACGAAACTCAATCTTGAAACGTCACCTGTTTACTCGAAAGTCGGATTCTATATTTATAATCGCCTATATACATTTTTCTCGCTGGACGGCTTTGGCCGCTGGAAATTTAATTTTGCATCTTTTTTCTTCAGAAAGAAAAGTCGTAGCTTTTGCATTTTTTGAACTAAATTAGAAAACCCCTTCTTTATAACACAATTTTTTTGTCTTTTCAGACGCAACTCGCCGTAATTCAGTCAATTTTCGGAATCTTTTAATGAAATTTACAGAGTAAATTACTCATGATATTCTACGATTAATTAAATAAGATTGATAAAAAAGAATGAAATGTTCATTTGTTTATATACATTGTTGGAATAATTAACAGTTAATGTTATTCGCAAAATATGACAGCAAGAACTCATTGGCAACACATATTGAGTCGATTCCGTAAAAACAATTGATTTTATTCATGAACGAACAGTAAAAATGGGCATTTGTTTATAAAAATTGTTTAAATGAATGGAATATTTTATTAAATTACTAAATACGACAACAGGGAGTCATTGAAAAGACATTTTCAGTTAATTCTATGAAAAAATTGAGCCTAATTTTTTCAGACATTAACAAGCTGTGTATTTGTTTACAAAAATGCGTTAAATCATTGAAAAAGAGCAGCTTCTTTTAATTATTTGTAATCGTACAGTAATTTCTCTAATATTTTATGCAAAAACAATGAATTTCAACAACTCATCATTGCAAAATCAGGAAATAACAAAAAAACTTACTCTCCTTATGTTATAAATAAAATAAGAAAATTTATTTTTTACGAAACAAAAAATGTTGCTTTTTTAAAAATCAGTTATTAGGCAGTTGCTTGTTATACGTTCGGTTATACGTGGATGTCTTATAGGCTAGTTTAATAAAGATACATCAAAATCTGTAGAAAATTGAACTGTGGATCTATTTTTGTCCCAAAAAAAGGTTTTTGGTTGCTCAAAATACGCTCGACTCTCTATGAGTCTAAATATATGAATGCATGACTTACACAATGTATTAGTATATGTATTTATTCATGAAAAGTTCCTAGGACTAGATAGCTCTGTCACAGGTAGAAATTTATAACTTTTATTTAAACAAAAACGTGCATATATTACTTATTCTACCAGTCGTATATGACTTAATTCCCAGAATTAGCTGAATCACGACTGGCTGAAATAAAAAGAGACACAACAATTTCGTGTTTCACAAAACGGGTTTTTCTTTTTTTTTTTTGAAAACGGCAAAAACGATATATTTTTTGTCCCGAAAAAAGGATGCGCAATTTTCCATAAGAATCTATGTATAATATTAATTTTAAAATTAACCCTTAAACCTTAAAGTTATCCCCTCTCTGTGATAACATAAAGAATGGGGGGGGGGGGGGCGCAGAAGACCCTAGCAGAAATTTCTTGATTGTAACAAGGATTTTTAATAATTTTGCACACAAATTTTATTGGATACACTTTGTTATATCCTTCACAAGATAAATTTAGTTAATATATATATTTAATTTTAACATATGAAAAAAATCAAAAACTAAAATAAAAATGGAAAAAATGACTCACGATTAATAAAAGTCTGGCTATAAAAGACCCCAGGGATAACTTTAACAGACAATTAAAAGACAATTTTTTTTTAATTTGCAGAGGCCAACGCCATTTAGGGAGAAAAATTTATTAGGCCGTTATAGAATATTCGGTCCCTCAATTCATTTTCTCGAAACTGGATAGCTTTTTGTAAACAGGCTTTTTGCATTAAAATATATTAAAAGTACCTTCTTTTTTTAATAGTCCCGCTGATTCTACAACAGGTGTTTCTACGGAAAAAAGTGGAATAATGGAGCTTGACTTTTTATGCATTTCCAGTTTCCACCCTTCACTTGTCCATCTGAAAAGAAACAAACTGATAGGTCAGGAAAGTAGGAAGTGGGATTTCTCAACAATAGAAGGTAAGTGACGAGTAACAAGAGGATGAAAACGGAGTCCGCGGTTTGCTTCGCTTGTGAGCACGGGTGTTGGTAGCAAAGGGGTTGTGTGTAGGTGGGGGGAGGGGGGCTTTGCACAAGTTGACACATCGTTGGCCGGGTCGGTTGCGCCCAGCAAAAGTGTCTGCGGGGCGCGAACCGACAACGACCGCCGGGACACGGTCGACACCGTGTCGTGGCCGTCAACGGGGAAGGAAGTCCAGGAACGAACACGGTGGACTGGTGGTGGCGATGACGTTAGTGGTGGGGCAACCCCAGGGTGGTCGGTGGTGGGGGCACCACCGCCAAGGGTAGGAACTAGGAAGAGCGACAGGCCCGCCACGAACACGACCATCAGTTGCGATCCGGAGTCCGCCTCGTCGACTTCGTGTTGCTTTTGTACCTCATTGTGTGTTTCGAATGTCAGTGAATAAGGGTGCATTTTGATATCGTTCTGAATAAGTTTGGAACTGAATTACAAGAGAAAAATTTAAATGTGATCTCATGAGAGTGTTAATGTGCTTTACGTATGGCTCTATGTGTCATCAGTGATCATTTTCAACCCCAAGGGATATATATATATATGAGGTTGAAGTGTAAATCGTTTTTCATTGGATCATACGTGTCAACAACTGGGTTTTCTGGTTGATTGGAAGTGTGTTGGTGTTGATCTGTGAAAAAAAATTGGTGAGGAAGATCTGGAGTCATTTTTGATCTCAAGATGCTGACTTCCAGCGCGAATCAGTATCTCCGGCCGGAATATCTCACGCCTCTACCTACTCAGGTGAGAATCATTGGATTATCTATTTTATTGCATTATTTATCATGTAGAGCGCACCCCTTGAGAGATTTTACATCTCACGTCATTTTACTTTCTTGTATTGAATTTTGAGGTTTAGAACTTAGTTGAGCTTTTTCTTTAAAGAGTAAGATTAAAATTTGACTGGGGAAGTACAGAAATATTAAGTAAACTTGCAGGTTCAAGAATAAAAAGGATTTTTTTCGTGGGAACTAGTTGAGCAGTCCAAACCAGCATTCAAATTTGAATATTTACTGGGGTAGTACGAAAATATTTATTGAAAATTTTAGGATCACTAATGATTATATCATGTACGAAAAACGACAAAAATTAAGGTGAAATTCAATTTTGTGAATGGTTGTATGGGGATATGTATGGGTATTGATGGGACCTGACGTTGCGTGAATTGAAAATTATTAAAAAAAATTAATTGGCTTTTTAGCGCCGGAAAAAAAATGAGCGAGTGAAATGCAGCAATATTAAGGCACGCGAGGTCTGCGCGCTGCTGAAAAAATCCGACAGGGGTGTAATTGAGAAGAAATTAATTTCGTGTAAAAAGTCGTCTTTCATATGCATTATTTAAAAAAATATATGTTTATTTTACTTTTTATTAGATATACTCACTGCTTTCGTTAGTATTGGAGAATTAATTAACACGATCATTGAGAATATCAGAATATTGTTGAAAGAATTGAGTTAATCATGCTGAAAGCGTTGCAACATGAACGAGCAGCTAATCGCACCGAAAACTCGGCGCTTCAATTTTATCTCTTATAAGTAATTACATTTTCAGTTATAAATAAATGAAATTGTACATGAAGGCACGTGATTTATTTTTTAAATTAATGATGCATTTGAGGTGAAATCACTCTTACTCAGTATTCAATAGCTTTTGATTAGAAATTCAAATTGATATTTCCATTGTATCAATTAACTAAAAATACATTGAATTCTAATTCCAATATGAAGAGTTTGATCGAAAACATACAAAGTGAATTCTTTGATTTACACAAATTTTGATTAACAGAATAAAGTTTGTATTACAGCACCAAAAAATTTTCGTATAAATTAACTTGTGTACGGAAGTATAATTAGATCCTGCTCTATCGAAAGTATTTTTTGGCACATTATTAAAAAAATGTATTTCAATCAGTCGAAATTTCGTGAAATCAAAGTAAATTCTTTTAAGTGCTATTTTCTTAATTTTTGCAACTAAAACCTTCAGAAAATTCAAGAATCTTAAAAAATTTGCTCTTCAGTGATTTTCAAAAAAGTTTTTTTTTACCTTGCTGAATATATTTTTTGTTCGTGTATAACTGTATAGTGTATTGTGTATGTATACTATGCCGTCGGCTGTAATATCAAGTTGGACATCTAGTCATCTACGTACTTTTCAGCAGTAATTGCTTAATTTCTATTAATTTTGATAACTAAGTTTAAAGTGCCTTCTTCAAAATAGCAACGAAGATGCAGCCAAAATTAGATGGTGTATCTTTCTTATACTACCTGTAGGATTTCGGCATTTTAGGCGTCAGTTAATTTTTATAAAATTTTAGTAAAAATTATTAAAATGTAGAAATAATTTATACGAATTTGTAAAAGTTTTCCGTCATATAGCATTTTGTGACTTTTTTATAAAGCGCAAAACATTTTTAAAAAAGTGGTAAAATTTTTTGCTTAAGTTCAAGAGTATTGTCCATTGTTAAGTTTGATCTTTTTCATTTCGTTTCAACAATTGAACAAAGAAATGGTGTGTCCCGCGAGTACAAAACATTTATTTGTAAAATGTACATACGGTAAATGTCCCAGTAATCGTGATGGTCCCAATAATCTTCAAACATGGTTATAATTTGAATATATTTCTAAAAACAATATGTTAAATGTAATATGTCATGACGAAAATTTATTTATTTTTAGCATTATATAGTATCACATGGAATTTTAATTAATTCGAATCAGATAAAAATCAAGAAGATTGTTGTAACGATTACTGGGACATGTACGTCATATAATATAGAAAAATGAGAAAAATTTCATTTTTAATCTTTGAAATGGACTATTTCACTATTGTGTAAGACTGTGGGCTCTTTGTTCTTAATCATATGACAAATTTTGATTTTGAAACACTCTGAATGCAACCTACAAATATCATAAAAAATTTACGAGTATAAATATCGGATAGAAACACTTTGAAGTATAGCTTTCCAATTAGTCATGTATCTCACGAGTAATATAAGTTATGTTTAAAAGCTATTTGCACGCTAGATCGATGTTCGAACCTAGACTTTGCGTTTGCGAATTGAATGCAGCACGCTTTCGAATTCCAAGTACGTTTGTAGAAAACATACTGCAATCATGTTTTGTGTTCGAATTCGTCTAAACGGCGTTTTTTCAATGCTTCATTAATATTGCATGATACCGCTCCGTCAATGTCGACCGAAATGCATTTTCTCTTTTATCCTGTAACTCCTGTAAACTATTTTGGGGACAGAGAGTGCTGGCAAGCTTTCGGCTCGCATGCTCTGATTTATGTATGGCATAAATCAACCGCGGTTCAGGCGAAACAATGCATATTTTTGTATGCGAGTAACGTGCTTAACTCGCGACCTAAAAATAAATTAGCGGAACGATGCCTGAACAATCCTTTGCAACACGATCTCGAATTCCGTTGAAAATTGCCTTAAGTACACCATTCATGTGTTCATTGACAACGAGAAACGAAATAAATTTCTTCTGCTCAACATTTCCTCTCAGACATTGCATACATTTTAAAACAAATTGTACATTATTTACCTCACAAGTGCAAAAAACACACAACAGATATATCAACTTTTCATTAAACATTTTTTTACGTGTCTAAATCCACATTTGCTTCGATGTTTTCATTTTCCTGACACGCAATATGTTAATAAATTTCCATCCCACGTTACATGAGTGATATATTTGGGAGTTATTACACAAAGGGACATTCAATTCTGGAACTTTAGTTACATAGAAGAGTGATACAATCTGAATTTGATTAATTGCTTCCACCAGTCGACAATTGAAATATAATTTCTACTTTTCACCCGACATTTGATAGAAAAAGAATAATAAATATAGCAAAATTAATTGTATGATGAAAATAAATGTAATTTTCTCAGGAAGAAGTACGTGTTGTCAGTCTATACGCTGTCTATACACTATGAGTTTATACGTTCAACCCCTCCTGCTACCCTAGCTCACTTCATCGATTATAGACGAACTTTAGTTCAAGACACTGCACGACTAGTAAAAGTTTAATAATATTCATGCACATTATTTCTATTTATATGAATGTGCGACTAATATGGCGAAAAGGCTTTCCTAGCATAAATCGATGAAATGTTAGTCGTGTACAATTTGCCCATGAAAAGTTAATGTTCAAATTAGATGCTTCCATCCATACTTTCCTAGGCTATTATAAGCTTATAAAAATTATTATTCCTGATGATAAATTATCAGAATCGGCAAGTTGACATCTGAACTGTAAATCGTAATATGAATTACGACGAAACGTCCGATAAAATAAAGAATTGAATGATTGATTATTGTGCTTTTAAATATCTTTTCCGGTTCAAGCAAGAGGTCAATTTATCTTTATCGTGAAGAGACCAAACGTTGTTGATCATCATGTTCTTCTTGTTTACTGTTAACTGCCACTGATAGACATTTGACACATGTTATAACTTTGATCTGAAATAGATTTAGATACAACAGTACCTATTGCATTATAAAATAGTTTACGAATAAAGAATATAAAATATATGATACCATTTCTGAAAATTAAATAGACATATGATTTTTCTAAAACTCTAAAAAGAAGCAATTTTTTTTAACTTACTTTCGCGCCGCAAAACCTCAGGATATTGATCCGTCTATTTTAAACTTTACACAGGTTATAAGGAACCTAAAGTCGAGCCTAAAGTGAAACTTTTCCTTCCTAGACTGCTTTCTATTTCTAAATTATTTTTGATGACCCACCTTATTAAAGAATCTAAATCGATAACATTCCGTAAAATAGGTTTGCTCCTCCGAATCTCATAACAATTTGTTTACTTAGATTGTCAGCTCTCTATGCGTTGGTGCGTCGATCGTAACTCCCTATTGCAATCTGGTGAAGCATTAAAACCAACGTCGACAACGTACCATCAGGAAACGGTGATTAGTTGCATCAGAAAATGAATTGCCGTCCCGCGAGAATCAGTTAAACGAAATATCGTTGCACTAAACGTTCGTATTACCTCGATTCGTTATTATACTGCCAACGCGATTACGCCCGCGCGTAGAAAATATAATTAGCAGTAAATTTTCGTGGCCTCGTATTTTAGCTGTGTTAACTCCACTATAGATAACACGACCAGTTTCCCGTAACTCTTTTTGATATCCGCACAAAAGACTCTAAATTATTGCAAACAAATATAAAACGCGAGTTATTGAGATCTCTTGAATATTTTATTCTGTGAAAATAATAGCTAGGAAATTTAAAATAGTCTCCATAAGTAAAGGTTTTAGAGGATATTAAAGTTAAAGAAGAAAACTTTGCGCAAGGAAACTGATTTTGCAGGACAAGATTTCGTTATACGTAAATGTCGATAAATTAAGTAAATTGACTTCATGGGCATAATAGGTCTCGAAAGTTTGTTGGGGCACTTTACTAGTTCACCTTTCTACTCAGATAAATCACCATTATCACCTTAATCAGTTTCTGATTGAACAAATGTAGGAGCTAAATCAATCTCCTTCAGATAATTAATTGATCTGCTGTATCATTCTCTCAACTAGTTTCGTGCTATACATTTTTAAGCAATCCAAGGAGAAATTTACTACTGGCGCGGAACATTAGATTATTTAGGATCTGGAAAAGCCCTAATTTTAAATATATTTTGTACTGGCATTTGTAGTTAACGTTTTTAGCAATTTCAATTACGTGTTTAATAAAAACCATACCTATCATGAAAATCATATTATTATAAAAAAATGCAGTTATGGTAATTTAGGTAGTAACGAAAAACGTAACTGTATCTGTATACAAGGATAATTTTATTAGAATCTGCATATAAGAGTAAAAAAATTATTAAGTAAACTTCTGATCTTTATGCCTTAAATTCTTGGTAAAGACGGAATTTGTCGGTAAGGAAGGGTTCTTTCAGATTCTTCCTTTCTTAGGTATTTCAGTTTTCCAGTTCATATATGTGTAAAGTTGTTAGAACGGTACTGGCCAGATGTTCGCCAGTACTACAATTCCTCCGTGGGTATTGAAAAATTACTAAAAACTTTTATTTCTCACGTTCAAATGACAAGCTTCATTACAATAAAGTAAAATATTGTCATGAATCATGATATTCATTAACCAACCACTCAGCATACTAGTTTGTATTTTTATAAATTGCTTTTCGCCGATTATAAATGATTGAAAGAGACACCTACTGATTATAAAATAAATGATTTCCTTGAAGCTTATTACGAAATTGCGTATAGTCTTGCGAAGAGTAATAATAACTACCCTTAATTATAACCTTCTTGTTTTCGATGATCTGCATAATTTGTAATCAGTGATCATCATTCGCAGAACAACACCACTTCATGCGATTCGTATCGAAGATACCGAAAAGGCTTGAAGAAGAGTGATGTTTGTCAACGGGGTATAATGTATGCTCGCGTTTATTCCGTCTCGAGATTTTATCGCTCATACTTCATGCACGCATCGTAAACCTCGCTCCATTTCAAAGGCTGTGTCGGTCGGTTTAATGGCCTCGTAGAACACGTCGATGGGTCGCAAGTTTCGCAAGCAATTTCGCAAGAAGCTCTCTCTCACCACGACCGGGCAAATATTGTTCCTCTGATCAGTTTATCGATCGAGTCGCTGCTTCAGGGTGCGATAGCGTGTGGTTGACAAAAGGAAAATGCGATCAGTCACTCCCGATAATCTGCGCCGCACTTTCAGAAAGTCAGAATAAATATTTGCGATGTGGGTAATTGGATCTTCATTCAAGAGATTCGCAAACTCATTTAAGAGTTCTCGTATAAGTCAATACTTACTCTGAGAAAGGGAAATTAGAGAAACCCACTCCCAAATACTTTACCGACGATAATATATCAATCCTAAGCAAACATCTCTTTTCTGATTTCAGCTGGATGCCAAAAAGAGTCCGCTCGCCCTCCTTGCTCAGACCTGCAGCCAAATAGGAGCCGATCCACCGTCCAGCAAGTCTCTCCTTGCCCAGCACGACAAGTCCAACAAATCGTCCAAATCATCTGAACACTCTCGAGAAAAGTCATCACCAGCGACTGCACCCACAGCAGCCGAGACTCTAAAATCCAGTTTCAAGCCTTATGAATCCTGCTTAGGTCGGGAGAAAGCCTCCAGCCCAGAGGAGCAGAGAGCAGCCTCAAGCCATTCTGTATCTGGAAGAGCCAGAACCCCGGCGAATGGTAACAAACGATGCTCCAGCAACCAAAGCGCATCTTCAGGCAGGGCGGTGACGCCTCAAGGTCGCAGAACCGCAACACCCAACGGTGACGCCAGGGATTCTCCCTCATCGAGGACAGCGACCTCAGCAGCTTCGATCATAACTTCAGAATCCTCGATGCTACAAACATCCGCCGCTAGCCCTTCTTTGCAATCCAAACCCTCCTATAGTCCTGTTGGTGTCCTCGCAATGACGGATCCTTCAATCAAGGACATGCCTTTGGGTACCTTTAAGCCAGGATCAACAATGCCAATATCAACCTCAGCTTACCTAGGATATCACTCTCAGTTACCTGGCATCGACGTGATGGCTAATTCTCTCATGAGCCAGCATCATCAGGCTCTGAAGAACAGCCTAGCAGCGAACCCCTACCTCAGTTACGCTAGGATGAAGACCTCTTCGGGTGCTGACACTTTGGTACCAGTCTGTCGGGATCCATACTGCACAGGTTGTCAATTCAACTCTCATTTCTTGGCCAACTCAAGCGCAAACGGCAAGATACCTACATCTTCGGCAAGTTCCTGTCCGGCTGGTTGCACCCAGTGTGACCACAAACCCAGCGCTTCTCCTTATGGGCCGCTGGGTCACACCCCAGTAGCTGCAGCTTATGCTCACGCGCAGTTGGCAGCATTGGCTGCGGCTTCTCAGCTACCTTACGTTTGCAACTGGATAGCTGGAGACACTGCATACTGTGGCAAGAGGTTTTCCACTTCTGATGAACTTCTACAGCATCTGAGGAGTCACACTAGTGTGTCGGCAGGTGACGCTGCTGCAGCTCTCTCGCTTCTATCGCCGCCAGGAATGCCTCCAACACATCCTCTCTTGTCGAGGACCTATCCGACACCACCGTTGAGTCCACTGGCTACAGCGCGTTATCATCCTTATGGAAAGCCTTCACACTATTTGCCGTCGTTGTCAAATCTATCTATGCCGCCACATCCACATCCTGCTTCTGGACTGCCACCCTATTTTTCACCTTATTCCCTTTATGGTGGACCACGCCTTGGGGCTGCTTCTGGAATGCACCCTTAAGTTGGAATGTAAACCGCAGGCTGGAATAGCTTGCATTCAAGAGTTTTTTAACTGTGATTTCTGAGTGTGAACACTTCTGTTGCTCTTCTTGTCGTAAGATGAGTTGTAGAATGCCTGGGAGTGAAAGGAAACGAGCGTGCCTGATGCTAGATCCAATCAATGTTCCGTCGGACTTGAAGCTCGAGCGAAAGATAGTCGAAGGATCATTCGGACAAGTGATAATAAGTGCGACTTGATATTCGCTGCGATTAGTAATTATTGTGATGTTTGCCGAGTTCATTTCATTTACAGTTTACACCATACAAAACTGAATTAATGTCTACTGCTGATATCGTCATTAATGGAGTCATTGGATTAAGCAGAGTTTTCTCATTCTGCATCTCTGTTTGATTAGCTGTCGCTGTTTTAATGAGTCTTTGTTTTTTGCAGTAATTTTTCAGGATAATTTCGTAATCTTATTGTTGATACACTTCTGCGATAGCGTGGCAGTGACAGTAACTGTTCTTTATCTGACAATTGATGGCTCTCGTGCGCTCCAGTGGCCTCGCTTTTGATTAGCGAGCAACTAGCCTAAGACTAAGTTCATTGTTCAGAACACTGCTGCAATCTCAATTCAACCTAATTCTCAAGTTTCTCTTATATTGTAAACTTCACTTTATCGAGCAGTTTTTTTGTGTTCAATAGTTTCTATGTGAGAATGAAGATTGCATATATTTCTATGTCAATTATATCATCGTCAAAATAGCACAAAAATGTTCTTTAAAGAGTTTAAATGTTCTTTTTCAATTCACAATTGAGAAAACTAAACGAGTTCATCAAGCAAGATTTTTTTACGAGTCTTTAAACATATTCATCCTTTTTCTTGTACTTCTTATTCCACCGCCGAGTTTATAAATGTCCATCATAAATCAATGTTTACTGATGATATGCTGCTTCTGGCCATAAAGAATACTTGAATAGACATAATTGCTTTAAAATTGTCGACGCCTACGTAAACATCTGTAATTTTGTGCTGATCCTCGATGCGTTCGTATTCTTCTTGTTCACCGAATAATTGCTGCGAATAAATTTCGATTTATGTCGACCAGGCTCCATAAATCGGAGTAATCATTTACGATTGATCTGATGTAATCAGTGCTTCTATTTATGATTTACGTGTTCATATCCAAGCTCTATTGTAATTAATGTAAATTTGTTGATAAACGTATGTCCGGCGTAACGAGGCAAAGTGCTAACGATATATCTGATCGTCTATTTTTGCGTAACCAAAGTTTTAGTATCGAAATCGTTACACTCCTAGCGAGACGATAAAATGACGTGTGTATATGACGTTCGACATTAAATATGCAGAGTAAAGTTGAGAAAAAAAAACTATATATTAGGAAGAAAAATAGCGTCGATTAGGAACGCGTAAGTGAACTCAGAGAACGGAGTGACAACTACTAGGACTTCGGCTATATAAATATCGACTGTACATAGATTTATCGACATAGTAATTATTATTATTATTTTTATTTTTAATGTTATTCTCTTGGGCGTTGTAAATGCCGATGTCATATGCTCACAAAGCTCCGTTTTTTAACGTTCCTGAAAATATTTGATATCTACAGTTTTCACATGTGATTCGTAATTAATGCAAAAACTTGAATTTTCAATAGGATCCACTTGTCATTCACAGAATTTTCGTTGTTTTATTATTGTTATTACGTTATAATGGAACTTATTTGAGTCTCTCTGAAACTGAAATACAACAAATCGTTTCTTACTCGAATTCATGGTGTTTTAATTAAAAATGAAACCAAACCCTAACCATTTTGCGTCTAGTTCTTTACAATATCATATTTTATTTGCAAATTTGAAAAAATAATTTTGTTTAAATATATATGATATGTAGTTTTTACTTAATAATGTATAAATAAATTTACCAGTCAGATTTAAATATATAAGTAAAAAGTAAATTATGCCAAGAACAAGACTTTTACATTTTGCACTGAGTAGCTGTTAACTATATATAGTTTTCCATTCTGGACATTCTTCATCTGCATATCAATTTGGATTTAAAGGTAAGTTATATTACTGTATAATATCTAATTATATATTTATTAATCTCTCCGTGTCGTCAAAAATTGTGCAAATTAAGAATTAAATATATGTGAGTCTAAATTATTAAGTAATTGAGTTTTAAATATACAAATGTACAAGAATTTAAAATTCAGCGTATTTACATTTTTAATAAATCCAGAAATACGAAAAGATTCTTTATAATTTTGTTTAAATTTAAATCTACCAAGAATAGTGTCAAAAAGCACAATCAAGGTGGCCGTTACCGGGAAACCGAGAAAAATTCAGGAATTTTTTGAGACCCAGATATGATAGTGATTTCATAATTTTTGAGTAGAAAAATCTACCCGATCACTTGAAATCTCACTTTCATATTTTTTTTGTTCAGTTCATTTGTTAATTTGGAAGAAGACTTAAGCAATGAAAAGCGCTTGAAAATGATAATTTGCGATAAAAAACATTTTTAGTTGATCAAATGTAAATATAAATAAATTGTTTTTTTTTTTTTAATCGAACTGTAGTTCCAGTTTTAATGATTGAACAATAATTCATTTTACTTAACTTAAACAAATTAATTTTCAACCAAACAATTACATTTTCAACTAAGAAAGATACATTTAAAAAATAAAATAGTTACATCTTTAGTTTAAAAAAATTATTTTCAACGAAAAAAAAACGAATTTTCAATACATTTAATAGTTAAGTTTTTAGCCAAAGAGATAAACTGTTTAAATTCCAACTAAACCCAGACAAGAGAATGATATTTTTCATTTGTTTTATAAATTTTTGTGTATAAAACAAATTAAAAATATAAGTGTTCATGTCCACTATATATATTCAACGAATAGTTGACTCTTTCATTCAAACAAATTAATTTTCAATCTAATAGTTGCATTTTTATCCAAAAAAGGTTTGTCTCTATCAAAAGAGATGAAATTTGCGGTGACGCCTGAAAAATCCCGAAAAATACAATTCACGTCACTTGAAAATTCCCGAGAATGAAAACGTTTGAAATATAATATTCCTGAAATGAGAAAATGCCGCCTATTTAAAATTTTCGAATCTGAACAATTAAGAATTTGTTGAATAATAATAGAATAAAATACTTTTATTTGATGAGCATACCTTTCATTTTGTTTATTATTTATTTATTATTACAATTTTTTCAATTATTTGGATACAGGAGTTTCATCATTCTGCAATTTTCCTATATCGGCAGGTTTATAGCGTCGGTTATTTTATACTGTCGGCAATTTTATTTTTCGGGATTTTTCAGGCGTTCCGCTTTTTGATGTAAAAATAACAATTGAATCATTAATAATTTGAATCTCGAAAATGTTCGATTTATAAAAATTTAAATTCTTTAATTTTGCATTTTAACGAAATTTCATTTAAAATAAATTGTTAACTTGAAAAGTCTTGAAAGCTTCGATCATATGCGTGTAAATTATTGAGCGTTTGAATTAAAATTGTCTGAAATAACAGTATTTAAAGCTTTGATTACTTCAAATGAAAACATTTTCAGCTCTTAGAGAGTTTGAGTTGTTTTATTTCAATGACGGTGAAAATTTTTTGCGAACCGGGAAAATCCCGGGAATTTCCTATTTTATAATTATTTAGGTATACAGAATTTTTATCTGAAATTGTACAATTATGAACAATTTAAATTTGAAACGACAAAATGTTGAACGTTTGCGCATTCTAAATCATAATTCGTACACTTTTGAACGATATTTAAATTAAACCCAAATAGTTTTGAATTTTCTTAAGATAAAATTATTCCAATTTTGACCTTTTTTATTATACAATTATTGAGAAATAATAAGTTTAAATTAAAAATTGTATAATTTTGAAAAACTAGATTTAAAATGATAAAATATTAAGCGTTTCAATTCTAAATCTAAATGGATACAATTTTGAATTATTTACATGAAAACCAAATGCTTTTCTAATTTGTTAACGTGGTATAATTTCCATTTGAACTTTTATATTTTACAATTACTTAGCTACAAATGATTTTTAATTCAAATTGTTCAATTTTAAACAATTTAAATTTGAAATTATAAGTTGTTAAACTTTTAAAATCCAAATGCAAATTTGTCCAATTGCTGTTATTTTAAGTGACCATGCATTCAATTTTGATAATGCAAATATACGATTAATGATAAAACATAAAATTATACGATAAATCATATAGAACGTTAGCACCAGTCAACTTTTAAACACACACATACAGGTTAGGTTCACCTACCACATGAAAGGTTATGCGAAAAATACCCCCCCCCCCCCCCGTTTTTCATGAAAAAAATATGAAATATTTCTTTGGAATCTATCAATTATTTCATAGTTATAAACATTTTTTTCACCAGTTGGTTAAAAAAATGAGTTACTTTGATATGATTTTTGTTGAATTAAAATAATGATTCATGATGGGGAATTGTATTGACCCTCTTGTATTAAATGAGTTGGTGTTTGTTTATATGGACATTAAAAAACACCGCTTTTTGATTACTGGACCCTAAAGCCCATACAAAGAAACACCAACTCATTAAAGAATGATTAGTTGATTCAACAAATGGATTTGGTTCCATGAATAGTAATACTAACAACATGGTTTTCTCAATGAGGAACAATTATTTTAATAAAATAACCACATAATCAAATATATTATACTATAATATTCAGTGTTATTCATTCTGACCCTAAAGCCAAAATCAACATCCAATATTATAAACAATATTATACTATATTGAACTACGGAAATATTTCTTTAAAGGCAAACATTAAATGTAAAGAATCTTTTGTTTTAAATTGAAAACAATGCTATTTTGTTGATTCAATCCTCGATTTAATCTTGCTTGGTTTGCATGCCTTGAAACAATATTTAGTGAACTGATCTAATAAATTCCTTGGTATCAAGAAGTAGAACCAAAGAAATATATTTCTTCAGCTAATACATTTTTTCAATCTTCAAAAATTACAGAAAGTGTTATACCAGTTGGATTCATTTAGTTTCATGCATCGGAGAGTAGGCCGTATTGCGGATTGTAAAAGTTTGTAAAATTTGAACTAAAATCAAACAGAGGAAAATCATTTATTCACGTGTGAAGTAGTGCTGGATAAAAATGTGCTACTTTTTAAAATATTTGAAAACAATTTATTCAAATCCCGAGAAATATGTTACACTGTATATAAAAAGTTGAAAATTAAACAAAAATCGAAATGAGATAGAAGTCCCAGTTATCGCCAAGGTCCCATTGATGTTTAACGGGCAGATTTATATGGCAAAATAAGAAATAAAGCATACAAAATGTGTTAAAAGTAAAATGAGTTTCAAAATTCATAACGTATATTTTAAAAGTTCAGCAGTTATTCAAGTCCATGATATGTGAATGTCAATAACTGGCGAATGATAGATACAGTATTCGCATAATGGAATTTATTCGCATAAATAAATTTTTTTATCAAAAAAATTGTCCTTTATTCAAATGTATTAAGTGCAATATAAAAATAAAATTTGAAAATTACAAAATTGATCAACTTGTTCTCATAATATCAGAACCTTAAATAATTTTCCAACCTTCTCATGGGCAAAATAATAACAGAAAATATTGATCAAGGCTCAAGACTGTCTGATCGACTAAACAGGGACCAAAGTCAAAGGTGAATCAAGATGGAAATTTACCTAAACGACAGAAAGTCAATTCGGCATGGCTGTCAAAGATTTCTCGGGCAGGATGTGAAACGTGTGTTGACGCTGTTTTATAAAAACCGTAAAGAAGAGGGTCGAGGCGAATGACGGGTCATAATTTTATAGTTGAATAAAACAACGACTCGACCGACGTCGCTTTTGCCGCCGCCAACGACGACGTCCACAAAAAGCGGAAGCAGATGCATGAGAAGTTGAACAGGCAAAGAGAAGTAGGTTGAGGAGTAGGAGATGAAAGAATATGAGAAGAAAAAAAAAGAAGATTGTGCGGGGTTGAGTGATTTATGGACAGCCGCTGCGACTCCATCCACTTGACCTATTCGCCTCGTTTAGAAAGGGTATTCATGAGTGCCCAACCTCGACTTCGCCGCGTCCGAAGTCGCGGACCTCTTTGCCCTATTACTGTTTACTGCACCACAATAAGCCATTTCACATTCTGAATCGCTGTTCGCGATCATGTTACATAAATAATGTAAATCCCCGGACAACTTTTAAGAATCACAATCGCCAGTTAGCAGGGCAGAAATATATGCAAAATATCATCTTAATTCTTATAATTTTCTAACTTCTGATCACAGGAAACATACTTCCTTTATGAATAATGTGGATTTTTAGTCGAATACTCTGAAAAATTAGATATGCATTTTTCTCGGCATTTTTACAAGCGTCTTTAAATTTGGTGAGAAAAAAGTTGTTTTCTACAGTTTTGACACTCTTTAAATATGAAACAGTAAAATGTCACTGATGGCCAGTGAAATTTCACTGATTGAAATAACTGGAAATGGTTCAACGGCAATCAGTGAAAAGTTGCTTATTCATTCAGTGAAATGAACACTTTTGAGAGTTGGCAGCACTGCTCCATGTAAATTTAGCAGTCATAATAAAATAAGATTTTAGAAGATTCAATCAAATAATCATAGGAAAAACTTCAAACCCATAAATGTGATCAAATATTAAGAAAGGTGAAAAGTTTGTATGCTTCTAAATGGCAAATAACCTCACATATAACTTTACTTCCAAAATTTGACTGTCACCTGTTGAGTGAGTACTTTTTATACGAGTTAGAATATATTTTTTCCGCAGTTACACTTCAGCACATTTGCAGCCCGAAAATTAAAAAGTTTATTTCATCAAGAAATTATTTTTCTACTTAAGTGAAAGAATAACAACGCTTTGCTTTAAACATTAGAGGCTATGTCTCGCATGATTTACTCCGGTGTTACTGAATTGATTAATGAATAAGTCCGGAATCACTGATTAATCAGTGAAATGTCTAACTACTCATTCAATCCGTGAATTTTTCACTGATTCGTATTTAGAGAATAGAATTTGTCACGCCTCATTCATTAGCCACAAGCATTTTTTTTTAAAATAAATATTTATTTTTACCTCCAAGAATCAAGTTTTGAATTTTTATCCAAAACAGCTAGCTAACAACCTTTATTTTCAGTTCGAGACACTAAGAAAGTGTACCAAAGGTCAATCTAATAGATTAATTTTTTCTAAAAGTTATCGTGCTTACAGACAAACGTGCATACAGGCATACATACAGGCAGACAGACCCATTCGTAAAAACCTGTTTTTCGGGTTCAGAGGGTCTCAAAACGTGCACATTTGAAAAAAATGAAGGGGCTCTTATTTTGCACGAATCTAATACCTTCTCTGATGAGAATGTAAGTAAACGAAAACTAATTATAGTATCTATTTCATGATTGCACCTTTTGAAGATGGTTAAAAAAAATGGTATCCATAGAAAAATACTCCTTCGTAGAGAAGGATAATATAAGTAACCTTGTGTGACAAATTTCGAAAGATCATAAATATTTTAAGATTTGATTGAATTACCCAAAGATATGAGCAGCACAAAATATCCCAGACGAATAATAAAACTAGAAAAGACAGAATGTCGCTTGGTTATCGTAATAAAGCTACATTTTATAGAAAAAAGAATAATATATCTAAGATATTGTAATTGTTTTATAGAAAATGAAGTTACTATAATGCAAATAAATGAACAATTCTTGAAAATAATGTTTGAAACTTCCATTTAAAAAAATGGGTAATGAGTATTTGACGAATATGTTTCCCTACATCTGGACATATGGCCGTGACATTGTCTGAAATGTTAGAGCGTTCAGAAACAGCTTCGGTAAGAAGATCACACGCTGGAGTGGATCTTCAAGAACTCGCTTCCGGCGATGTTCTACGTCAGGAGCATCATCGACGACGACGCCAAGTGTGCAACATCGCACTTAGCAAAAGTGCTTCGGCGGATTAGTTGGCGCCAGAGAATTGACTCCTGGTTTCTATCGTATGAAGGACATATTGCTTTTCACACGTATCTTTTCAATTCTAATGGGCCTCTAAATCTAGATCCTAGAGTCTGAAAACTTCTGCGAACAACTAATTTTACCATCTGTTTTTTAAAAACTATTAACACTTGACTGAAGAAAATCCTACTCCGAAGCACAATTTTTCTATTGTGTGAAATTTTTTCATCAAACTTGGAAAGCTGGATCCATATCGGAATTTTCTTTTCTTTTGGCATGTCATCATATTCTGCACGTCAATTCCGATTAAGGCAATGAATTAAAAGGACCAAAAATATAATTTATAGAGTTTGGTAGAGGATGAAGCTTTTCGCGAGGATTTTCGTAAACGGCTCTTCATGACTCTTCACTTCAAAATCGCTACGTTGGATTAATCTCGGACAACGAGGATTTAAATATATAATAAAAGATTGTATAAAAGATAATTTTTTTTTCACCATTAGGGTCAACAATATTTAGTTTTCTTTAAATAAAAAAAAATGATTTCTGTACAAAAATAAATATTATGGACCCTAATGCAAATTAAAAAAGATTTTTGACAATTATTTTACTTGGGTCATTCAAAAATGACATCTTTCGAAAACCCAGCAAAGATGTCATCTAACCATAATGAAAGATGTTTGACAATGGGATTGTTGAAACGGTTTTTGATCAAAAAGATTAGCAAATGAAGAAATTTGACGAGTCTATCAAAATAAAAACAGCGCTAGTGTAGTCTTACATAGAAATCATCAAGATTTCTAGTATGAGAGGAAAATATAGTTATTTTCAAAAGGAAGCTTTAATATTTTTAGTAGAAAAATCGTTAAAACTATGGTTGGCCATCCCTGTTCCCACCGTTTATTTTCAGACTAAAAAATCTAAGCACTGAGAATCGAAGGATTGACCAATTACAAATTGCGGTATGAAACATGTTACGTTGATAATAAATATTAAAATAAACCAAAAATACATTTTTAAATACTATAACATTTAAAATTCGTTTATAATAATTGACTGTGGAAAACTTTAAGAATGGAAAATTCTAATGTTGTTCAAAACTATAAATAAATAAATAGAAACGTTAAAAATTTTAGTAGTTCAAAATTGTACTATTTCAAATATAAAGCCTTGTAGTTGAACAATTGTTAATTTATGCTCAAGGATCTATACATTATTTTTAATTTCCCAATCATTTTTAATTCGTAGATTCATAAGTAGGTGACACTGACAAATGAGAAGTGTTTCATATTGCATAGTTTCTATTTGAGGGCTTTGAAAAATCTAGCAAGATTTTACTATTTATTTAGAATACTATAATTTTAAATTGAACCACCGTTGAATTTTGAAACCTTCACTTATTAGAAAAAATCATGAGAAAAGAAGAAAAATCGAAAGAAAATATATATAAATGCGGATTGAATACATTAGTTGAATCTAAATTATAATCTCATCACTGTGCTGTTATAAATTTATTTAAGAGATCATAAATTTAAAAGTGATACAATTTGATGACTTCGACTTGGACTATGTCCTTAATATTTTTGTAATTCAATGTGAATTCGTATAGTTAAAAAAATACGTATTAAAATTACAACTGTTTTATATTAATCAATATATGTACAATGTACATTGCATACATTTATATACTTCAATTATTTAATACATACTTGATATTAAAAGGCAAATTCGTTTAAAGTAATTTGCTTAGTGCAATAAGCAATAAGCAGAAAAGTATGAGCTCAAATGTCTGTTGAAAAAAATATATAATATAGATGTATCAAATAGAATAAAAAAGGATTTCTAATTTTATAATAAATAATTTAATCGGGTGCGAATGATTTTTGTAATGATTAACGTTTCAAAATTCAACGTTGACGCCTGGCGTGAATTAAAAAAGAACATTACACGTTAAAAGTGGGAAGTGGAAATGAGAAGTGGGATGTGGGAAAGTTACGTAATCGCCTCTCAGTTTAATGTATTGTTTAATTTGTTAATTTTTAGGATTTCGTAGGCTGCGCTGGAAACGCTTTTAACGACGACCGGATGTCCGTCCGTCCATCGTTTGCCATTACCACTCCAGGTTTACAATTTCAAATTGAAGAATACTGAAGGAATCTGATTTGATATTTTACATTTTGAATGTTTCATTTTCAGATAATGTCTAATTTTGAACCTCATTGAATTAAACCTATTCAAATTACAAGGCTTCCATTCTATACATGCATACATTATTGAATGTTTGCACAGGCGTCGGTTCGTCATTTTCCTGCCTATAGAAAAATCCCCAATCATTGACGAAAGTTTTCGTTACCGAAAAAAAGTATAACAAAAAGCCGCTTGATTGTCCAGATTTCGGCCTATGTAATTCCATGCCTAGGAAAATTCAGCATATGAAATTTTCCATTTTGCTTTAATTTGGAAATTAGTTTTGATTACATTATATTGAAGAATATGATTAAAAATTTTGAATATATTATAATATTGTAATAATTTACAAGGATTTCAGTTTTGAAAATATTATTTTAGCATGTCCCTATGGAGAATACTTCGCGCTATCTCACACTTTGATTTTTTACTGTGAAAAAATCCAACTTTGAGGATTTAAAATTAAACTATTTATGCACTTTACCATCCTGTTCAATCGGGTAAGGTTTATTAAGCTACCAGCATATAACTATATATGTATAAGGAAGATATTTTACGAGCTTGGCGCTATACGGGCGCCACATATTTTGTTTAAAAAATCGAAATTTCCATTCATTATTTTGTCACTTTTTAATTAATAATGAAAAATGATTGAATCAGCAGAATTATAAGTTTCAATTTCAGATTTGAATTCTTTGGGGGTTAACGTTTATAAGAAACTTAACTTTAAACAATACAACTATTTTTGCTTTTAAATTAAAATCTTTCTTGGTTACACGTTTCAATATCAACTATTCTTGTTGTTCTTGAACTACTTTGTAAAAAATGAATTTTCTTGGTTGAAGATTCGCAATTTTGGTTGAAAATTCAACAGTTTCATTTCAATTAACTTTTTTGTTGAAAATTTATATTTTCGGTTTGAAAATATAACTGTTTTGTAAAGTATTTGTCTTTTTGGCTTGAAAATTCAACTATTTGGTTAAAAATATACTTTTTTCTTGAAAATGAATATTTTTTGTTAAAAATTCAATTTTTTGGGTAGAAAATTCAACTATTCGGTAAGAATGAAACAATTTACTTGAATATTCAACTATTCAGTAGAAAATTAAATTTTCTGTTAAAAAATCATATTTTTAGGTTTCAAATTCATTTGAAAAAATTCAAAAGTTTTGTAGATAATTGGTCTTTTTGGCTTTAAAAGTCAACAATTTTGTTCAAAATTCATGTATTTTGTTTGAAAATTCGACCACTCGACCACTACAATTGATCTTTCGTAGGTTTAAGATTCAACTATTTTGTTGATGATTTCATTATTTTGTTAAAAATATAACTATTTTTTTAAAAGTCATCTTTTTTGGTCGAATATTCAACAGTTTTTTTTTAATAATTTGGTTTTTTGGATTGAAAATTCATCTTTCATGGTACAAAGGTCATCTTTTGTGGTTGAAAATTAACATTTTTTTTTTAAATCAACTGCCTTGAAAACTCCCTTCTTATTGAAAGTTCAACTATTTGGTTGTTAATTTCACAGTTTGGTTTACAATTATATTTTTTTAAATTCCTCTTTTTGGTTTAAGATTCATTTCTTATGACAGAAAATCTTTTTTAGTTGAAAATTTAAATTTTTTTTTGGAAATGCAATATATTTTGATTTGACATCTCAGGAATTTGAAGTCTTACATAATTAATTCAATATAGCATCTAATACATTAATTTTATTTAAAAGAATTTACTCCCTTATGTTTCCCCCAGTTTGATGAAAAATCTCCCTATTTCCTCTGTTTTGAGAGAATTTTGGGCTGCGAAGACTGTTATCTTCACATTTTTCATTATTCTTGATTCATTACGGAAGCTTATAGTTCACCCCACGATCACGTAGGCATATTGACTATTAACTCATTATAGAAACGCGAAAAATGCGGAATAAAGGTGAAATCTGTGTTTAGCCAATGAGCCAAGTTTAATTCATGGTGTGCAGGAGGGGGGGGGGCAGATCGGAAGAGC
>CAKNXH010000061.1:257791-276649 GCA_932178445.1 Andricus quercusramuli | reverse complement strand
GAGCCAAGTTTAATTCATGGTGTGCAGGAGGGGGGGGGGGAGGTATAGACGTCAACGGGGGGGGGGGCAGATAGACTAAAATTGGTAACGCAGTTCATGAATGACCTCTAAGTTTACAATAGTCATAAAGTCTGTGGGATTTATGGGCAATTTAAAATTTAATTCAATGCTCGGAAGGGGTCTAAATATGAAGGTAGCACTTGGCTCTATCGGTGTAACATTTCTCCATCGATAGACGATGGAGAACAGAGAGGTTTCGCCAACCAACGATTCATTATTGAAACGAGCAGAGTCACGCTGTGGTGTTCGCATTGGAAGCAAATGGATTGGAAAGCCACTTCTCCTTGCTCTGTGTGCTAGTGGAAGCATTTTATACCTATATACGTAAACATAAAATGGGGTTGCTGCCACTGACAGGATCGACAGTGCCGTATACAATGGGGAGTATATTACTCTCCCTTTCAACAAAATCTCAAGGCAAAGACACGAAATCTCTCATTTCCGACTACCAAACGGCCTGTCAATAATGCTCAATTTATGGACAATTCTTTCCTTGAATAAATTCACCGCCATAAATATATTACATAATTTTCTTGCTGGTGCTTTTAATATTCAATGCATCATTCAGAATTCTGATAAGTGTGTTATTGAAAATGTTTTCAGTTACTCCCCTCATACCCATTTCCGCAGTATATGGCCTTTTTTGAATAAAGTTAGCATTAATCTAAGGCAGGAAATATATTTTACGCCCTCTGATTTCACATTTCAGTCGCCTTGATTCTGAAAACTAGTCGGGCTGGGAGGGACGTCAATGCTTGCTGGAATGAGTTGATTTACTTTTGCAGCCTGAGGCAAGAGTGGAATGATGGAGTGCGGTGGGGAAGCTGCGAAGTTTGCAACGAGGCTCGTCTGTGAATTACATCTTTGATTTGTCGAGTGTGATTAAACGCTCTGTAAATTGGCCCGCGGCACGTTGAATCGGTTCCACCCACTTTGTAATCCAAATTATTTCCCCAGTTGATGCATCACAGTTGGCCGATCACTTTGCAATTTTCAGTCAGCGGTAAACAGCGATGCCTCCGTTCAAGCAAATTTCATTTCCAGAAAAATTCATCAGTGATAACACTTTTTATTTCAATAGAGATGAAAAATCAAATCCATAAATACTCTATCAGACAGTTTTTCGTACATCAAATGGTGCACTAGAAAAAATGGTTACTTTGGACAACAAACTTTTAATTAGTATAGAGATGGTATAGGTTTACCAAACGTCCTCTTTCGGGAGGACATGTCCTCCTTTACCGCCTTGTCCTCCCGAGTACTTCACTATGCTAGTAAGTTAAGGTAAGGTTAGGAAATTTTCAGGTGTCCTCCTTTCGTACTGTGAACAAATGGCAACCGTAAGATGGCATTAGCTGCAATTAAGTACCCAGAACGACTCATTTAATAGTAAGACTTACTAGATAGATAAAAGTTTATTTTTCAGCCTGCTGGCCTTAAAAAATGGACTTGCTTACACTTCCATTTTTACAGAATTTTCTTAAAACTAACCCTTAAAAACTAACATCCATCCATTCCTTATTTCTAATCCGCACGCTCTTATTGCCTTGCCTTCCTCGCTTCGCCTCGCCTCGCTTGCATGTCCCTACTTTTTCGCATTGCCTCGCTTGCCAACCTTTGTTTTCGCAGCTAATACCTATTACTTATCTACTATTTACAATATTTACATCTTACTTATATCTACTTTCTTTCCTATTTACAATCTTTCCTTCTCCACTCCGCTTCCTCCTTCCTTCTCTTCATCTCCATCTTACCCAACACTCCCTTCACCCATGCTACTGCCCTTTTTTCGCCCTTGTCATGCAACAATGCCTCCATGCTTATCTCACTCCTTTCCACCTTCACGCACTCCTTCAACCAGTGCTCCACTCTTGCATCCCAGTTACCTGAACCTCCAGTCCAGTCATCCGGTCCGCGCGTGTCCTGTCATTGCATTTAGCGATTCCACATGTTAATAAAAACTGTCGAAAACGGACTTTATTATGTACTATTAATTTTTTTTAGAAATATTTGGGGCCTGGCTGCAATAAGTTGGGGCTATAATATCTTTCGCTTGAAAGTGGGGAGGCCCCTGGCCACTTGGGTTTGACTTTGAGCGATGTGATACGTTCACGTAATGATGGGCCTTCCCATAGTTATGCGCAATATATATCCTATAGACCTATATTATATTGCAGCCCTGCCCTCATTTAATGTTGTGAGAAAAATTGCGGGTTTTAAAAACTAATGTTGCAAAAGTTATCATAAAACTGATGAATGATAACTATATTTTTCAGTATAATTTAAGAAGCATTTCATTTTTTCCTGTAAACAATTTAATGGGGAAAAGTGGCCTTCTGAGGATTGGAAACGCTCAGATATTTCATTTTTCTGAATCTTCCATTCCGTAAAAGCCAGTTTTTGATTATTTTTGCGTGAACCCGCAGTGTCCATAAAATTTTATGAGCGGATGAGTATAGTTGAAAGCACAATAACTTTTTTTTTTTAAATATTTTGTTTTAGTTCCTTCTTTACGAAAAATAGTCGCACTTTTTAAAAAGGAAAAGGTCACTTTAGTCACAATTCTCCATCTCAATTAGTAATCAATAATAAACAAGTTATTCAATATTAAAATTTAAATTATTTTAATTTGTGATTTTCTAGTCTTCTAGTTCCCATTGTTAAGCATTTCACACTAAATCCAAAGGTATACATTTTATCTGCAAAAATTGTGCAAAAATGTGACAACTTTTTCAATAAGATTATGCAAGTGCTGAAAATGGTTATATTTTAGTTGTTTCCAAAACACAATTTTCTTTAATTATTTCCCAATCAAGTAACTTTTTTAGTTCAAAACCAGCTGAGTACTGATTTGCCTGAACAGTACTTACAAAATTTATTCTAGTAATTGTAACCATGGCATTTACCGTTGAATTCAGCAATAGAATTTGATATTATCTTTTGTTAATGCAAGCCATAAAATAAATTTGTAAATAAATCGGAATTTTTGAGTAGATAAGTTATTCTATTCACATCACAGGTCTCTTTTTATATGAGCAGTAGTCACTTTTAGTCATTTTTTGTGTTCAAAATAGTCACCTTCTGTCAGTAAAGCACTGATTCGAAATTACTCTGCAAATTAAAATATTTCAATCCGTGATATTTCGATGTTTCAGAAAGCTATAAACTATCAAGTCAGTATGATTTTCAATGTTTAATAGTGAGATTTCACTGATTCTCAATTAAATTTGCATTGAAGTTAATCAGTAAAACTTATAATTCAGCGATTAACTTGAGTGAAAGTGTCATTGCTAATCAGTGATATTTCACAGTTAATCAAAAAAAAAAATACTTAATGATTTTTTGCAATGAGTCATTTCTCACTGACTGAAATATAGACAGTAGAGAATAAACTTTTTATCTCGATTTGTCACTGAACTTTCCTTACTTAAGCTTCTTACAAAATAAAGAAAGATTCAGACACAGGGCTTACTATAAGTGTATATAACCGCGGTATCCCTATTTCATCCCTTCTAGTTCTTTTCACACCTTGAAGACATGCTTTGACTTGTGAATACCACCAGATTTCACTTTTGTTCAAAGTGACTTTCGGGAGCAACTCGTTCACTATCTATTTCTCGATCAGCCAGGTGAACCCTATCACCCCTCGAACGAAACGATCAACGCCCATTGTCGACACGTCAGTAGACTCGACACTGACTTTTTCCAAGGCTTAATAATGGTTTTCGAGCCTGGGATCTCGATGCAAATTCGTCGTCCCGTGACGTCGACAATTTATCTTGACAAGTAAAAAACGACTCGGCCAAGAAAGGTAAAAAGGGAAGTAGCATACAAGCTTCTCTAGAGTTTAGACTCTAGACTCTAGAGAGTTCTAGATCTAGACTGGAGGCTACAATCTAGGATTCCTGATCGGGTTTGGAGGTTTGGATCTCGTGGACAAGGGAGCAAACTAGAAATGCGATTAACTGACCACCGCAGGGTGAATTGCGGTGATCTACTCAAGGGGTGGCTGCATCATGTCAAGGGTTCGACATGCTCCGAGAGGGTCGGTCGCGGTTCCAGTGAAGCGATTGCCCTGAGAGCAGAACCCTGCTTTCTGTATGAAACGAGTCGATCCACCGTCGCCGTGTAAACGAGTTAAGTCCCGTAATACGGTTAGGCTGATTGGTTGTACAATTAGGAAGCAATTACACCAGGAACGAGATTATGTGGCCAAAGGCCTCACCGCTTTGCACCCCAATTCACCCTGAAGCATTTCCATCGATAGATCCCTGTCCCTATTCCTGTCCTTCCTCACGAACACCACTTCCGAAAACAAACATTTTTTCGCCCCTTGCAGCGACTTTAACGAATCAATACCTGATCACTTCATTCCGGTAATCTGGAGGATTTACTGCATTAAGGAGTTTTATCTTTAAAAAGGGCGCAGCAAAGTGAGGTAATTGACAATCTATATTTTCGTCAAAAAACAATTTAATCAAGGGGTACTTAACTGCTGTCGACACAGATTAATTATTATCCCTAAAATAGAACTAGTGACATTTGACCAAAGATATTAATATCTTTGATTTGACTCTGAATTCGTTCGAAATTTCTCATTCGTTTAGTTTTCTTGGTAATCTTTAAAATGTTGATTAATCTTCTATTCAAAATTTCTAGTATAATATACATATATACCGAGTCTTTTCATACAAATTCTTCAAAAAATGTACAGCAGAGTCTGCCTTTCCTCTATTGTCGATAAATCATTTGGCCAATAAGAAACAAAAATTGTCAATTGTAATGCAAATAAATTTATGAATAATAAATTGTAACTATTCAAAGATGGCATAACGATGTTGATCAGCAGTCCCAACATATCTTCTATCCAAAATATCCAGTATGCAGTTCTTGCGTATATATAAGGGTGCATTCTTCCAGTGCACGCACCCGTCCCCTTTCTTTCTTTCCTCACTCGTCACGCCAACAAAGGGCACATGCGAATCATCCCCCGATTCAGGTCGAGCCCGATGATTTCTCTTCTTTTCACTGCCGCTAATCGATTATTACGGCTGATACTTCCTTGAACGAGTCTCTTTTGCCAAGCTGCATTGTGATTCGTAGAGCCAAAGACTGAAATAAATTGTGTTGTACAAATACTCATAAATAATACGGACATGGGGTGAGAACGGATTCCCTGTTGTATATATAACATAAGGAGAAGTATAAGTAAACCGATAATACTTTGCGGGATTTCGTCTGAGGAATGAGGTCGTTTTTTCATTTGTACTATATTTTATACCACAGGCTGGTGGATTTGATTGAGCGGCCTCAAAGACCCGCAGTGAACCAAGTCTTAGATGAATGAGCTTCTCACGACAAATTTCACGTCGAATTTATTCTTGGTAAGAATTTTTCCTTCTTCTTCTGACCATTTTTTATATAATTTTCAATATAAAACCAGTTTAACAGGAATTACAAAAATGATTGAAATTAAAATATCATTAAGACTAATCGAAATTTTTATCTATGAGAGTTTGTAACTGGATGTGAATGAGATACTTAGAAGAAATATTCAAATAATTCGAATAAAATTTATAAAATTAACTTAATAAATATTTTAATGCAGAGACGCGCTAGACGTTTCAACTTAAATTTTAAAGGCGACGGATACTTTTAATTCGGAATCTTCCAAAGTTGATAAATTGACAGTAACTTCATGATGAACTTTCGACATTTCAGTTCTTGTTCTGGATCCTCTAAATTTAGGAAGGATGATCAATTGATCACTGTCAGTGAATAAATTAGAATCTTCATAGATTCATCACCGTAACATATTACAAATACTTCAAACTTTAGAATTTGTACAAAAGTGTCAGGCCATTGTAATCAGTGATCTGTTAGTTATTTTTAAATTATTCGTTTTTCCTTCACACCCTTAGCCATAAATAAGTCGAAAAAAGTGTCAACTGAATAAAATTTAAGAAAAATTTAAGTTCTGGAACATTGACGTTAGCAACTAGTTAGTAAATTGGTAAAATATTTTCTTTCATTCGAGAGTACCGTGGAGTTCCACTACTTATCGACAATTTTAAAATATCAGTGTCATCATGATGTACACTTCACGTTAGGGGTGTTCACTTTTGTCTGTTTTCATAAATAACATAAAAATCGCAAGTGACGGAGTTAGCGTTCGAGCGCCAATACCTGTCCCGACGTGCCTCTACCTGAGTTGCGCGAGCCGCCGCACGCACACGCACGTCTGGTGTTTCGCTGTACTTTTCACTTGTTTTCCCGTGTTTACTTCACTTCGAAATCTTATCGAATGTTACAAAATATACTTTTTCTTTTCGTTGACTTTTTTTTTCTCTTGGATTAGATCACATATTGTACCTATATAATATCGATATTTACCAAAAGAGAAATTATTGAGTTTCTAATGAATAATCATTTAGATGCGACTATTCATTAATTTGAGTATTAAAAATATTCCAGAATTCGACGAAAATCTAAAAGTGATGCAAAATTTCAAGTTGCAAACAGAATGTCGGCCAGATTGCAGTCAAATAATGCTGTGTTGCCAGGCAGCTATCAAACATTTGAAATTTTAGGCAATAATAGAGAATTATCGAATGATGATGAAGAAAGAGTTTAACGTGAGAGGCTAGGGGAACTCACACAGAAAGCACCCCGAGCACCACAATGTTTATAATTACAAATTAAATAAAGAAATACTGCACACAAATTAAAATTTTTAACATTTCATAAACAATAATGTACGTTTGTTTATGTTTTACTATGGATTCCTCGGTGGATTCAAAATTGAAATTCGCCACTAAGTGTAACCATTTTTTGAAAATTGATTATAAAAACTTATTTTCACTGATCGGAAATTTCTTATCGTCGTCCTCACATCTCGAATAAGAAATATGAAATGATTTAACCTTCTTGAAATCTATGTGCCCCTTGATCTTGATTTTATTTCCTAATAAATGAAAACTTGTTTTGAAAACACCCGATATGGTTGCAATTGGGTTTAGTTGTGGAGAATTGCCTGCCCGTTGAAATCGATTACATACATGGGTACAGGCGGGATTCAGGATGCCCCAAACAAACGAGCAGAGCACACCCCTGGTGTGCATCACCTTTCGTGTTTACACGTTCTACGGGGCCCCATAAATAAGCTTGTCCGACACGGTCGCCCGGCGGGAAAACTTGACTAATTGCGAGAAGCCTGCGTTGTTCGTAGTCGAGAGCGATGTGTGGAGGTAGACTCGCTTGTATGGTGTATCTAGTGCCTCCCCATAACAGCGGAGCTACTCCTTTCCGCCGGAGAAGATATCCCTCGAAACGAGCCTTAATGTACAGTTTGAGCACGTTCCGTGGTTTTTCCTCGGCCGTTCATCATTTCAAGACTAATCTCTTCCACTTGGGTTGCACCGACGCGTCGTTTGTCTTGGTTCCAGAATCGTGTTCCGGTCTGTGTCAGAACTTCCTATCGGACAGACAACCGTCTGGTATGTGCCATTTTGCTGCAAAACGCAATTTTAATCAAAATTCGTAGTAGGGTGAGTTTGTCTTGGTTGCAGAATCGTGTTCTGGTCTGTGTCAGACAGACAATCATCCGGCATATGCCATTTTACTGCACGCAATTTTAATGAAAATTCCAAATCGGGTGAGTATTGATCAACGATCACGTTACGCTTTTTTAGACGATTTATGATCCTCCCTCCCCCTTGTCACGTAATCGTAATAATATGCAATGCCCCCTCCCCACCTCATTGTTACGTAACTTTTATCAAGCTGATAATATAGTAGTATATTGTTTTCCTAGGAGGCAAACAGTCTTTTTATTCGTATTGTACTGGAATTTGTTATTGTTCTTTATTGCGTGTTCGCCTTATCACCTTATCAATTGTGTTAATTAATGACGAGTATTGCTGAAGATACCGGATCAGCAGTTTGAAAAAGAGATTGTCGCGTGTGTGAATCAGAGCTTTGCCAACCGAGGTATCGAGCACCTGTTTTTATTTGTAAATGTATTTATTTCGTTATAATATAAATTTATTTTACCAGATCTTTGTGTTTTAAACCAATTCCAGCTATTCCCTGACAAATCAAAGTAGCCCATTATTAGTGTCAGCCGAGTGCGAGACGCCTGAAACAATCTTAGATGATAATAGGCGTGCTTGGAGAGCTTTACCTAATGTATCTTATTATAGTAAAGAGAATGGATTATACTATGGGATTATTGGTCGGTTTGCGTATTTTTGTGTGTTCTATGACGCATATAATGATGACTTTGTAAAGCTCTTCGCCTGGGGTGATTGATAGAAGGATTGATTAGCGACCTGTATCGTAGTGGTGTTGCAGAACGAACTTGTTGCTAAATAATCAACACAGGATTGTTGAGTTCTGTATCATTGAGAAGATTACTTTTTCCTGTGAACTGAAAAAAATACAACACTAATGCGAATTAATTAAATACAAAGTAATTACATGTTATACAAGCTGTGAATTCCACCTCGCGTATTTCCACTTTGTCTTTATTTAAAATTTTATGGCGTTCATTTGATGAACACTTTGCTTGCTCATTATGATTAAGTAGTCCTAAATGATGAGAGATTAGAACAAGTTGACAAGTACGTATACCTAGGTAGTCTATTCACTAACGACGGAAAAATAGATGGGGAATTAGATAGGCGCATAAATAAGGGTAAGCAGGTTATCGGTAGAGCAGGGTCCATCCTCACAAATAAAAACATATAAAAAAAAGCTAAAATGGCCATACATAACTCTATTTTCGTGCCGACTGTACTATACGGTAGCGAGACATGGACCTGTCAAGAAAAAGACAGGAGTAAAATCAACGCGATCGGCATGAAACCTCTGCGCATAATATGCGGGAAAACACTGATGGACAATGTACGAAACGAGACAATCCTCGAAGAATGTGGTACAGGGGAGATACTAGTTGACATATGGGAAAGAAATCAGCTAAGGTGGTTCGGACATCTTGAAAGAATGAAAGATGAACGACTGACCAAGCAAGTGTATAAAGGTAAAGTAAATGGCTGAATGCCCAGAGGTAGACCGCCGAAAGAATGGTTAGAATCTGTGATAGAATAGAAATACAACATAGAAATACAAGAGCCTGCATGAAAAAATGCACCGACGTGAATGAAGCTGGAGTAGTATGCCAGGACAGAAATGTGTGGCGACAAATAGTTTATAAACAGAGTGACAATAGAGTGAATGATGCCTGAAACAAAGACCTTGGATACTAATAGGCCCAAGTGGGGAACCATACATAACAATTTTGTGAGGCTCCTCACTTGGGGTGATCGCTAGAGAGATTGATCAGCAACCTGGGTCGGAGCAGTGTTGCGGAGCGAACGAGTAATTTATATAAACAACACGAGAACTCCAGATCAATCTAAATCATCTATTCCTAACACCTATATACCCATCTACCCTATACCCATATACCGATCTACCTCATACCTATATACCTATTTCACTACTTTCCAATCGAGCAAGTCACGCCTACCCCGAAAGGGAAATGGCTTAATGGTATAATAATAATATAATAATAATAATATAAATGACCATAACTTCCGCACTCTTAAATACAATGTATTAATATTACCTATAGGTCAATAAATTTGCCTCGAATCAAGGAAAAATTTTTTATCTTGCATAAACTTTAAATTATGTGAATGAGAACATTTTTACTGTAAAAATCGATTTTTGCAAACGATATGAATAACCATAAATTCTTTACTCTTTAATAAAACGTATTAATATTATAGATCAATTAATTCGTCTCGAAGCGAGGAATCTTGTATTCTTGCATCAATTTTGAATTACGCTCATGAAAAAAGTTTTACTATAAAAAAACAATTTTCAAAAAATTATAAAGTGCTAGAAAAAGGTAAGGAATATTTTTCAAAATCCTATGGTTAATTCTTAGATATCAGTGGTAAAAATGAATCCTGCAAATTTCATCATTCATCATTTTTTGAACATGCTATCAGACAGTTTTAAATTGAGTTACGTTTAATTTAACTAATTGCATTGTTTCAAAATTGTTACCACTGCAAAGCTCCCTTTATCAGGAAGCACAAAAATTGTCTTTTGTTATTCGGGACTGAACTTATTTCAAATCGGGCAGACCAGTCCCTGCACAAGGCATAGAATCATTTGCCAATCAAATATGTTCTTTTTCAAAGGTATTAAGATGGAATGTATCTTACCGTGTTGCCAAAAAGCTTCTTTTAAAAAAATTATGAGTATTTCAATTTTAAACATTAAAAAGCGAAAGATCAAAAAGTGGTAAAAATTGTTAATAAATGTGAGCTCTTTTTCAATATAATCTATGTATTTACCTATTTCTTTCTGATTCTTATAGAATTTCTCGTCTTCTTTCGAAATCCATTAGAAAATTTAAAAAAATAAAAAATAAAATTGAAGAAATGACGGGGTTTTTCTGAAAATATTAAAAGTCAAGTTACTAAAAAACCCCAGCGTTTTTTTGTTCATTTTTTTCTCAATTCGTCCTAATAAAAATGGTATATTCCATGATAGCCAATCCTGTGCCCGCGCCTTCGAGAGAATTTCTTTGATCTAAAAACCGGTAATTCACGTTTTTCCCAGAGCAATGCAAGATGCGAAAAAAGTCGAAGTAAAAAATTATTTGTATAAAAAAGTTCTAGAAAAATGTTTCTCGACACTTTTTTCTATCTCGGGTTGTCTTTGCGATTTTTGCGAAAAAATGTGAACATAAAATATAATAATATAATTTAAAATTATTTAAAAAAGTAAGTAAGTATTGAAAGTACAACTAGTATAAGTGTGAAGTAAAAATATAAGGTATATGAATACTAAATAAAAAAAATCTTGCTCATAAGTATAATTATAAATAGCATATATTTAACAGTTTCAATAACCTATTTGGTGAAAGAATCATGAAATTGTAAAAAATAGTGAATATCGATTATTTTAAAAAACCGATTTCAAAGAAAAAAGTTTGATATACACAAGTTGTTGAAACTATTAACAAATTCTAGTGAAATATACGTTTTTCATTAGGGCGAATCTAGAACAAAAATCAAGAAAAAAAATGCTGAGGTTTTTGAGTGAGTTGACGTCGACTATTTTCAGAAAAACAGCCGCTATTTTGCCAGTTTTGAGTTTATTTTAATCTTCCAATGGATTTTAAACAAAAAATTTGACCATCTTTTCTTCAGCATGGACATTTCCGGTAAAAATTTTCCAGTTAACTTTACAAACTGTCACATCTCATGTCAATCAGATTCCTTTAAAGAATGAATAACATCTATTATTTTAATTTCTTCACCATTTTTCCCAGTGCAATATCATTAAATCTGTATTATAACGTAAAAGGTGCATCATTAACTTGTTAAATATTCGAAGTGAGTTGAGGAAAAAAATGAGTTCTGTACAGAAGTATCTGTGAGAACTCATACTTTGGGCTCCTTTAGAACAATTTATCATTTTGGCTTAATTTTCAGCAAGAGAGGTTCCTTTTTGTTGCAGCTCCCTTGGAACCAAAAATCTGTTGTAATAGAAACCCAATTTTTTTCTGTGAGTTGTAAAGAAATATAATACAAATTAACGTTTAATTGAGGTAAGTCACCAGAGACAGACGTCAGAGACGTGCTTGGCGGAAAAAATATTCGTTTCTTATCACTCTTTCTGCATCTTCCCATAAATTTGATAAAAGTATACCACATTTGCCAAATAAATAAATTCACGTAAATACCTATACAATTAAAAACTACATCCGTAACATATTTTTGGCACAAGCTTTATCTTAATTTATAGCAGACTTATAACGCTGAGTATTCTTTTGAAATCAAGTGACATAAAACCTCGGCCGTAAAGCTGTTACAATTTCGCAGAAAAGTAACTTTGCGTAAATATACGGGTTGCGTAAGACCGTAAATAAATGTTATCTTGAAGATCTTAGGCGTCTCTCGTTTCAGTTCATATGAAAACGAGGAATACTTAATTCGCTGCCTAACCCAAATACAAAATTTCAATACGGCTCGATAAATCTTTCACAGTCGCGGCAATACCAGAGCAATTTCGCACGCAAGACTAATCACTGGTAGAAGACTGCTGCTAATAAGAAATCGTTAATCTCGAATTATTTCTTGTATTGCCACGTGACGTAAGAGAAGTATTCACCGCATATATCACACTTTTTTACATCCCGTATCAAACTCGCGGAGGCATTGAATTACGATAATTCACATTCAGAATTATGGCGTGGCGAATTTTGTGATTGCCTTATAATTTAGTTACTGCAAATTCGAGTGCACTCGTTGGTGAAACATGTCGTTGCGTGAGATGTGGGCAGGTGCGAGGAGAAAAAGAAATGTTAATAATTTAATTTGCCTTCTTCAATCTCGGCAGTAAAATCCCGCTGGCGTGGCCAATATGAAACGTTCCATTGCCTTACTAATTAATTCAAGACCACACAACTTGGTTTCTCACCTGTCAAAGATGCGGAAGGTTTGATCACTTCAAGTTTATTTATTTGATGATTTATGGAATAAAATATTTTTTATCGAATAGATATTTTCCCTTTGTCAGACCTAGAAGTTTTCCCACGTGATAATAAATTTTAAAGTTGATTTCTTAATTAAATTTGAGTCTTATTGTCTTACAGAGTTTAATTGAAAAACCACGTCTGCACGGTTTACCACAAGAGTGATTGCGATTAGTTTGGAACAAAAAAAGTCATCATCGCTTTGAGCTGGATCATGGAGGATTCATTACAGGAGAATAACGTTGAAAATATACGAACCAAACATGGAAGTCACGATTCGACCTGGAATCATTTCGTTGATTACCCACAACAAACCGACCACAAAGCGGTGAAGCTTTTCACGCGTTGGTCGCGTTTAATTTTCGATCCCGACGTGTAAACAATGAACGATCTGACAGAAGGTAGGGGACTGGAGAAAAAAAATGATTCGGTACGATGACTTTTCATTTTGCAGTTCCTCCTATAAAAGGCAAGGCTCGCTTTCGAGTCTCGACCCCTAGGAAGTCACGGTGGCCAATCGAGCGCCACCGCCGTCAGAGTAATCAACGTAAATTTCCTTTGTACTTCACAAACCACACCGGCCTTCGTTGCATAAGCCGCGACCACCACGCTTGGTAATGGGAACGAAATTGGTGTTATAGATGCGGACTACTTTTTAGTATGAAAACGTTACCTTAATTTTTGGGGCCTGTTTTAGTGTTAGAAACTTGAAACTCTCTCTAAATCTGGAATTGAGAATTTCTTCTGATTATTTACGTATTTTCTTTGCCCTGGTACGCATTAACTTCTTTTCTTTTGTAACACTTTTATACCTCTTAGTTCTTCAACTTACATATTAGCCCATTTTATTTTCATTGTCCTAAGTTTTAGAGCAAAAAGCTTTCCCCAATTACTTATAGAAAAATGATAAACAATTGATTTGTGTCTGTATTCGCTTCAGCCAACGGTTAAATAACAAAAAGTAACTTCTGGAATTCTATAGCAGCGCCATACGAACCTTATGTCAAAAATAACTATACCATATGGATTCGACGTGAAAAATTACTAAAGGAACATGTGTTACATTTTTACTTATTTGTTTTATCCATTTTTACTTATTTGTTTTATCCATTTTTAATTTGAGGTTAACATGTATTGATTTGTTTGTAACAATTTGTCATATAAGGTATCTGCATGAAAGTCTAAAGTGGCTAAAACTCTCAATCAGCTTCATTTAGGCGCATAAGACTTATACAAAGTTCCATGCTTTCATCAAAAAGTCGAAGGTTGATGTAATTTTTGTGCCTTAACGTGCGAACCATTAGCTTAACCTTTGTTTATTTTCATCTTCTACTTAATGAAAATTTCCGCCATTACACTTCACGCTTCTTCTATCTACTTCTATCTGTCTACTTTCTCCTTCACATAAATATTTTAATGTGTTCTTTCCATCTGTTAACCATATAGTGTCTTTTAGTATAGATTTTCGCTTTCATCCCCCATTAGGTTGATTTGCACTGCTTGTCTCAATATTAACTTCAGATCCTTTAATATTATCAAAATTCTTATAGCTTCCAATACCTTGATATTACTTTCATTACCTTTAGCAGTCTTATATTGTCTCCTCTTCTCCATCAATTCTAATCTGTCTTCATCAATTCATATTTTTCCAGCTATTCTCTTCTGATGACCTAATAGTTCATCGTCTGCGATTATTATTCCTTATTTGCTATCCATCCATCTATCATTTACGTTACTTATCACGCTATATTTCCTATGCTCTATTTTTTTCGATCTTAGCATGAACATTTTATTGTAAATTCCTTTTTTAACTTCTTGTCTATGATATCATATATCTACTACAAGAAAAAATCTACAGCATGGATTATCAGTAACATACTTGTCTTACTTATGGTTTAAATTATTTAATGACTGATTAAACTCGGAACATACAGTTATGATTCCCTTACTATCATTACACAGAAAAACACCGGGACTATTTTTGTCGCAACTCCTTTGTTATGTCCTCAAAATTAGATTTTTTTCTCGAAAATGAAAATATTTTAAGTGTGAAACTGTAACATGAACATAGTTGCAGTCTCATTCTCCAGTTTCTCATTTTTATTGCAACTCAAAACAACACCGTATTGGCGTACTTTTGAGGATTGGCTTTTTCGGTCTACCCACTTCTTCCCTTTCTTCTATTAGCCAACTTTCTCTTCCAGGTGAATATTTTCAATGTATTCTTTCCAATAACTCACAACCACATCTTCACTCTCTGTTAGTGCTTATTTCCACATTCTCATTCTGAATTAAGATCGGTTTTCCTTGTGTATATCTAAATTTTCAATTTACGATATTATTATTATTATACCATTAAGCCATTTCCCTTTCGGGATAGGCGTGACGCGCTTGGTGAGAAAAGGAGTAAAATGAGGTAGGGGGTATAGATTTTTTAGACTGATCTAGAATTTTCGTATTATTTATTTAAATGACACATTCGTTCCGCAACACTGCTCCGAGTCAGGCTTCTGATCAATCTCTCTAGCGATCACCCCAAGTGAAGAGCCTCACAAAATTTTTATGTGTGGTTCCCCATTAGGGCCCATTAGTAATCAAGGTCTTTGTTTCAGTCGCCATTCACTCTATTGTCACTGTGTTTACAAACTATTTGTCGCCACACTTTTCTGTCCTGTTATACTGCTCTAGCTTTCTTCACGTCAATGCATCTTTTCATACAAGCTCTCGCGTTTCTATGGCTTCTCAGGTCTCATCGGATTAAGGTCTCATTTACACATTCTAACCATTATTTCGGCGATCTGCCTATGGGCATTCTGCTATTTACTTTACCTTTATACACTTGTTTCGTCAGTCGTTCATCTTTCATTCTTTCAACATGTCCGGACCACCTTAATTGATTTCTTTCCCATACGTCAACTAGTGTCTCCCCTGTACCACATTCGTTGAGGATTGTCTCGTTTCGTACTTTGTCCATCAGAGTTTTCCCGCATATTATGCGCAGAGATTTCATGCCGATCGTGTTGATTTTACTCCTGTCCTTTTCTTGACAGGTCCATGTCTCGCTATCGTATAGCACAGTCAATACAAATATAGAACTGTGTATCGCCATTTTTGCTTTTTTGATATATTTTTACTTCTAAGAATGGATCCTGCTCTACCGATAACCTTCTCACTCTCATTTATGACCCTATCTGACTTCCCATCCATCTTTCCGTCACTAGTGAATAGGCTACCCAGATATACGCACTTATCAACTTGTTCTAGTCTCTCATCATTTAGGACAATGTTGCACATTGGTTTCTAACCTTTTCCTTCAAACACCATGATTTTTGTTCTGTTTACGTTAATTTTGAGGCCCATGTTCTTCATGCTTGTATTAAGTTTATTCAACATTCTTCGCTAGTCCTCGATTGAATCTGCTATAATAATCTTGTCATCTGCGAAAGCTAACCCACGTGTCTTCACTGTCTCGATATCTACACCTTCTTCGTCGAAGTGGGTCATTCTTAGACACTTATCCATAATTATATGATAAATAGCCATAAGGACATAACACATCCTTGTTTCATGCCTTGCATAATATCAAACCAGTCACTCAGTTTCCCATTAACCCTTACACTCGCTTTACTACCTGTGTATATTGTTTGCATTGCTTGTAGGAGCCATCCATTGACTCCGTATTCTTTAAGGACTTACCAAAGTTTACTTCTATTCACCTTGTCAAATGCTTTTTCTAAGTCAACAAATCCACAGAAAACTTTCTCTCCTACTCTCAAACTTTTTTCTGTGATCGGTCTTAAGCTAAATATTTGATCTGAACATGATCTTCCTGGCATAAATACACTTTGGACTTCGCATATCGTTTCTTCTGTAATTTTCATTACCCTAATACGAATAACTATTTTCGAGTATATTGTACTTACGGTACTTAATAAGCTGATACCTCTGCAATTGTTGCAGTTTCTTTTATCTCCCTTTCATTTTTATATTAGTACGATAATTACTTTTCTCCACTCGTCTGGGACTTCTCTCAACCCGATACATAAATTTATCAATTTGCACGACCTGTGAGGTATGTACTCGCCACTGTATTTAAGCATTTCAGCGCTTATACCGTCTACACCAGCAGCCTTATCGTTTTTTAAGTTCTTAATTATATCTCTAACCTCAGTGACACAGACTTTCTCAATGGGTTTTCTAATGCATTATGTTCTATGTCGCATTTGTGTTTTGTTTTGCATCTAATCTTAGTATTCTTCATCTCATGTACAGCTTAATTTCTTAGTATCGTTTAGCGTCTTATTTCACCATTATAATTAGCATTTCAATATTTTTTCCTCTCCTCTATTAATTGTAATGTTTCTTATCAATATTGTCCGGTAAAACACCTAACTAACCTAACACAATTATCCGCCATCAAAATCAGAAGGTATTAGGGTCAGTGACATAATCACTGACACCATTGGTGTCACAATCATGAATAGGCACACTCGGTTACAAATATGCCAAAGTTGTTAGTTTTACACGATTGGACGGTTCGATCATTTAATTCAAATTGACATTTCCCCGAGGTTCTCGAGCCGGATAATGGAGTAGGATATAACAAAACAAATATACATGACCACGACGTGGATGCCATGCCATGGCATTATTTCCTACCTGACTCAGCGCTTCGTCTTGCTCGATTATCGCGCACTGCTTGCACGCACATATTCTCATTAATCTTTTTCTGGCGTAATTAATGTCTGGCGGTTTGTACGACTGACAGCCGCCATAGCCAACCAGTAGGAGGCCGTGAAAGCGAGGATGACTCGCTAAGCTTCTCGCGGCCGCCCTGTTTGCCCTATTCTCCCGGGCGGTCTTCTTTACCAAAGCGAAATGGTCTCCTGTCCTGTTTTCTTACTATTGAGGTAGCACCTCACGCTTTTTGAATGTTTAGCGACATTTCTTTATCATCACAAAGAACAAGATATATTATTACTGCCTAGTCCTACTGTTCATTTTCAATAGCGCCAACGATAATAAAGTACAATTTTTATTTTTCATATCATGTACATACTTTTGTCTCCTTTCGAAGTTTCAAGGAGAGAATATGTTAGTGAGTTAGTCAACATTCATTAGATTAGTTCAAAAGGCCTCGGAATACTCTATAATAGACAGTTAAGGCTACAATTGAATATTAAAACTTCGAAGGTTTCCATTTTTCAAATATTGCAAAGGAATCTACAAAATGTCAAAGGTTTCAAAAGCCTTCAAGGGATTTCATGGAATTTCAAGAGATTTTACAGATTTGTAATTATTTTGTAGAACTCTGAGGGATTTCAAGGAATTTGAGAAAATTTCAAGAGATTCAAAAAAACTTTAAAGGATTAAACGGGATCTTATAAGTATTTAAAGAATTTCGAGGGATATTTTACAATGAATATTAAAGGATTTGGATGTATTTTAAAAAAGCAACAGATTTTGTGCGACCAAAGAAATATTTTTGAAGATATTCAAGGGATTTTAGTAAGTTATTTAGAAAAATGCTTGTCACTTTAAAGGATTACACAGGATTCCTACAAATTTCAAGAATTTTTTTCTAGTGAATTTTTAAATATTTCGAAACTGTTTCAATAAAATACCACAAATCTCTTGCAGTTTTATCATTATGAAATACCACGAGAATCCTTTGACTTCTTGCAAATACTTTGCAATATTTCAAATGATATTTGAATATTTTATAACTTTTTACAATTAAAAAAATCCCTTGAAATGTAATAAATCACTACGAAATACGTTAGAATCTTTCAGTATGCTCATTAGTTTAAAACTTCTATAGAATTAGCTAAAAAAATATCATTGAATCCTTTGAATTATTTTCAAATATCCGTGAATTCTGTTGAAAATCCACAGTTACATATCTTATCAATTAACACGGAATCCCGTGAAATTCCTTGAAATCACTCATCATCTTTAGAAATCCATCTAAATGTTCTTGAACCCCGCGAAACCTTTCAGTATGTTTGTTTGTTTAGAAGTGTATGGAGATTTTTTTTCAACTCTGCGAATTTTTTCCGACAAACTAATTAAATTCTTTTAAATCTGTTGGAATTTATTGAATTCGTTAAAATCTTTTAAATCCGATGTAAGCTTTTCCAATGCTATGTAACCTTTTGAAAGTCAATGAAATTCTTTCACAAATCAGCCAGGTACAACTTCATGAGTTTGTAAAAACGAAGATTTTGATGTTTCCCATATCG